>JAUTXW010004403.1:145000-753501 GCA_030620095.1 Kuschelorhynchus macadamiae
TATATATATATATATATATGTATATATATATATATATATATATATATATATATATATATATATATATATATAATATGTACCTATTTAAAAATTGGAAAAAAAACAAATTTAAGGAAATAGGTAACAATAAAAATCACAGAAAACCACAGGAGAGCTACTAATTGCGAGAGTATTTAAAATATAATTCTTAATTTTATTTTTAAAGTGTGTTGAACTTCAATTTTTCAGATACTCTGGAATTAAATTGTACACATGGCCTGACAAATAGAGAAATAAGCTTGGATAGAACTGTGTCTAGGCACTGAAATGGCCCCTATTTCTCACATTATTTTGGTGGGTTTCACTCGCTTTACAATCATTTTTGAGAAGTTTAATATTTTATGCACCTGGCAAGCCATGTGTATAAAGCGTCATTGGCCCAAATTTTGGGAGTAAACATCCAATATGGGACCACTAACATGGTTTCTACGAGATAAGTTTTTAACATAACATACACAAGAGTTTTGTATTTTCTGTACGCTTTACTTATTAAATTTTGATGATGTTTGACAAATTTTATTTATGTGGTCATTAAAGGTCAAATGTTTGTCCATGTACAAATCCAAATTTTGTATTTAATTTGAAGATGCTCGGAGGCAATATCACCCTTAGAAAAAAGTATTGCTTGTGTCTTACTCGTATTTATTACAAGGGAATTTTGTCTGGCCCAAGAAGATATATTGCAGAGATCCGACATTTATAGCCTCCACAGCTGCAGGCAGATCCACCACTGATGACTGAATGTAAACCTGGAGATCATTTGCATACATATGATAACTACAATGTTTTATTATATTTGTTAGGTCAGCAGAAAAAATTCTACACAGTAAGAGCCCCAGTATTGACCTCTGGAGTACACCACTCTTCACAAACTTAAAATCAGATATTTCCATTCCAGTTTTCCTCCCAATTCTAACAGCCTGTCACCTGTTGACCACGTAGCTGCTGAATCACCCATTCGTTTCTATACTGTAGTGTTTAATTTTATCTAAAAGCAAATTTATGTTCAAAGAATCAAAGGCTTTAGTCATGTCTATTAAAACTGAGGGGCAGCAGTCACCATTGTCAAAGGCACTTGTTATGTTGTAACACAGCTATGATTAGCTCGAAAACCTGATTGATATTTTGGCCATATATTCTTATCCTTTATGAAATTCAATATTTGAGTTTTAACAAGTTTTTCAAGGACTTTAGATGTTACAGGTAATATGCTTATAGGCCTAAGATTAGTGACACTAGATGGGTGAGGTAGTTTTGGTATGGGTGTGATAAATGACATTTTCCAGATGTCAGGAATAGTTCCGGTTTAAACAGGGTATGCTGGCCCGTAACATATCGACAGACAAGCCATCCACTCGCACCGCTCTGCTTGTAAAGCTTTGAATACAAGATAGAACATCTTCCTCAGATATCAAAGAAAAGGTCATGTGTTCCCACCCCATTTCCCCTTCCTGAAGGAGATGGGAAATCAATTTGTCCTGTGGTATTTGTGGAATAGAAGATAAAACTATTTTTCCTCTCATTAGGCTGACATATATCAGGAATCACAATATGGTTTTTGTTAAGAATAATCTGACTTCTAATTTTAGACCACAGATGTATATGTTTGTTGGCGGTATTGAGAGAATTAATTTGGAAGCCATAATAAGTCCTTTTTTTCTGATTTTATTGCCACAGAGACATATTTTTTCAAATCATAATAATATTTCCTTACTTTCAGGCCATCCTGAGGCAAGTGAATTTCTGAAAAGCTTTGTTTTTGATATGAATAATTTTTTTTTAGATTATATGTTAGCCAACCAGACCTAAGTTTTTTTACTTTTTTAGTCTCAATAGGGCAAAATTGCTCAGAGTAATTAATTTGTTGTTAAATATTTCCACTTTAGCGTTTATATCAGTTGAGTAGTATAGATCAAGCCAATCCATCATTTCAAGTTCAGTTTGAAATTCAATTGTGTGAATGCTATTTAGGTTTCACCAGTGATATATTTATCAGATTTTCCTACGTTTTTACAATTAATATTACAGTACACTGTCTCATCATCACAATATATAGGGTTACAGGGGGTGACACGAGACTTAAAAGATACAAGGTTTATTAATTAGAACTAAGTCTAATAGAGAAGAATTATCAAACGTAACCCTAGTTGGTGAATTGATAAGGTTAAATGTTTTTAAAATATCGTTGATAAATCTATACTCACAACTATTAATATTTAGTACGTTAATATTAAAGTAACTGGTATATATGCACACATCACGATATAACAAACAGAAGGTATATCTAGATGGTCTCAATTGCGTCCGGTTCGCGCAATGACGTCATTGCGTCCGCAGATGCGTTTATAGATCTCCTAGTTCTGATTCTAATATACTGTTTACAAGACTGGAGATCCTTTTAAATGTACTGCCCCATTTATATTGGCAGGTGATTTTAACATAAACTATGCTGATAACAATCTTCAATTAGTTCATTCCTTAAAGGACCTATTTAGTTCATTTGACCTGACCATGCATATTCATTCAATCAATCAATCAATCAACTCTTTATTTGTAGTAATACATACAAAAGCATTTTCACAAGTCACTGGGTTGTGTCAGTTGCTGACTACTTATTAACATTGGATTGATATTGAAAATATCATCCAATGTTAATAAGTAGTCAGCAACTTTAGCTTATATAACACATACAAATCAAAGTCAAATAAGGTCTTTAATCAATAAACACAATAAGACACATAATACAAACATAAAGATGATGCCTAAATTTGATCTCTCTTGACTTATTCTAGCAATTTACAATAACAGGTTTATGACTATACAGCTTTCCATTATTATAGATCAAAAAATCAAGGGTTTAAAATCGTTATATTACATTTAGAGATCACAAAAATAATATTATACACATCCGTCGTCGAATCACAAATGTCAGCAAAATTATTACTAAGAAATTCATTGGTACAGACAAAATACAGACCCAATAATTTTGATTATAGGGATGGTGAAAGGCTATTAATCTGATTTATTCATAGATGTATGTGGGAGAATCCTAATCTTATGGACTCATTTTCCCAAGGTGTTAAAAACGAACTAAAAGTAATTACTAAGAGAGACTGTCGAAACTCTATAAAAGAGAACTGAATTTTGGAGAGAGGTCTCGAATTCTTTAGTGGTTCATGAAATTGGCTTTATTTAATTTTGGGATACATTATTTTTAATGAACATTGAAAGCGTCAAATTTATATTAAAATTACAGTAAAAAACAAATCTTATAACCTACCACAAATTATATTAACTAATCTACATAAAAGTCATGAAGTGAATAAAACTCTTTTTCCAAGAACTTATTTAGAGCTGACTTAAACCTAACCTTGATATGAATTTCTCTTAATTTCCTCTGATAATGCCCTAACACATCAAAGGTCTCTTATCAAACAATGCTGTGTGATGTGCTGGTATACTAAGACCATTCCATCCCCTGGTAATCAAGTTTTTAGAATAGAAGCCGTTTGTAACAAATAACTCTAAATTTATTTATAGTAGATACAACACAATTGTAAATATACAAACAGATTGTTAAGATTTCGAGCTTTTTGAAAACTCCTCTGCAACTATGTAATATTGCATACTCAGAATTGTCCTTAAGATTCTTTTTTGTGTTATAAAAACTCTAGATGAATGGGACTTATACCAGAACATCAGAAATAACTGACTGAACACAGGCAAAATAAAAAACATGCACACTGTTCACATTTACGTGGTTTGTTATGCCCGAACAAAATGACTGATGTTTTAGAAGTACTTATAATCAGGTTATTGTTTTGACAGTAATCATACCTGAGCAATGTCTGACGCCCTTGGGGACAGTGAAGTAATTCCAGGAACAGACACAGTGCATGATGTGTCATCCGCAAATTAAACCAGGGAACTAATATTTACTTTTAAGTGCATGTCCTTGGAGAATATAAGAAATAAAATGGGTCCAAGGATTGACGCCTGTGGGACTCCTTTGTTCATTCTAACTGATGTTGATAGGGAACTGACCCCATCAGTCAGTGAACCAATGGATATTTTAAGGGATCTATCAATTAAATATGACCTAAGCAACTTATTGGCAAGCCTACGCACCCCAAGGCAGCTTGTACAACAACAGTTCATGATCAATAAGATTGAATGCCCTACTAAAGTCAAAGCAAATGGTCGACACTTTTTCACCTCGATCCAAAGCCTCTATGGCGGAGTTTAAAGCCTGAAAAATGGCGGTAACGGATTTTTTGGTAAAAACCCACGTTGGCCTGCATAGATCAAACCAAAGAAAATACTTTAGAAAAAACTGGTAGCAGAGATCTGACAATCCTTTCCATTTCGCATTGAGTACTCACATTCATAGTAGTTTGTGGCATCTGATTAGAGCAATTATTATTCGTTTTTAAAATTAAAATTTGTTCCTTCAAATCATCAATGTCCTGTAGATACACTTTGTTTTTTTCAGTAAGGGTCTCCAGTGATTTAATCATATTTTGTATGATCTTAACATAATCCAGTAGATCTCTTTCGAAACTGTTAGCGTTAAGTTCAATTGATTTTCTAGTGGGTTGTTTTTCATAATAATAAATACTACGTTTATCATTCATAAACAACAACAACAACCAAGTTTGAATTGGTCAGCACCTTATTGCCTCTCAGAAAATATATCTTCTATAAATAACTTCATGAATATGTTCTTAATAACCAGTCTAATTCAGCATAATATTAAACTGCCTTTAAAATTCAGAACTAACCACAGATTTGTTATTAACGTCAAATCCTGAATCAATTTCGATGTTCTCTTTGGAGCCACCAATAGTCTCAATGACCAACTTATAATTACAGCCATCTTTCATTTGTCTTACAACACCAGTGAAGAAAAATTTGAGAAATGCCAAATACGGGGATATAGATCACCAAAATGTGCCCATCACTTCTTAACTTAAGCTATGAGGATAGGATGAAAACTCGCAATTTAACAAACTTCAAAGAACGTCGATTCCGAGATTATAAGATTTTCAAGATTTTGCAATTTACTTTTTCATTCTGAATAGAGACGATGGAAGACGAGGTCACGCCTATACACTTAAAGAGGATCGGTGTAACAAACTCTGACGTCAACATTTTTTGTCAAACGGAATAATCAGAGAATAGAACAGTTCATCTAACTATTGTGTATGTGCGGTATCTATGAATGCTTTCAAAAGTTCTAGTTTTGACGGCCTTGCCGCCTAAACTTAAATTCCTATTAACAATAATACATTTTTACCTTGCTTGAGAAACGAGGGTTTCTTAGTGAATTGGAATGGATAACATTTAACAACCGTTTTTTTACCGAATTACCCTAAACCTCATAACGAAGAATTCGTTTTTTTTTTCAAGGACAGTCAACTATAACACATTTTGTATTTTTTTATTTACATAGAATATTTATTAAGCACTTTATAGGTATAATACAATGAGAATCGATTGTATTACAAAGAACTATACAGATGGTATATGGAGAATATAATTAATATTATGTTACAGTATTTAAAACCAAATCATTAAATAATAACATAAGTTTGTTGTTTTAAAAAATCTCTTTAAGTGTAGCTTTTCATAGTGCATGTACAACCAAATATATCTAAGCAGAATTTAAAAGAGGGTGAGTTCAGATGGTAGTTACTATGAGTTATTCCTGTAAGATAAAAATCTGTTTACGTTTCTTGTCACATATGCAGGTGCACTAAGATCGAGACTAAACTGAATTCTTTGTAAAATGCTGGGTTGATATAGATACAATATAGAGTGCTTTTCTCTACACTTTTTAAGGTTAATAAGCCGTATACGCAACCATGTTCTCGACACTCGCGCATCAAAGTTATTTGTTGTTTATAATACATATAACACAATGCTTTATTCTCAGTTCTCTAGGGAGTATCCATGACACAGATAATGAGGACTCCATATTACACTTACTCAAGTACGCTTTTAACTAAGGATGTATATATCTTTTTCTGCTTCTTTGTACAGATCCTAACCACTCTATTAACAGTATTTATAATATGCTTTCCAAATGTGATTTTGGAGTCGAGCATTACCCACAAGATCGCGCATAAAATTAACAGAGTATTAAGCAGAAAGGGTACAATGGAATGTGGTGTCTCTCAGGGCATGGTATTGGGTCCTACCCTCTTTTCTATTTATATAAATGAAATAACTAATATACTTCCTACTCTTGATTGTTCTTGTGTGTGCTATGCAGACGATACCGTTGTGTTAATGAGAGATATGGCTTGGAATCAAGTCTTTAAAAAATCAGAGAAGTATATCTCTATCATTAAACTCTGGTTGGATCAAAACTCTTAATCAAAGTAAAACACATTACCTAGCCATTTCTATGAAATATAAATTCAATAATAATTTACCTCGTTTACCAATCCATAAGCACATATGTTTGGTTAACGATAGTCAGTGTTCCTGTAAAGGAAACACTGAACCCAAAAAAACCATCAAATACCTAGGATTATACATTGACTTTAACTTAAAGTATGACATTAACATTGATTACATCATTCAGAAGATACGAAAAACTATATATAAATTTTACCAACTAAGAGAATTCTTGTCTCAAAACCTGTTAAAAATGGTTTACCAATCAATGAATCAATCCTTAGTTCTGCGATTAGTGTCTGAGGTAGCACATACAATGGCATAGATCATTTAATTTATAACTCAGAAATATATAATAAAGGTTATTGAAAAAAACAAAGACCTTATTCTAGTAATCAACTGTTTATTGATTCTGGACTATTAACATTAAGACTAACTTTATGTAAAAAATGATGAATGAAGGTATGAAAAGTATAAAACTCCTGTCCATCACAGTATTGTTACCCATACTATAACTAGTAATAGGCATGTAGCTGCTAGATCAAGTTATATATCAACTCAAAGGCACATATCTTTCATTGGGCCTAGAATATACAATTTAATACCAAATGCTATTAGAAATATAAAACATTTTATGTCCACTGTGAGGAAATGGTTTAGATGTAATTACGTACTTATAGCTACAAAACTTCCCGTATTATCATAAACACAAGAACTAAAATATATACTTGTATATTTTCATATATGTGTAGATTCATTAATGTTAGTGCAATACAAGACTGAACAACAGTAATCCTAGGAGTTATTGTTGTAGGTATTATTGTATTACTGTAGCCTAGATAAAAATCTTTCTTGTAATAATAATGATAATAATAATAATATAAAGTTTAGTTAAAAGGCTGTGTCATACACTCGACAAGTTACTGTGTAACTTAAAGTGTACACTGTTAAAAATTATATCGTATAAATGCTATTATTTTTGAAATAAATATGTTTTGAGTTAAAAAAATGTCTCCAATACGACCCAATGCTATGCCTTTCATTATATATTCAGTGAAAATTTTGTCTTCTTTAATTTGCAAAAGTTATACTAAAACGTTGAACATTTGATAATATTTACAATATTTTTTTAAGGTCATCAGCAAATAAAAGGCAAGATGAGTTCTCTATCATCCTTACTATACTATTTATAAAAAGCAGAAAAAGTAGTGGGCCAAGGTTGGAGCCCTTTCTTATTTAATATATTTTTATTATAACCTGCTGTACTGTATGAAAATTTGTAAATAATATCATCTTTTTCTTTCTTCTATAAAAATACGAAATCTTCACGAGGGAAAGGGCTCCTGGACCATTTACCGATTTTTTTTTTGTTCAAAATTGATTATTAATTTTAGTTCTACCTGATCCACATAATTGTTTGGTTTTTTGTTAGTTTTAATTTATTTGGCTGATTTTGGATTAAATTCGTCTTTTACATTGTTGCTTTCTGAATAATTTATCATTTACAATACACTATCTTTTTGCGCCAAATGACTTTTTCCTGAAATTGTTTTTTTTGCCAACATTGAGGTAAATCCGGAAAGGCATTTTTTTGGTGAAAAAAAATCTTGTAGGATGATTTTTTCGCCGTCGCAATATGTTCATTTAAAGTGCGGTGAAGTAATAAATTATAAAAAGAATTGATTGTTTTAACAGCTTCTATAAAATATATTTTCTGGCTACCTGTATCACACTTTACTAAAAATAAATTTGAAAAATCTTTCATTTGAGGTATATAATTGTTTTGGTACATACAATAAAAATTACAAATTTACATAAGGATCGTTGTATTTAAATCAGTGAGTCATATTGAGATTATATATTCCTGGGTCCCCCCTTTTATAAAGGCCCACTAATATGTTTTTTTAATATATTTTATAACATTTTTATATAATTTCCTTTTGCTTACTTATTTAGTGTCTTATTTTTTCAGTTCATCATTATGATCACAATGAAGAAAGGTCAAGGCACGGGTCGGATTATGATAGTGACAGAGATTACCGCCGAGAATCTTCATTTGAGTTTGAAAGAAGAAGCAGTTCAAGAAGTCCCTCTTACGACTACAGAGGCAGAGATAGAGATAGAAGACATCACAGAATTCGCGACAGGGATAGAGACAGAGATCACCATAGATTTAGACGGAGATCACGCAGCAATGAAACTAGATATGAGCGGGAAGAACGGAAAGCTCGTGAGAGGGAAAGATATCGTGACGATGATAGGGACAGTGATAGGTACAGGTTTTTCCGAATGGCTCTAGAGTTTATTTTTCTGTCTTGTGTACTTAATAGTTTTATAATTTTGACAGTGAAAGAAGTCCCAATGGCGCAATCATTGGAGCAAGTGGGTCAGAGATCATCGGATACAAGAGTCAACCTCCTAACAACACGATCATGATCAGAGGACTGGCCCAACATATCACAGAAAATGACGTGAGTACTTGTTTTAATAAACATTTATTTTTGAAAATTTTAAGTAATTTCATCTTAGAAATCACGACTTATTCGTTTTTAGATTAGACAAGATATTATCCAAGGAGGGATGATGCCAAAGGATATCAGACTAATCAGGAAGAAAGACACAGGTAATAGTCCTAATGTAATTATATATTTCTTTTGGGTTGTCTTTAGGCAGTTATTCTGAATAATACTGATGCCAAAGGTAGCATAATGCCATTCGTATCTATTGTGCTGTTTAGGTGCATCACGTGGTTTTGCCTTTGTCGAGTTCACAACACTGAATGAAGCGGTTCGTTGGATGGAGATGAAACAGGTATCTTAGCTTACACTGAAGAACTTGTTTATAAACAATATTTACTTGATAAGTATAACTTACATTTATATATTATACTCATCTGTACTGCCTTCCATGAAGCAGGCCATCATACCAGCCTTTCTTTAAAACCTCTTAAGTATCAGGAAAAAACAAATTCAAAACTGGTAATGTTTAGTAGCTATTAGGCATAATTGGCTTATTTTACCTATAAAAAGAACTAATTAACTTAATTTTTCCACACTCTGTGTTAAATTGGACAGTTTGGTAGATTTTGGAAGATCATTTTTACAAGAATCGGGTGTTAAAAAGGGTTTTAAAAGGTGTTTAATAAATGGCTGTCAAAAATTGTGAGCAGGAAACTGATGCTTATATTAAATATACACTTTTAGACCCCAAGGACATATATATTATTGAATTATCGGTATATTACTCATAAAAAGTTTTTCCAATCAATTTGGCATAATTTGATGGTATTAATATAAAATATATACCAGTTTTATCTATAACTCCAAAGATTATTAATTTTATTTTTTTAGTCTTAAAATCGGCCTTTAAAAGTTTGGACTAATGAAGCAGAACTTTCTGAATGAACATAATTAATAAAATTGAAATAAATTTTATCTAGAAATAATAATTAAAACTGGTTGTTTTGCCTTTGATTAAATGATTTAACAGCTGATTAATAGTAGTAGTAGTAGTAGTAGTAGTAAGGCTGTGGAGACCTAAACCTGGCAGATAGGCTTAATAGACACTTGTTGCCATCCTCTGTCCAGGCTTTTATGAAAGTTTGCAACTTACCCGAATTAATTACTACGATAGGATGATTGATCCAGAGCTCTTAAAGTTTTCTTTATCAGCCTACCTCACCTATTATAGATCCTTTTTAATTGTCTAACATTTTTTTTTCAAAGTTGATTTTCTAATCTGTAAATAAACATTATTTACCACATTCTACCCCTCACTGTTACACCCTCCGGCACTCTTTTCTGCATTTGGAGAGCTAAGTCGTAGGTTCAAAATAAATGTATAAATAGATGTAAAAAATCATGTTAAAATAATATTTCTATAGATGTTAAAATACTTTGAATTACCAGCAAGTTATATAGGCGCCAGCCAAGCTATACTTGACAAGGAATGAGGGGATATATCTAGTCAATGAAACGCTTGAAGTAATAATAAATATGTATATTCAAGAAATTTAAAAACTTCAATATAACATGTACAATATTACAATATTTTCTTTGGCAATGAACAGTGATTCGATTAAGCCCTTTTTTATATAATTAAATAAAAAGTTTTCTTCTTCGAAGATAACAAAAGGTCAAAGCAAATTAAAATTCACAAAATATATTTTATACCAAAATGAAGGTGAAATGAGCAATAAATTATTTTTATTTTTGAAGTGCCTCAACATTAAGCAAAAAAATCTGCAAAGCAAAATTAATAAATTCATAAAATATATAGATATTAAAGTAAAGGTGAAGTGAACAATAATTTATTTCCATTCTTGAAGTGCCTCATAACATGCAACAAAAATTGAACCGACATTAAAGACTAATCAGGAGGCCTTAACTGTTGCCTAACGACAGATATGAGTCCTCAGGTCCATCTGGTAATTATATTAAAACCAAATAATATTAATTTAAGATATTTCAATCTACTAGAGAATTTCAAAATTTGTAATTATTAGTTTAAGTAAAAAATTAAAATTAAAAGTTATTTATTATGAAATTGAACAAAATTAGAAAATTAGGCATAAATGATCTGTGTAATCATGAGAGTTATTAAATCAAATAAATTATAAATATTAAAATGAAATAGTTACCTCAGTGGCGAAATTCAAAATGGCAGCTTGCAACAAAATAGCGAACCAATGATGTCAAAAATTTCTGTGAGACAGCTGAGATCTTGTGTGTAATAATAATTGTCTAGTTATTAATAGGAATTCTTAACATATTTTTTTGACATCCCTGGCACACCAAAAAAATTAAATGAAACGAAATTATTTAAAATGATACAATAAATTATGAATTACTTAAAATATGGTCTTTTTTCTCTTCATGATACGTGTGAGAGCCGATGTGGTACTCTGGCTAAAATGAATTTTGTAAATTGTGGTTGACGCATATGGCTACAGAAAGAACCAGTTTATGGTGGACTATCGATTCCCACCAACATTAAATCAAAAAAATGTATTTTTTTATCTTTTACATTATCAGTGAGAAAGTACTCACCCCAGGTGTTAAACGGTCCACTTTCAAGATTTTAGTCGTCCTGCGTATGCACTTAATTACAGTCTCATAATGTGTACGTTTAACCATTTTACAAGACGAACACAGATACAAACATGGTGACGCATATAAGTCACAGGACCATGGAGTAGTGCCCTTCTCATTCATCATTCAACACGTTCGTTGCCTTCCCATCTCGTTTCCCCACTCGATTTCCGGTTAAGAATCGATGTGTGGACATATTTGTAGTAATTACTTAGTGTACCTGAGTAATTTTTAACACAGATTAAATGTTACCATTTCTCTATCAAATTGTAATAACGATTATTAAACATAGTCTACCATTTATTCGTAATCCCTAAATATATTCTTTAGCACTTTAAAAGTGTAATCATACACTTTTATAACTGCATCCGTCAATGGCCGGATTGAAAACAAAACAAACAAACAAACAACAAATTGAACTATATTTATTGTTAACAATTCTAACTTATGCCTTGTCTGGCGCATTCACTAAAATCACTACCTAAAATATATGATACCTAAAATAAATTTTAAACCCAGCTTTTGCAGCTCCTTCACCAAAGTTAACACCTAACTTTTAGAATCATATCACCTAACTTTTAGAATCATGTGATAATAATAACGTGAAATGTGTTCGTTACACATCCCCTTTCTTAAAAAAAAAATTTAATAAATTAGTTTTTTTAATTTTTATTTTTTTAATCAGTCTGACATTGAGAGACTTGACAAATGGTGTAACACCAATTACCTGCATCTTAACATTACTAAATGTAAAGTTCTCTGATTTTTAAAATGCAATAATCCTATTCTTTCCACGTACTAGGTTCTCACGAAGGCCTTACATTTAATCTGCACATTGATAACATAGTGCTTAAGGGTTTTAGATTGCTAGGTTTTATTAAAAGACACACTAAGCATGTCACTGATACTAAAGCAATTACTAGTCTCTATAACTCTTTAGTACGGAGTATCTTAGAATATTGCTCTACTATATGGAGCCCTTTGTATCAGTGTCACATCGACAGGATGAAAAGTTCAGAATAAATTTGCAAAGTATCTTTTTTTCAAGTTTAATTTTCCATATCAAGATCTGTCTTATAATACAAGAATTCTTCTCTGCGGGCTACAGACCTATGAGTTTCGGCGAAGAAAAGCACTTCTGATTTTTTTGCACAAATTAGTGAATGGAGGGATTGACTGTGAAATACTACTAGAGTCAGTCTCCTTTTTGGTTCCTATCAGAAGAACGAGACAATCACAGCTGTTTTTTGAAAGGTATCATCGTACTAATTATGGGTTTAATGCATTTGTTGACCGACTAGTATATAATTATAATTGTCACTTTTCGGCATATGACATGTTCAGCCTTACCTCAATACAATTAAAAATGCAGTTGAATGGATTGATTATGTGATTGTCCTCTATTATATGTTTTGTCTGATACTTTTGTCACCATTCTTTGTTTTGATTGTTTTTATTATTTGACAATATATATATATTTTTAGTCTTATTTTATTCTTAATATTATCTTTTTTATTCTGCGAATTTGTGCCATTTGGAATGTTTAGCATTCTGTAGAGTACATGTCTGAAGGACCACTTGTCCGATGCGTGCATCGGCTACATACTTACAAATATTTAAAAATAGTCAGAAACCATCAATACGAAGGTTGCTCCATTTTTGCTTCTTGACAAAGATCCCAATAGATCAATTGACATATTGGAAAATTTACTTTCTTTTTTTGTCCCATTATTCCTGGTTTAGCGGTGTTGCTTGTTTTATTGGCATTACATGCTTCTCATTGTTTAATATATCATCTTACATCTTTTACCAGCTGTGTACAATAATACAGATCTCTTATATGATTAAGCATGTTGTAAATACCTATATAGCCACTAATAGGGTTATCATGAATCTGGGCTAGATTTAAGTTTCTTCGACACTATTGGATTACTAATTTGCACTCGGATAAATTTGAGAAACTCAAAATTTAAAAGGGACATGTTTATAAATCAATTGGTTTTGAATTATAAAATCCTAATACTTCTCAGGGGCATCCTTGATCCTTTCCATTAAGCTCATGTACCATTTATCTGTTTGTATTTCATTAGGATGAATGTCTATTGTACAAGCTTCTGTGATTGGTGCCCTACTTTAAGAATCAGGAACTACATTCAAAGCTCCTTGCGATGAATAATATTCATATCATATTGGCTCAGCTTGCTAGTTTTCCTGTGGAATCTTTTAAGTTGGCTAGCCACAAGAGAGAATGGTGGTCCATAATAACATCAAAATTCACACCATCTTTATATGGTCTAAACTCTTAACACCAAACAGAATGCTGAACATTCCTTTAAAGTGGTAGAATATGATTTTTCTGAATCTGTTAACGTTCTAGATGCAAAAGCTATCACCACCTCCTCTCATTGGTCATTCTTCTGAAAAAGTACTGCTCCTAACCCTTTATTTGAGGCATAACACTGAATATAAAATTTCTTCCAAAATTTGGAGTCATGAAAACTGGAGCTCATACTAAAGCTTGTTTAATATTTTTAAAAGCTTCGTCGGCTTGTGGAGTCCATACGTTTTTTGGGATTATTTCTTGCCCTTTAAAAGTCCAATGGTAGGTGCCATAATACTTAAGTGATCTTTTACAAAACGGCAGTACCAACTAACCATTCCCACAAATCTTTTAACTTCTGTGGCTGTTTTGGATACAGGAAATTCCAGCTTAGCTCTGACTTTATCTGAATCAGTTCGTAAACCTCCATGATCGATCACAAAACCTCCACATTAATACTTAGATTGGCCACTTTTAATCTCTTGTACACTTTGATTAAATTCTACATAATTTTCAAACGTTTCGGTTACAATAACATTATCCAAATATATGAATGCGTAAGGTTTAAGTTCCGGACCCAGTACTCTATCCATCTCATCCCATTACTCAACAGACCTCTGGACGGCACGACGAAAGCCGTCTTTTCGCATGAGTCTGGCGAAAGAAGAATTTGCCAGAATGCTGACTGCAAGTCTATGCTGGTTAAATATCTTGCCGCAGATAACTGATTTAGGATATGATCTATTTTTGGGAGTGGGTATACGAGTTCAGCTTTCTTCCACTGAAACATAACCTTGGTTTGCTATTAGCCTTTTCAATCAATAGTACTGGACTAGCCCATGGTCTGTTAAAATATCGAACTACTTCCATTTTCAACATTTGGACTAATTCACGTTGTAAAATGTCTAGTTTATTTGGGGAAATTGCATGATGTCTCTCTCGAATTGGTTCAGCATTCCCTGTATCTATTCGATACTCCAATAAAGACGTCCTGCCTAACTGTTCATCAAACAAGGTCCTAAGAAGGTCATTGGCCTGATCTAATTTTTTTGGTTGTCTTTCATCTAGCTCTTTACAACAAATCTTGTTAACCGGTTCCACGGTAACGTCTCCAGAGAAATTTTCCAACTCTTTATGGTTGTTAATTTCTCCTTGTTTGAAAGTCCATCTTCAAAGCAAATTCCTTACAAAAATCTGATTCTAAAATCAAACGATGCAACAAAGAAGGGACTTATGAATTTCATATTATTATCAATTTGTATAGATAAATCGATACACCCAGAAACATTTTGAATCTCTCCATCAGCAGTGGACACTTTCAAAGATGAAGAATCTATCACACTAATATTTAAGACCTCAAGAATCGACATTCCAGGACCACCAATCACAGCATGGCTCGCGCCACTGTCCAGAAGAGTAATAATCGACCTGCCAGAAATTTGTACGGAGACATACGGGCGACTATAATTTTTCTTTCTGAACAAAAACTGTATTGGTTTCCCCTAAATCTGTCAGGTTCTTGCTAGACTCTTTTGGAAGGAGAAATGCTTTCACCACATTTAACCACATATTCCATTCTGTCATGGAAGTATGCTTGTTAGTGAAATGTCCACTCCTGGGAAAACTTGTCTTCCCTAAGTCCCCCCCCCCCCATCTTCCTCCGTTTTTTAAACAAGTTGGGCAGTTTGGTCTTATAATTCCAACTTCTCCACAACCATAACCAGTCGACAATCTGCCTTGCTGTTGGCAGTTCTTAGCCAAATGTCCCTTTTCGAGACATTTATAGCACTGCATTAGATGTTTTAATTTATCTGGTTATCTTTATGTGCTTGGTATCTGTACCATTCACGTGTAATTCCCTCAAATAACTCCGAAGCTGCCTGGTATAATTAAAATTAGCTTCTGGCTGC
Organism: Kuschelorhynchus macadamiae; assembly: GCA_030620095.1. Classification (NCBI taxonomy): domain Eukaryota; kingdom Metazoa; phylum Arthropoda; class Insecta; order Coleoptera; family Curculionidae; genus Kuschelorhynchus; species Kuschelorhynchus macadamiae. The sequence continues at coordinate 160,762 of JAUTXW010004403.1, forward strand.
TATGCGATACAATCTATTTCTAATGAAGTGGGTCCGTCTGTAGCCCGCACTGCCTATTTTGTACTGATAGAGTCCCACATTCGTAACGAAATTGCTTTTTGGGGATACTGTAGTCAACAGCTACTATCGTTTGTGTTTGTTTTGCAAAAGAGGGCCTAGCGTTACGTTTGCAAGGTGGGTATGAGACAACACTGTAAACCGCTTTTTATTAGAGGAAAAAAATCCGCACGCTTTGCTCGATTTTTATCCTCGAGAGCAGTGTTCTTATTCACAAAAAATACAAAAATCAAAACCTGAATCATAGAGCGTACAATATGCGGAATAATGATGTTCCCCTTCCGATTCCGAGGACGACACTTACAAAGAATTCGCTCATTTATAAAAGCATAAAGATTTTTAATCACCTAACTAATGAATTGAGAGAGATTGCCAACGAAAAGCGATTTAAGCAAAGACTCAAGAAATGTCTCTTATCTAAGCCATATTATAATTTGGGTGAATTCTTTGATGAGGAGTTCTAGCCTGAGCCTGTGATATTTTATATTTTCCGTTTTTTGTTTTAGTTTGTACCTTTCTTTATTTATTGTAAATTTGTTTGTTGATTTTTCATTGGTGCTACTGTTTTTTATTATGACCATTTTAATGTATTGACCTATTAACTTATTTTAACAATCAACTTATTGTACTGCTTTTATATCTCTATTTTTATTTAGTTTAGTTATTTTTATAGGTATTAAGTAACCTTTTGCGATTATAAATCTTTTTTTTTACCTTATGGTCAGAAAAGAAAAATTCGAAAGTGACCACTAGCCATTTATATGTTTTGTTAGGCCTTTGACGTTTATACATTTTTTTTTGTTGACATTATTGCATTACATTTTTATTACATATTAAAGTATTTATTAAATGTAATGCTTTGTATATGAGAATTGTATCTTCTTCTGACAATAAAGCTTATTTTGAATTTTAATATAATTCTTCTTTAGAGCATCCTCAAGAACTTCTTAACTCTACTAACTTCTACTCGCTCCAAAAATTTAACAACTTCATGTTTCTTGTTATTTCCATTAAATGTTATTATTCATTTGCATAGTTGGACTGGGGTGTGATTTTGCACTTATCATTTCGTTAGTTAACGAATCGCTAAATCACGTGACTTAGCGAAACAACTGACAAAGGTTGGAAGTAGCATCCATTTCTTAAACGGAAAATTGCATGTATTTTTTGACGTCAAGTAGGCCAGTTTTTCATTACGATTTGACAGTTACTGTTAACCTTAAAATTATTTTGTTAAAGTTGAGCAAAACACGACAAGTTTGTTTGGCTTAATTAAGTATACTTTATTATTTTGGAAATAATTAAAAGGTGATGAAGAATTAAAAATCTGCTGCTTCTAAGGTCTGCCTGGAGATCCTTAATACTTGTGTTTGTTATACTTCTAAAAGGGAAGATACAGCAACATTGCTGGCATCAATTGGTGATCGAATAATTATTATACCTAATACCTACTAATATTCTAATAAAACAGAAGTTAACAAATAAGTGGTGGTTTCAAGAGACCTAAATTTTACTTTAATTAATCGCTACACGTGAGTGCAGTGAAAAAAGGTGAACGTTTTAGTGGATATTGTATTGTGCTTTTCCAGAACAGATTTTAATGTTATTATACCTTATTATAAAGGAGTAATACAATATTTTTGCACTTGTAGGAGGTATATCGAGATATTTTAGAGACATTGGAGAATATGATATTCTAAAAGCATATTTTTAGGTAGGAAATAACTATTTTAAGATACATAACACTTCTTTAAATAAATAGGACACTAAGCAAACCCTTTTTAAAGAATCAACATTAAATTAAAATTTAATAAATTTAACAGACAATTGTTGAATACTTTAGTAAGCCATATTTTGAGATAGAGTTTAAGTTTTTTTTCTTTAATGTCTACAAATTCAATGTACTGTAGTGATAAATGCATAAATATCTTTATTAGAGTGGATTAGTTTTAGATGTACTATAAATAGTCAAAATTTTGTTATATTTATTCTCAATTAAATATTTTTTCAAAATGAAACTTCCTACTTTAATTTCTAATACATTTGTTTTCTATATTTATCTAATGAATTGGTAATAAAAATATGTTTTTATAATAACTTTCTTATATGTATTGTTTAAGACGATTTTTAATAAAATGGTAATATGATCTAAATAAAATAATTTACATACTTATTCTGTGTTAAAATTATTAAAAAGCCTAATAGGATTTATTAAATCATTAGAAAAATAAACAAATAAAAGTTAATACTTTACCATTTAATTATAAAGTTTAAAATAAATACAAGCCCTTATTGAAAAAGGGCAACCACCAGCATTTAGACCAGTTTACAAGAGTAAAAAAATGAAAAATTAACCAATTAATTTAAAATTAAAAATATTACATACAGTGTAATTTTTTACATGGAATGCTCTGTATAAAGAAGCCCTTTTAAGAAATACTCTATTTGTAACTGTTACGACTGAAATTTATATATTCAAAAATAATATGGCCTTTTGTAGGCAGGTATTAATTTTAGTTTTTTAAATATCATAGGTAGTACACAAACAACTAAAAATGTGGGAAGGTTTAGAAAAAAGGGACGATTATATACCAAACATAATTATGATAGATTTTCGCAATTATGCAGCGGAAGGGACTGGAGCTATGTCTTGCTTTTGCCTGATCCCGTGGAGGTGTTTCATGCAGAGCTCTACAAGGCCTTTAATAATACTTTTCCTGTTAAAACGCTAGTTAAAAAAATCAAGAAACCATGGGTTACAAAGGGCATTCGAACCTCTTCTAAAAATATGCGTTCCCTTCACCACATTAGAAAGTTTTATTTTCATAATCACTTTTTTACTTCATATTTTAATAAATATAGAAAAGTTTATAGAAGTATTATTGGCCTTGCTAAATCTTCATACTACAGAGATAGGATTGGAAATTCCAAAAATGTACAGCGAGAATCTTGGAAGATTGTAAATGAACTAAGGGGAAAAAACAAGGTACCAAAAGTCATAAATACAAAATTATCAGGCAATGAATTAAATAAATTTTACTGCTCTATTGCATACAATCTGTCCAGCAAAATCAATGCAACTTTAGACTATAAACATTTTTTTGAATATACTAGTGTAACAGATTCTTTTTTCCTTGCTCCAACAGACATTTACGAGTTGAAGAGTATTTTTGCAGAGATTGGAAATAATAAAGCAGCAGGATGGGATGAGATTTCAATTAGATTATTTCTAAGGTTACCTGAGTCAGTTTTACAAGTTTTGGTGGAAGTTATAAATGAATCCTTTTGCTCTGGAACTTTTCCTTCCTGCTTAAAAATTGCTACAATTTTGCCATTTTTCAAGGGTGGTGATGCAGAGAGCCCCTCAAATTACAGACCAGTAGCATTGCTCCCTACTCTGTCTAAAATTATCGAAAAAATTGTTAAGAAAAGGGTAATTTCATTCCTCGCCAGACATAACATTCTTAGTTCGGAACAGTTTGGCTTCCAATCTGCTAAGGGTACATCTGACGCAGTTTTTGCTTTTTTGGAGACATTATATTTGGGACTGAATGATGGTGGGATGGCTGCAGCAGTGTTTTGTGATTTGTCAAAAGCATTTGACTGCGTTAACCACCAGATACTGCTGTGGAAGCTCCAATCTTACGGTTTTAGAGGGACAGCACTTAGGTGGTTTGAATCATATCTCTCGGGTAGAGTTCAGAGTGTCTCGTTTAATGGGATGCCATCAGAACGAGGGGAAATGAGTTATGGTGTGCCTCAGGGATCTGTTCTGGGACCAATTTTATTTCTAGTTTATGTAAATGACTTAACAAAATTAAATATTAAAGGAAAATTTACAGTGTTTGCAGATGATGCAACCATTTTATGGCATGATACCAACTCCGCTAGTCTTAATGATACTCTGAATAATGACATAATTCTAGTAAAACAATGGTGTGATGCAAATCAATTAACTCTCAATATTTCGAAGACTAGTATTATGAACTTTAGGTGCAACCTAAATGATGTATATTTAGAAGACATTGTGGTTAGCAATTTATCAGAGAACAGATTCCTGGGTATTTACTTAGATAGTAAACTTAAATTTGAAACCCACATAAGCCAATTAAATTCTAAGTTAAGCTCAAATTGTTTTGCCCTTCGAATTTTGGCTAGGGAATTAGATCCATCTATAGTGAGAAATAGCTACTTTGCATTAATAGAGTCCCATCTTAGATATGGAGTATGTTTTTGGGGGGTGTGCTCAAGACAACTGTTTAATAGTGTTTTCATTTTACAAAAAAGAGCCATTAGGTATATGTATAAGTTAGGGTTACGGGTTTCGTGTAAACCATTTTTTATTTTAAATAAAATTCTTACCCTACCATCCCTATTCATTCTTGAGTCAGTATGCCTTATTCATAAAAAGTACAAAAATACTATATTTGAAGAAAGAAATTACAGGACTCGACAAACACATAACGTTGCGCTACCTATACCATCAACTACTTTGGTAAGGAACTCCACCATCTTTAACAGCAGAAAACTATTTAATCATCTTCCTTTAAATATAAAGATCAATGAGTTAGAAAGAATTTTCAGAACGGAAGTTAAAAGGCTGCTAATTGAGAAAGCATACTATGAGGTATCTGAATTTTTCAATGAGAGATTTTTGTATTTTTATTTGTTTGTTGTTTGTATTGGTGTGTGCTCTCTGCCTCCTCATCTGAAATAGGTCTTAGTAGTATATGTATGTTTTTGTTTGTCTAATTAATTATATGTACTTTTAATCTACTTTAAGTTTGTAGTATACTAATTTTTATTGTACACTTTTTATTGAGATAATTTTTTTTCCAGCTTTGTCAATAAGATTTTCTTCGACAATAAAGCTTTTTGAGTTTGAGTATATCAGAAAATTTGGCACGAAGTTTTTTGGAAAGATATTTTTTAGCTTTTCATAGGTGTAAAAAATAGACAGGGTATTCATTTAATAAAAATACATATTTTGTCACTGTATATATTTCAAAGATACTGATAATTACCATATGATTGGGAAGGAGAAAATTTACTGTGCATTTTTTTCATTGCATTAAAAATAATAAAATTACTGCACAGTTGATCCTATACCTAATAGAGTATTTTTATCATCTGAAAAATAAAAATTGATATTTGGAGAGTTTACATAACTACCAAAAGAAACAGTTGGAACTGAAAAATAAATATTTCCACTTTCATACCTTAAATTTTGGAAATATGTTTAAATATTCATACATAATACTACCCACCCGTAACTAATTTCATAATGGTATCAATCTCTAACTCTCTATATCCCTGTAAATCTGTATCTATAAAATGCCTAAATATAATTATTTTTCTAGATTTAAGGGTAGTCATAAATCTTTAAGATATAAATGAAATAATTTTCCATTTTGATTAGGTATTATGAAATTGACTGGAAATTCTTTAATATTTTTTTAAAAATATTGCAATATTTTATCGTAAAAATCAATTCTATATTTTTCACTAAATAAAAAAATATTACAGTTGGGCATTTTTTTATTGTTCAAGTTGTTACAAGCTGAAATTAGTTTCCATTGCTGCTGAATTCTGATGATACGTAAGTCCACGCCATTTTTTTTTACAAAGGGTCCAAAGGACTCACACTGTGACTTGAAATACCTAAAAAGAAGAAAACGTATTGTAAAAAAATTCCTTTTCGAAAAATCAGCTGTAAAAGAAAGATATTTTAAATTAAATAATATGCTATTAAAAAACTTCATTATTCATAAAATAGGTATATTTCCAATTTTAGTTAAAAATTAAATGTAATACTTAAGGAGTAAAAAATAGACAGGGTATTCATTTAATAAAAATACATATTTTGTCACTCTCTATATATTTCAAAGATACTGATAATTACCATATGATTGGGAAGGAGAAAATTTACTGTGCATTTTTTAATTTAATTTTTTTTAAGGAGCATATTCGCCTTAAGAAAATAAGAACAATATCCCTATAAATATGGCTTTTTAAACTTTTGTTTCTAACCAACAGAATGTATAGTACCTCCACCCATTTTTTTTTTTAATATAACCATAACCCCTACATTAATTAATTAATTTTAGGTACTGATGTCCTATAGTAAACTACTGGACAGACGCAGTTATACATGCAAATTTGTGGACAAAATTCAAGTTTACTAATGTTCAACCAGAATTTATATATTGAGTTGTGGTTTTCGATAATGCCTAGCACCATGCGAAAATGCAAAAGGCCGCAAGAAATCTGTTACACAGAGTATTATCTAAGCCCTTGTCGTTTTCTCAAAATGTTTATACACACACAATGACTATTACAAAACGAAATATTATATTGTTTTTTTCTACCCAGGATAATCCACACCCGAATACCAAAAAACCTTCTTCATATAAAGGGTGTTTTCACCAAAATGCCTCCCCTGGAAAATGTAAATATTGTATATTACGTATATAAATTACATTTATATACCAAATGGACTATGCGTGACCTTTTTTGGTTTGTTTTTTCATTAGATTTGGTTCTGCGGGCGCCCATGTAATATCCCAAAAAAAAAGACATCGCCTCCCCTATGCCCCCCTTAGTTACGCGCCTGCTAGACAGTTGAGACCTGAATATTGTCCAAAAATTTCCATGTTTAAGTTTGTCATTTATGCGTCACAATCTAGTGATATTCTAAAAATTATACTGAACAAAGCCTATAAGAATGGGTGAATTGCGAGGAGGCTATTAGGACTATACATAAATCTTATAAAACTAGCTTGAGGGAAATTCCCTAAATTTTATATATGTTGTAGTTCTTGACTTTCTGAACAATAGATACCATGAACACCTCCAAATCTTACAAAATAGAGACAGAATTGAATTTATAAATAAAAGTTATTCTGAAAAAAAAATCGAGAAAAAAATGTTTCTTGTTACAAAGTACAGTTTTCACTTTGAGTAATCTTAATTTTCATAGACTTTAGTCAGTTATACTTTATTTGATATGATTAAAAAAGGCAACATACAGAGGTTTCAAGTAAATTGAAGTTAAAAAAATAAAATTTTAAACAAAACGAATTACAAATTCCTTTTTTAGTTCTATGTATGTATTGTCTTTTTTAAGGAATTAAACTTCAGTTTACCAAATTACATATAAACCAGACGTTTTATTCTTTAATAAAACAAAATAGTCCATAATAAAAAAACAACAGCTGCACCTTATACCACATTTTTGGGACATCCTGTATAAATATTTAATATATCCTTACAAAATGTACTTTTAGCAACCTAGTATCTTCCAGTACCTAACAAGGTATCCCAGAATTACATAATAATGGATTTGAAATAACCTCTTCTGGTCAAAAATGGTAAACACAGTAAACTTAACTTACAAAAAATAAGGTTTCTTCGTGATATAGATATAATGTATATGATGTATAATTTTTCTCTAAAATTAAGTTTGGTTCACTTTTGTTCCTTTATGTATATCTATCTGGTTTTTTTTAACCCATCTAATATTTTATACAGATTTTATGTACAGGATGTCTGGTTTTTTAAATCGTACCCTACAGACTATTATGAGTTATCAAAAAACTTTAAATATAAAATTGTTTAGGTTTGGGCAATTTACAAGAAAAACAAACAAAAGGTAATCGGAAATTTAGCAAATGGGCATCGTTATTTTAAAAGGCACACCCTGTATAATAAATACACCTCAAATGGTCTCTTCTTGCTGATTATTAATAATAGACTAAGTTTTAAGACTCTCTAAAGATAATCAAGAAATTTAAGAAAAACCCTATCATAAGAAGCAATTTATTCCCACTGACTACACTATATTGGAGCCTTCTCTATCTCCCTCTTACACACTGCCTCTTATGGCAGGGTTTTTCTAAAATTTCTCTGTTGTCTTTAGAGATAAAGTTTAAACCTAGTATATTTATAATCGGCAGGAATGATTAATGAATGATCCCTATCATAAGAAGCAATTTATTCCCACTGACTCCACTATATTGGAGCCTTCTCTATCTCCCTCTTACACGCTGCCTCTTATGGCAGGGTTTTTCTAAAATTTCCCTGTTGTCTTTAGAGATAAAGTTTAAACCTAGTATATTTATAATCGGCAGGAATGATTAATGAATGATGATTCCATTCAAACCCAAAAATATTTGTATTTAAAGTTTTTTGATAACTCATAGAATAAGGCCTCTAGGGTACCGTTTAAATTATAACCAGGCACCCTCTACAATTTTAAAATAAATTCCATTAAACATAATGAACTTATTAAGTCATATAATAGTTATTTTTTGAAATAAAATAAAGAATATTTTTATTGTGATGTGAAACTTCAAAAGCGATTCATAGATTTGAACAAAAGCCTAATTTAAAAATACACATTAAAAATTGCAATTAGCAAAACCCAAGGAAAAACATAACGAGGTGTCTAGCACAAAGTTTAATGGATGACATAATAAAAAAATAAGTGCACCATTCATCAGTTGAGTTGCTATGCATTATCTTGCTGCTGTTTTCTGACAGAATATCAGTGCAAAAACCATTAGTCAAATCAAACAAGATTTCAATTGTTAAATTCTGTTTGATACTGTGACCTGATGATTTGTGATAATAACGAACTCATAGGTATGTTTTGCATTAGACTTTGCTAAACATAAGCTTATGAATTATACTAGCCTAACCTGTCTAAGTCTAATATTATAGGCAGTTTCAAAGAAATAATCACAATTAATACTTACACAGGTATATATCTTCTACAATCAAAATGGTCGAATTCAAATTTGAATCAACAAAACAGCTTATCGAGGAATTTGTAATTGTGCTTCGGTGATTGTTCTTCCTTATATTGACAAGTATGTGAAATGTAAATGAAAATACTGTGTCAAATACTTGACATCATTTCTTATATCATTCCTTTCTGTTTAGTGTCATATTCCACAAAAGCAAAGCTGTAAAAATATTGCTATAATCAATAAATGTGCCATACACCACATACTGTGTAATATAATATAACTAACTATTTCCCTTCTCTAATAATTATAACATTATATTCTATACCGTCTGTGAATAGGTTGATAAGTCAAAAATGTAAATATTTCAGTATGGACATTTTAAATAGTTTGGCGTTCTCGAAAAAAACAATATTAAAGCTGACCTTCGTTTTTTCAGAACTAGGTTTACAATTACGCAAAGAATGACCTAAATAATTTTGAGCTGTAAAAGTATAATACTTACTTAAAAAAAATTAACTTACCTATTTATTCACCTTAAATGTGTGTGTTCTTGTTAAGTTACCGACTTATTCTACTGCAAATAAACAGGACAAAATGTTTTATTTTTGTACTTTCTATATTTATGAAAACAAAAAGAATTCAGTAACATAAATTTGAAATGGACAACAAAACTAAAAGAAACTACTGGTCATCTGCATCGAACTCTTCTAAATCCGGGTCTATATCTTTCATATCCGTAGTGGGCAAATTTCGGTAAAAATTATGAAAAACCTCATCGATGAGCGGCAAAAGCCCAAGTAGATCTTGCTTTTTCTCCCTACTAATTGGCAAAATTTGGTTAGTGATTTGAGGCAATGTGATTGGTATAGTGTGTTTTCCTCTCCTTCGGAAATTTACTGATTTAAAAGGGTTCGATATGTCTAAACTATGTTTATATTTGACTATTCCGATTTCATTGTTGTACTGAAACCATTGGACCGGTTGCCATAAGAATTTTTCTCCATCAGTATTAACTTTTTTAATGACTAATGCTCCTTTTCCTAGACTGCTGAAATCCAAGAAATCCTCTTGTTTCATTACCACCACTTTGAATGGTTTTTTTCTTCTGCAGGATCTAACCATCTGATACCAGTCGTTAGGGTGATTAATATTCATGTGTGTTCTTTTCTTTTCTTTCTCTATAAGGGCATGATCGGTATCACACTCCATATGAGTGTGCCCGCTGACTAAAAACTTATGATTTATAATTTTGATATCGGGACATTTTGTAAAAGCATAGTTGAATATGAAAGCGACTTGCTGATTTTTATTTTGGCCTCCACAAGTGTCAGAATAGAAAGTCACCTCTTCCACATCACGAAGTTCTAATAGCAGACGGTAAATGCAAGATGCTATCTGATTGCCACCTCTTGCAGCAGTTGACTCATCCCACATGAAACATGTAACTTCATTTGTTGCTAATTCGTGGACGGTAAGGTTAAACGTCCATAGCTGACGTTTATAAAAAGCAGTGTTTGATGTTAAGAAAGGTGTTGGAAGGCACTGTTGAAGATCAAAAGTATATGCCCTTTTTTTAGTGTCTGTAGCCACAATCTCCTTATCGATCTGTTTTGCCTTAAAGGCGTTATCTGCGAGCTGATGGTGTATATCTCTCTCTTGTATTAAATTCTCTTTCTCTTCGCCCTCAGCGATTTGAATTTTTGTTTCAAAAATGTCACATTTATAACAAGTATCCTGTTTAGGTTTCTTAAACGCAAGATTCATACTGTAAAAGCAGTTCTTGTACAATGTTAATGAGACGGGTTTGTCTACTGATTCTTTGTACGGGGTGGCCAACTAAGAATGGACGCCGGCCATAACTCGCTAACCGTTAATCATATAACTTGGGGGAAAAATATTATTAGCTAAATCGACTAAGAGAAATCGCTGGAAAATATTTTGAAGTTCCGCATATGGCTGCTAGGGGGCGCAACTGTTATGGTCAATCAGAAAAAGGGCTGTTTCTTAAAAAATATTCATGTAAAGGTATATTATAAATACTGCCATCGTAAAGAGTAGAAAAATTGTGATTTTTTTGTTAAGGATATTTTGCTCTATCTCGTAAAATGTAGTGGTGGGGGAAGGTCAAACATGTTTTTGTTTAAATGTCAATAACTCCGTTATAAGTCAACGGAATTGAACAAACTAGGTCTCGTTTAAAAGAGCCCATCTTAACTAATAATCTGATGTAAAAAAAAAATCCGATTTGATTTCGCCGTGGTAACTAGAGGGCGCTGATTGACATCACAACAATTATTACGCATTATTTTGAAAATTTTAAATAGCACGCTATATCTCTTTTAACACAATTTAATAGAGGAGGAAATTCTCAATAAGTCAGTGCAAATTTCAGCTTCCTAACTTTTTTCAAACCGGAAATATAAATAAAACAAATATTAGGACGCTGGGTACGCAACATCTCCCTAATCTGTATGGACATAGCCTACATCACAACAATTCAGTAATAATACCACAGATAATATTCAACGCAAATCGCTAAAAATTATACTAATGTTCTGAAATAACCACCAGGTGGCGCAGTAGACGTTAATAAGCATAGTTTTACTCGCAATTTTACTTTTCTCTATATTTTTTTGTAGTTTACTCTATTTTCAGTAAGTTAGATATTATAAGGTAATAAATAAGAAAAATCCTAATATATTCGACCGTTGCAAATCTCCGTCTTTCTTAAAATCGACAATTTATGCACAAGAATAACAATAAACTAAAAACATAGATAAATAATAATTCCTTAGCAATTTTCTGCTACATCAAGCAAAAAAAATAGTAGGCTGTGAAAACAAAATTGAAAGTAATACGTCAAAAAATAAACAATAGTTTTTTGTCAGTGCCTTTTAGTTGCTATTTATCGTTCTTGAATTTCCTAATAGTATTGCTATCATTTCGCGTTTTTGTCCGAGATTTTCGTGTTTTTTGAGTTTTTCTAGTTGCTGTTGTTCATGTTATTGTTGTAGTTCGTATTTTTCTTGTTCAAGATTTGTTATTGTTCGTGTTGCGTTGTGTTAAGAACAAAATGATTTATACAAATCAAGAACTATTCGACATGATAGGTGTTTATTTTGAATGTTTGAGAAATGCTACGGTTGCTGCAAGAGTATATGCGCAGGAATATCCGCAGAGACGCCACCCAAGTAAAAAGGTTTTTCTTCGAGTGATCCAACGTTTGCGAACCACTGGAAACGTGCATATTCCCGTATAACGCAGAGGACGCACCGAAGAGAATGTAATTAATGTGCTAGCGTATATCGAGTTTAATCCTCAACTAAGTACTCGAATTATTGCGCTAGACCTAGGAGTAACGCGAACCACTGTTCAAAATATACTCAAAGAGCACAGGTAAGCAACGACATTGCAAATATAAACTGGACATATTTTTTAACAAAAGTCACGTGATTCTGATGTCACATAGGTCTTTAAGCCTAGAAAACCAATAATTTCCTGGAACATCAATTAAATATCTTCATCTTGTTTTAGGTTACATCCATATCACGTAGTGCTGCATCAGGAATTGACTGCTGCAGATTTTGATCACAGACTAAACCATTGTCACTGGCTTTTGGGTGTAATGAGGGAAGATCGGCAATTTCTGAGGCGAATATTGTGGACCGATGAGGCTACCTTCCAGAGCGATGGACGTGTCAATCTTCACAATACACATTATTGGTCCAGAACAAATCCACATTGGATGCGCGAAGTCCAGCACCAAGGCCGTTGGTCTGTAAATTGTTGGGCAGGGATTTTAGGCGGACGAATTATCGGACCATTTTTTTTCGATAATCCATTGAATGGTGAGAGATATCTAAGATTTTTAAGGGAGGAATTGCCGATTTTGTTGGAGGACGTACCTTTGAACGTCCGACAACGATTGGTATACCAGCACGATGGTTGTCCAGCGCACTTCGCCGTCAACGTTCGGGAATTTTTAGATGCCCACTATCCTGGCCGATGGATAGGGTGAGGCGGCACCCTTCCATGGCCAGCTAGGTCACCCGACCTAACGTGTTTAGATTTTTATTTATGGGGTCGAGTGAAAGATTTAGTTTTTGCCACCAGACCCACTACACGGGAAAATATGATTCAGCGAATAAGAGACTGTATAAATACTATTTCAGTTGGTGAACTGGAGGCTGCAGTTTTATCCACGCGAGATAGGATGCATAAGTGCATCGAAAACGATGGCCGACAATTTGAACATTTAGGGCGGCATTAATTGAATTATATTTTTATTATCGTTTCTTTCACACGTTCCATTTAAATGGCTTTCATTTCCCATTATAATGAAAATTTAATATTGCACTTATTGACTCCTACTGCGCCACCTGGTGGTTATTTCAGAACATTAGTATAATTTTTAGCGATTTGCGTTGAATATTATCTGTGGTATTATTACTGAATTATTGTGATGTAGGCTATGTCCATACAGATTAGGGAGATGTTGCGTACCCAGCGCCCTAATATTTGTTTTATTTATATTTCCGGTTTGAAAAAAGTTAGGAAGCTGAAATTTGAACTGACTTATTGAGAATTTCCTCCTCTATTAAATTGTGTTAAAAGAGATATAGCGTGCTATTTAAAATTTTCAAAATAATGCGTAATAATTGTTGTGATGTCAATCAGCGCCCTCTAGTTACCACGGCGAAATCAAATCGGATTTTTTTTACATCAGATTATTAGTTAAGATGGGCTCTTTTAAACGAGACCTAGTTTGTTCAATTCCGTTGACTTATAACGGAGTTATTGACATTTAAATAAAAACATGTTTGACCTTCCCCCACCACTACATTTTACGAGATAGAGCAAAATATCCTTAACAAAAAAATCACTATTTTTCTACTCTTTACGATGGCAGTATTTATAATATACCTTTACATGAATATTTTTTAAGAAACAGCCCTTTTTCTGATTGACCATAACAGTTGCGCCCCCTAGCGGCCATATGCGGAACTTCAAAATATTTTCCAGCGATTTCTCTTAGTCGATTTAGCTAATAATTTTTTTTCCCCCAAGTTATATGATTAACGGTTAGCGAGTTATGGCCGGCGTCCATTCTTAGTTGGCCACCCGGTACATGTCATACATTTTAGCTATAGACAAGTCACTGGACAAGTACTTTTTAGATGTCCTGTTCCTACAATAGTGGCTTTCATAATTGGGAAACGACAAAATGTGATCTTTGGCGTTTTGAATTTCTTCTACTGAGCGCTTATTACCTGAAGGAGCAATTCCACGTCTATCGGGAGGAATAATTCCAGAGAATGCATTTTTTTACTTTTCTGCCACTATTTCAACAAATCCTTTAGTTTCACCAAAGGTTGCAATAAAGCAGGATTTACAAATTGGCTTTTTAATTCCAGCAATAACGATGCTATATGTATTTGAATATTCCCTATGTTTCTTTCGTGGTCCTAGCTTTTCCGTTTTCTTTTGATTTAAATTGATTAGAGAAGCAATATAATTGGCCCTTTTATCACGACTTCCCAAGTTCCAATAGTCTTGAAAGCATCTATCACGGTCCTCAGCTCAGGCTTCATATGTCTAGACTTTACAACTTTTCCTTTTTCAGTAATATAACTTTTACCAGCATTTCTTAATTCTTTACTCTCTTGTCTTTGCTTTCGTCTCCTTCCTTGCTTCTTCTTTATTTCCTTGGATTGTTCCGTACTATTTGACTCTTTTTCCTCCGGAACATCTTTTTCTGTACGTTGTTTCTTTCTTGGGGTCTCTAAAAACAGAAAGAACTAGTTTATATAACACAAATTCTGATTTGCAGAAAATACTAGGTTTTTAAAAATATAATAGATAAACAAAATAAATCAACAGCTAGACATTAAGTAAATATTAAACAAGTATGCTCCAATTGTATTATAAAAAACCTGTATTTTACGTAATAAGCTAGTTAAGGTACCTAATACAAAATGTAAGGTAAAACAGAACTTTACCTTCAACTTGATCATCACTTCCTTCGCTCGATGCGTCTTTGTCTGGAAACAAATCCGGATCACGGATACTGTCATCTGAATCAAAATCATACCTAATTTGGTTTAGGTTGTCGTCAGTACAATTAAGAGTACTTGTTAATGGAGCAGAATTAGTGTTAATACAGTCTACTTCTACAGGATATGTCTCTTCCGCGCAAATATGCGTTTTATTCATTTCTGAAAATAAAAAACCTTCTAGTCAAAATTAAGATGATTTACATTGTTTTATAATATGTTGTATATGCATTATTTTATGCAATTTTTTTTGTCAGGGATCTGTCTCATATTTGTATGTCTATGAATACAGTATGCATACTTATACATTTTTTCACGACGAAAACTACGATATTTATAGCTCAAAAAAAGCTCCTAAAATATCAATTACGATCTGTTTTATATATTCAAGGAATATTTACAATTTCAAGTACAATACATATTCAACCTAAAATAGTTGCGAAACCGCTAGAAAACGTAAAGCATTGCCAAAATCGCAATTTTTAAGAGTGCCCCACCTCTCATGCAAATGCAAAAACGGACTCTTAATCTACACTCCAAAATCTAGCTATCGTACCAAAATTATTGTTTATAGAGAAATTCCTATTTTAGCCCATTTTGACTGGACTATAATTGGCAAACAGAGAAGTAATTACAGAAGACACTTACCTGGTACAAAAGCATCCGTTGGATAACTTTGGGATATCACATTCATAAGGTTTTGATCGTTTGCTTCAATTTCTACTACACTTTGTATTTCACTAATGTTTCTAGCAATCTTAAAAGAGTCGCTATCCTCCGCGCAAATATTTGATTTATTAATTTCTAAAAATAGAAAATGTCTAGTCAAAATTAAATTTAAAATTATTTACATTATTTCATAATTTCCTATTTTGATAGTGTTTATACAAGCTATACATTTTTTTTCTCGGCGATCAGTCTAATTTTATTTGTATGCCTATGAATACATATGCATATTAATTTTTATTCACAACCCTTTAAATTCTTAAACACAATCTTTACACTTATTAACAAACAGCAATATTTACAGAACAAAACTTACCTGGTATAATATGAGTAGGAATATTTTCGGTTATCACATTCATACTGCTTTTAACTTTAACTTGTAATGCACATTTTATTTCACTAATATTTTTAGCAATTCCAGACACATTGTTTTCTATAGACATTTCCAAAGCATTTTGCATAATTCTTTTTACTCGACTAGACATATTTTCACTGCTAAAATCCCTGATAATTAATAAATGACCGGCACCGTTTTGACTTCATAACCTCAAAACATCAAATAACACGACTTGTCATCTTGACTTATCTAGTTACTTCCCATCCAAATTTTATTTCCCGCCATTATTGTATCATGTTTATAAAGAGGTAATTTAGGATATCCGCAGAAGTAACGCAAATTTCAATGTGTCCAAGTGGGCATTTCTACATACCTTGTTATTCACCGACTGAATATTACGTACAAGGATAGTGAACTTCAGTTACATTATTTCACAGAAATAGTAATACTCTTAAATATTAGACAAGTCAATATACCTTTTATGTACGTTGAATATGATCAAGGGAATATGTAGATTTGTTTAGTTATCTATATATTTGAAAAAAATATATGCAATTGTCTATAAAAAATGTGGGCAATTATAAATACCGGTTTTGGAACAAAAAATTTCGTCAACTCCAATTATTCACGACGTCCTCCGAGATAAACTATGGCGAATTCGAATTACCTATTTATTCACCTGGCAAAATTGAAAGAGCACTACTGATATATTCAGATATCCCATTTTCACAAAAATTTGACTTATCTACTTATTCACGGATGATACAGATATAATTCCATCTATAGTTCTTTTAAAGAAAAACAAAGATTATTTCATTTCGCCCTCAACAGTGAAAATATATAAGACCTAAGAAAATAATAGCTGACACTATACATTTTCTTTAATAATACCTGTTAAGGAACACTTTTGTTTACAAGTTATACATAGACCTCGACATAGACAATGAAATGTAATTTAAGCAAGTACATTCTATTTGCTAAAATATACAAATTCATGCCTACCTGCAATAGTCTCAGGTAGCACCATTATGATAATCTAGATTCAACTGGCCTAATTGCTTCTTTAGTCTTTCCATCAATAAAAAATATTATTCTTAAATTGGTTCCTAGTTGCTGGAATTTATGTTCAATTTTGCAATACTTAAATACACCATTATTAAACCGCTGTTATGTTTCCGCAAGTGATCCATCAGCTGTTCGACTCCCTTGTTTACTGTTTATTTGTGAACTAAAAAAGTTAGGTTAGGTTACGACATACCAAAATTAAATAAAATACTGCCGTATTCCTCAAATATGGAGGGCCATTCTCCAGTAACAACGGGCATTTACAACCTAGAGTAAGATTTTTATTCTTACTCTAAGTTTAAAACGCTTTGTTCTCCCGAGGAACGCATTTCGCCTATATTATTATATTATTTTTCTGTGGAAGGCGCGCCCGGTTTCAAAGGCGGATAGATGTATGTTTATGTGGTTGCATAACAGCCGCGATGCTAGATTAGACTAGATATTAACATAGGTCCCCCTTTTCTTTTAAAAATAAAATACGTAATATAGAATTTTGCACCATATAGTAAATAATTTAATTAATATTTAAACAGAATATTCACAACTGTATTAAGTATTTCTTCAAAAAGAAGTACATTTTGAGGATAGCGTTTTATGTTTTCCCGCACTTCTAACAAAATGATCAAATCAGGAAAGAATTCACTGAATTAAAAATAATGATTCATTAATAACTAAAATATTCAGGTTTCGTAATAATATGACATAGATAATATTTTTTAAACAGATTAGCTTACCTTGTTTAATTTAAAGGATTTTTTTACGAGTTTTGTATTTTCGCTGCCTATTTGGAGGTTCCATGTTTTCATGATTTTCTTGAATATTTTGGCATCTGTTGATTACTTACGGTATGATGTATATGCTGATATATCATGGTTTAGCTTTCAAGTAATCAAAACTATTTTTATCTTACGAAATTAAACTCCAAGGCAGTAAATTAGATATTATCAAAAACTCAAGAACTGACAGATTCGGAAAATGGCGGCTTTAGTAATAGGTTGGTTTTTAACGAAACAGGATCGGAAAATCCGATTGTCATGCCGAGCAGCAAAATTTTCGTTAACTAACGAAATGATATGTGCAAAATCGCACCCCTGGTCTTGGTATTCCAAGCACACTTGCAGTAAGACTTCCTTGTTTAAAATTTTCTGTTATTTCTTCCAGTTCATCTATCATTGATGAAACCATAACAATACCATCTCCTCTATATTTTAAGACTACTTCTTCAGCAGTGTCAGGTAATCATAATATTCTACCCATGACATGATTCAGTCTACTGGCCAATCTTCTTCTGACATCTTCGTTTGACCCATCAAAGTCATTTAAAATTGCTTGCACTGTGCTTATGGTTTCGTAAATTTCCTTCTTTTGAGAGTCAAAGTTGAAATCTGGAGTTGTATAAGAAAAAACATAAGGGCGTTCTTGATCCTTCCTAAGTTCTCTTCTAAGAATTTTTCTTCTTAAGTTAGCATCAATTTTATCACTTAATACTTTTCTTATTCTAAGTTCATAGTTAAGTTCGTATGTTCTAAGATCATTAGGCTCAATATTATAACTAGGTGCCAACATTTTTGACCAGATATTTTTTTATAATATAAAAAAATTAATTAAGTTTAATTAAACCCAAATTAAATCACTGGAGGCTTAACAGTCAAGTGCAGACTCACTCTATCCAATAAATATTCTTTAAAAAAATCCTTAACAAAATAATAAAAAGTAAAGTACTATATAAAATAAAATAATATTCCCTAATCGAAAAAAAATTGTAGGTCATAATGAATGTGCAACAAGAAAAAAATTGAATAGAAATATTTGATTAGTCTGTCTTTAAACTTATTAGGTTAGAATATTTGGCAGAATCAACAATGGTTATGATGCTGGTGGTTTTGAATATGTATAAGTTTTAACGAATTGCTTATCAGTGGTACGATAGCGCAATGGGTTAGAGCAATGGGCTAGAGATCCAGAGGTTCGGGTTCTATCCCCGCTCGTACCATAACTTTTGCTGTTGATTAAATATTTCTAAATCAAAAAAAAAGGAAAAAATTGTTAAACTTTATTGTTAATGCATGAGGACCTTCAAATTGAGTATGTATGAATGGACATTTTACTAAATGGTGGAAAATATCGAAAATCTAAGAAACCAAAAAGTTACGTAACTGGATGGGAATTTAACTTTGTTGTAAAAAAAAAAAAGTTCGAAAGAGTTCGCAACATAAAAAAAACACCGTGTTGATTCTCCTAGAACTTTTTAGTTTTACAAAGTTACAAAAAAGAGAACATCATTTTAACACCCTATAGCTCGAAAACGAAGCATTTGAAGTTCCCTGTTGGTGTGAACTTTTTTTTATTTTTATGAGAAAAATAATCTTTTAGAATTTTGCATCTGAATTCATTTACATCCTGTATAGGTATGTATATACAGGGTGGTCCAACAGTGCGTTCAAGATCAATAGCTCAGTTATTGTGGAAATTAGAAAAATTATATGAAAGTTGTAGGGTCTGCTGAGAGCGACAAGCGAAAATTATTTTCTATTATACAGGGTTGAGGATAAGTTTCCCACAAACCAAACTTACATTTTTTTAATGGAACACCCTGTATTTTGTTTTATTTTCAGATTCCCCCCTTTTTGGCCAATTCGAATATATCAGAGGTAAATTTGACGCCCTTTTTTGTTTTTTAATGCGTTGGCCTAAATCATTTTAGCGTGGTAAAAACTTTCAAATGTGATCTTGTTTCAACTGCGGTATGTTTCTTTATTATTCTTTAATAACGGTATACAGGGT
Source organism: Kuschelorhynchus macadamiae (assembly GCA_030620095.1). NCBI lineage: Eukaryota > Metazoa > Arthropoda > Insecta > Coleoptera > Curculionidae > Kuschelorhynchus > Kuschelorhynchus macadamiae. Next base: position 180,534 of record JAUTXW010004403.1, read on the forward strand.
AAATAAAAATACTGGATGCAAATTTTCTCGATGAATTTAAATGGAAAGTCCTGTATATTATTATATTATCAGATTCCTTCTTTTTTTTGGCCATTCACGCAATATAGGTTTTGTGGGGTCTATATAGAATCATTCAAGATTTACGGCCACTGTTCGAAAATATTAGAGGCGGACATCTCAATTTATTAAGGCAAAATATTGCAAAGTGTTTTTCTTTCAACATATATATATATATATATTAAAGAGAAGGGTAGTCTTGACCGACTAGTTGAACAACAAGTAACCTAATTATTGGGGTATCGGTCCTATATATATATATATATATATATATATATATATATATATTTTTATATTTTTAAGGATCGAAAAAGTTTAAAACTTTAAAAAATTATCACTAATAAAAAAAGATTTAATCCAAAAATATCACAAATATGAATGATAGTATATTTATGTAGTTAGGTGTTAAGGGCAAGTGAAAGGAATTGTTAGCGATAAGAATATATCACGAAAAGTATCCTGATAGAAGACAAACACGAGAAAATCTTTTGAAACCAAACCTGTTTTAAACTACTTAGGACAGCTAGGACAACTTAACAACTAGTTATGTTATTTACCCTAGAGTAATTAGAATGTAAAAGTAAACAATATAAACAAAAAACAATACAAGTAACAAATCGTAAAATTACAAAAAATACTTATTTAAATGTTTGACCACCTTTTGTTCGACTTAAATATTTAAACGATTTCCAGAAGATACGCTAACATCTCTTAATGTATTAAAATTAATATTATTGAATACACTTCGGAATTTTTTCATCATATTTGCTTTCGGAGTAGGAGGTGTTTGATAGACTAAATTTTTAGCAAAGCCTCAAAAAAAACTCAATTTTTGTCAAGTGAGGGGATCTAGGCGGCTACGCAATCGGTCCTCCTCTTCCTATCCAACCTTCTTGAATTGTTCATTAAGAAATGCAATGAATGGCCATACGGTGAACTGGGGCACCGTCCTGCATAAACCATATTTGATCCCGGATGTTAACAGGGATTTGGTATATTAGTTTTCTACAATCTTCCCTCAAAAACTGGAGACATCGGTTGTGTAATAAGCTTTCTTTAGAAAAATGCGGACCGATTACAAAATTTCCAACAATACCACCCCAGACTTTAAGAGACCACCTATTTTGACTAGTTTTGCGAATATAGTGAGGATTTTCAGTATCGTAGTAATGAAAATTATGTCTATTGACATTTCCATTTTTGTAGAACGTTGCTTCGTCAGTAAATAAAACAAAGTTAGTAAATCTTGGCTCTCTCTAAATTTGTTGTTATGCCCAGTGACAAAAATCTAGTCGCCTGTGATAATCATCCTCATAAAATTTTTTAAGGAGTTGAATGAGGTATGGGTGAAACTTGTTTTTTTTTTAGAAGTCGTTTCTATAACTTTAAAGTTTACCGTCAACTCGTTCTCCTCACTTAAAACAGGTTTGGCTCGAGCAGTTTTCGTGTATTCTACATTTACCGTATCATCGAACCGTTGCATAAGTCTTTCAAAAGCGCTTCTGTGTGGTTGGCTTCTATCCGGAAACTTTCCGTGATATATTTTTGTCGCTAACAAACAATTCTTATCACTTGCTTCTAACACAAATCATATCAATTATTTCTTGTCTGTTAAAATTCATCTTTGCGTCTTTCAATAAAAACTGTACTTAGTTTTTAATACAAAACTTAAGCACCAGCATTACTTGACAATTCAAATTTGAATTTTTGGCAGATAATATATTTGCTGATATTTATGTGAACTGCAATAATTATAAAGCTTTTCGTATGAGTCGTTCTGGAAATAAACCAAAGCCTCATAAAGTTGTACTTCAATGATTCAAGTTTTGTATCCACGTGCATGCCGAAAGGACAATGAGGAAAGACAGCGAACTGAAGGCTGATCTAACTCCTCTACAAAGAGAGCAGGTAGGAAATGCCTAAAAAGAACTTGACAATCGGGAACAGAATGGTGAGACAACTCTTTGTATTAAATATATATTAATAATGGCTTTACTATAGTGTTGGTCTCTAAGAACTCAAAAAACGCATCATTAAATGTATACTTTCAAAATGTTGGTTTATGTGTAGAGTGTCCTGCGACGTCTTCGGCAAATGTAATTTATGCTAATTAAGATAGTTGCCTTAGTTTGCCAGAGCTGAACTCTGTACCTAATCATGGAAAGTATCTTGACATTTTTTCTCCAAACTGTCAGAGAATGGATGTTTCTGTTGCTCATAATGTTATTTTGAATACATCTTATGGCATATGAAATATCTGTTCCTAAATGTTTTGCTGGTATTTGTATTTTAAAAACTGAAATTTCCAACTGAGTAAGGCATTTTTTGCCAGTGTTTCTTGAGAGTACATTCTCTATATATCTGATGTTGATACTTGTGTTGAAAATTTTACATAGTATTTTATATGATTTCATTACCATCCTTATTCCAATAAAAAATTTTAAAGCAACCAACTGCTTTTCTGATGAACTAAGAAATCTTGTAGTACGGAAAAAAATGCATATAGAATTTAAAGGAAAATAGAACACTTGACTCTTATAACACATTTTCTGTTCTAAGAGATTTGCCATGAAAACTATTTGGCTAGTGTGGAGGGCGAATCCTGTTTTTTTCTGGAGGCATATTAATGATTTCGAAGGTCTAATTCATATTTAGTATATTTTTTGGAAATTCTTTGGTGGAGGATCGTGGTGGCATTGGTGATCTATTTGCCAAGCATTTTCTATCAACATACGCTAGGGAAGATTGTAAGTTACCTGTTTAAAATATGAATAATGTTGTAAACATCACACATCAATACTATGTAAGTTTCTCTAGTTGGTATCTTTAAAGACATTAATAAAATATGATTGTCTTTTTGAAGAGATTTGTAAGTTCCCTGAGTCTTTGAAATATGTTTCTTGAAAACTAAAAGTGTAAGAAGTTTCATCGTTGTGTTTTGTAAGTGAGGTTTTATTCTTTTTATCGTATTTATGACCATTAAGGCAATTCTTGAGGTATTGTGAGGTTTGTCGTATGTATACAACAGGGCAGTCGTTGCATGTATTTTGTAAATTGTGTGGGTTTTTTGGTATATAGGTGTTGTGAGTTTTAAGAGGAATAAACTAATTTTTCTGAAAAGTGTTATGGCTTTTGGGGCAAAGATAAATGTGTTTTTTAAGGTTGATTGAAGAATTGCCGACAAGCCTTGTATATATGGAATGGATACATATTTTTTATTTCCCATTTCTGTTAAACTATTATTATTAGTTTTATTTGTATTTTCCAAGCGCGATTTAAAAATAGGGTTTATTAAGTTATATATATATATATATATATATATATATATATATATATATATATATATATATATATATATATAAAAAACTTAGAAATTCAACTATTTGTGGTCTTTAGTTATACCATACGAATCAATGCATGTATAAGTTAGTACTACTGAACAGAGATAAATTCAATTTTTCGTAAACATTATTAGAACTTTGCACCACTATGTCAACATTTTAAAACCGGAATTGGAATTTTGAGTAAAAAACCCTGAAAATAAAAGTAAACGATTCTTTTTCAAATAAATATTAAATTAACGCGGCTTAAGCAAGTTTAATCAAGGCAGTTAAAATTTGGTATATGGAGAAAAAAATTTAAGAAAATCAACTTTTAATTTTGATGGATATGGCTTAGTCGGTTTTGTCCAAATTATTTTTGATCTAATTTAAAGCAAATTTTAATGCCGAAGTCAAATTTTACCTTGATACAGTAATAAAAGGAGCCATATGGGGCAGGCTTTAATGCTATTCTTCTTAAAGAGGTATTCATATATACGATTCTTCGACATACCTGTCCTTCATGCTGTGTCCCCTTTAGATATATTTTCATAGGATATGGGACTTGCTGATTGTTAATTGTCGGAATCTAAGAGCACTATTTGAGAGTCTTTACTGGAAATGTCATTATCTTCCATGGGGTGGCGCTGCTAAAATTAAAATAAGGACTGAACCAGGATTCGAATTCAGGGTAAGCATACGCATTACACTACTGGTTAGTTTTAAACTATGAAGGGTTTGAATGTACATTAGCGCCCGAAACTTTATTTAAGTTGTATATTCTTTTAACTTTATATGAAACGTGATTTTGAAATAATTAAGTACATTTACTTTGTGCCTTAATAAAAGCGTTGTTTTAATTAATTTTATATTGTGCTCCCAATTTTTTTGTAGACCATCATGCATGGTAAGTAGAATTAAATTAGTTGGAACAAATAGGTATAATAGAAATTTAAAAAAAAAATGACAGGATATGTTATAGATATTGTAGACTCGACACACACTACATCGCTTTATATCCAAAACTAATTATTGGCTTATACATAGGTTTGTATGTCATTAATGACAATTGATAATGAAATACTTTACGTTCTGCGAAATTGTTATAATTTCAAGTGCTTCAATTATCACCTTATAACTCAATGAACATACTAAGAGGCGATTTCCAAGGGAAATGATCTTTCAAACTGCTAATTTCTCATTGAAACTGGTTTACAGATCTTCGAATACACTACTATGTGTATTAGCTATATGCTAAATAAACGATTTATTATTATTATTGTAAAGTGTTTATTCTCGTTAAGAAAAACTATCGGTAAATAGTGACATGCTTTGGGAAGTTTATGATTTTTTTGAATAAAGCCAAATTACCTAAATGGGTACTAAACTTAACCATGGTAGCAACCTCTGTGTCTCTGAAACCAGTTCTAGGCAACGAAAGGGTCTCTTTACAAAAGAGGGGTTGGTTTTTATTATGTACAAACCACTAACGGACACAATGTTATTTCAGGGAATATTGATGCTTCAGGACCATTATAGAGCTATCATGCAGTTTAGTATACCAAAAGAGCCAGTTCCCATTGAAAAACCTCTTCCTCACAAAGCATCTGCAGATTGGTTTTGTATAAAGGTAAGGTTGCCGTATTGAATTCTTAAAAGTAGGATTAGTTAGGGGTTAAACGAATAAACAAGAAACGCATTTTCTTGAACGATCTGTGTATATAATTATGATTTTTTAAACACACAACAAAATCTAACTAGTTTATCTTTGTTCCAGTACCATATTCATATTGTACCGAAATTTAAGTTAATTGGGTAAATAGTTTTTGGCCTAGGGTTTTTATTGACTTTCTGGTATACGTTACCTAAAACTTGGAAATTAAATGTAATAAAAATATTAGGTATGAGATTTTTGGCTTTTACCTAGCTTTATCTTGCAATTATAATCGGGAGAAATCAAAATTTGAACTTTGGTATGCGATAGAAAGGGTTAAGAGGCAATTTAAAAAATAATAATTTCACCAGTGGAATGCATATTAGAAACATTTTTCATTTTTATTGGGCGACATTTTGTTCCATCATATTGGATTCCTACCAATATTTTACCATTTTGTTTCTACCTATCCCACACTTAACTTTTGGGCGTAATTTAAAATAAATTCAATATGTATTTTTTACATTGACGCATACCGCCATTTTGCTATGCCATGTTGAATTGGTCCGCAGATATTTCCTAACCCCATATAATACATCACTTTAACAACAAGAAGATCGTTAACGAAAACCATTTATAATCTTAATATCTGCGAACTAACGGAGTAGGTAAACACTGATAATATGGGTTTCATGTAGGATATAAAATCTAAATATGTGTCATGAGAATGCAACAATAAAAGTACGAAACGTCAACAGTTAAAACAAAACACTTTTGATTTTTTTACTGTATACTAACCCCAAATAATAGACCTCTCTAACCTAAAAACATGAGGATCGTTAACGAAAACTATTTAGAAACTTAATATCTGAAAAATATAGGCGGACCAACGTAGTAGGTAAAGACTGATAATTTGGGTTTCTTGCAGGATAGAGAATCTATATGTGTCCTGAGGATGCAACAATAAAGTTGCGAAACGTCGACAATTTAAAAAAGTCCTTTGATTCTTTACTGGATCCTAAGCCCAAATAATACATCACTCTAGCACCAAAAATATCGTTGACGAAAACCATAGAAACTTAATATCTGGGAAATATCTGCGGAACAACGGAATAGGTAAATACTAATAATATGGGGTTCAAGCAGGATTTAGAATCTATGTGTCCTGAGGATGCAGCAATAAAGTTGCGAAACGTCGACTACTTAAAAATAGACTTTTGTAAGTAGTATTTAAACTATGTCGCGAACTGACAGACAGACCGACCGACGGATTTGATAAAACATGTTTTTTTGACATCTAGGGACGTTAAAACGTGAAGATACATATGTAAAACCTGAGAAGGTGATTTTTTCCGCCATCTTGAATTAGTAACAGTTTTACTAGTTGAGCCCTATATCACAATTAGTTATGACACACAATTTGAAATCAATCAATTAAGTAGTTTTTACAGGCTGAATTTTTAAAGATTTTATTATACCGGCATTTTGTTCCGCCGTCTTGGGTTCGTACCAAAATTTTACTAGTTGGTTTCAATCTAATAGTTGATGTTTATGCACAATTTGAAATAAAAAGAATAAGTAGTTTTTTCATAATAATTTTTTTAACATTTCACTAGGCCGCCATTTTGTTTCGACATATTGGATTTTTACCCGGTCGTCCGCATGTGACCCTTAATTTTTGACCAAAATTTGAATTCAATCGGGTAAGTAGTCTTTAATCTAAGCCGCGAACTGACAGACCGACAGACGGACCGACGGAATTGATGAAACATATTTTTTTGGCATCTAGGGACGCTAAAACGTAAAGATGTGTAAAACCTGATAACTATACCACCAATAGTTATGGCACACAATTTCAAATCAAAGCATTAAGCAGTTTTTCAGGCTGAATTTTTAAATATTTTATTAAGCCGCATTTTTGTTCCGCCATCTTGGATTCGTACCAAAATGTTACCAATTGATTCCAACATAACATTTGATGTTTTTGCAAAATTTGATATAAATTGGATGAGTAGTTTTTTAATAATAATTTGTAACATTTTACTAGGCCGCCATTTAGTTTCGCCATATTGGATTTTTACCAAAATGCACTAAATATTGTAAGAACGTAGCGATTTTTGACCATAAACTATTTTGTTTTTTTTTTTAAATGAAAAAAAGATCTAACATATCATTGTATCATTACAGTTTATTCGGAAGTGTTACACAAATTGACTCGTATATATATATATATATATATATATATATATATATATATATATATATATATATATATATATATACTTAATTATGGGCTGCTATATACAGGGTTCTTAACAACCTAGAAAACCTGGAAAAGTCAGGAAATTCAGAAATCCAACTAAAAATCAGGGGAAAGTCAGGGAATTTACAAAAAATAATAAAAAGTCTGGGGATTTTATACTAAACCTGGAATAGTAAAAAAATATATTTCGTCGCGTTTGTATAACTATAATTATATTTAACGTATATATTATTTAACTATAATTTATTTAACATCCCTTGTATTACTTAAAATTATTTTGCGGCTCTTACATAAGAAATTTATTTAACATCTCCCGTATATTCATACTTGACCGCCGGCGCCATTCACAATAAAAGCAACTCGGAAGACTAGAAAATCGGATTAAGTAGTGTGACTTTCTAGTGGGAGCATATTATGTTTTAAAACATTCACCTGCCAGGAGAGTTAAGTTTTACAGATCTTACAAATTGTTGCAAATTCCCCTATAAATTTTGTAAAATTAGATAAAATTAGAGAAAATGTTCTAGTCTGTGAAAGGGCTTTGGACATTTTATCTCCCCTTAAAATTTGGATGGAAGATAAAGCCACTAAGCTTCCATCAATTGTTTCAGGTATTAAGACAAAAAAGGCTTTAAAAGATATGTTTTTAAGACCAAGACTAACATTTTTTTCACACATTGCCGCCATTTTAGAATCATTTAAAAAAATCAAAGCGATGGTTTCTTTTTTGTATGATGATCTATTACAAATACTAAACGAATTAATCAAAAAAATCTTAAAAACACAAGTTTTGCATAAAGGTCTCCAACAAATTTTAAAATTGAATTTTGATAATAAAGATATTCTTTTATCAACTAATAAGACTGATGTTGATTTGCCACTAAAAAAAAGCATTAAAAGACCTAAATGTTCCTGGAAAGGACAAACTTATTTTTTGTCGGAATGTCAGACATTTTTGATAAATCAAATAAAGAAGTTAAAGTAGAAGCCATTTTAAATGTCAAGGTAGAAGAAACGAGTTTAATTCTCCGATAAAAATGTACACGACAAAACTAAACTCGCGCGACTGCACGCCACAGTGCAGTATCCGCCTTACACGCGTCAAAACACACTATACTCAACTCACTATAATCACTAATCACACAGGTAGCAACTTCATTGCTAGTTGGCACTCTTTCGCTTGTATCGCTTCGTTCGCTCTTGTAATTAGAACTGGGCGCTGCCGTGTGATGCCGGCTTTATATAGGCCGAGCGCGTAAACTTTAAATCTCTCGAAATTTCGAGCAGCTACGAGACTGGACTAGTAGGTCCCTTTAGTAGTGATAATTTAGAGAAAAGAACATAATCATTCTGTGACATAGTGAGTATTTTTATTTTACTTGAGGGCTAAAATAATTTGGAAAGTTTATATCACAAAATAGTGACGAAAATTCATTACTATTAACATTTTTCAACATTAACTGCCAATCGAAAGTATGCAGAAAATAACTGAAATTAAAAAAATTCGCATTTTTAGAATCAAAAACTTCCTTCTTGTGTAAAAGTGTGGAGTCACTGAACTTTATTTCGCAGAAGTATGCATTATGATATTGACTAATTGGAAATAGCAAGTTGCTGGCCTTAGCTATTTGAAGACTATAATATTGATTGATTTGAACTATACTGTTTTCAGTGTGGTGCGCAGAACTTCAAGAGGAGAGATACTTGTTTTAAATGTCATGCTTCCAGATCAGAGTCAGAAGAAGGTGGAAGTGGTAGCGATGAAATTTGTTCCTATACTACAAAAAGTAAGTGTATACTGCAAACTTGATTTCTCTATTTGAATGTATTGTACTCTAGTAGGGCTGTACAAACATAACATTCAAAAAAATTTAAAACTGCAATATTTTTTCAGTGATTGGTAATAATACCCAAATCAATATTTGTAATTAATTTATGATAACGTTTGCTAATGAAAATCTTATTCCTGATTAAATTATGACTAGACTTCAAGAACCACCACACATTTCTGTCAAGCTGTCATACTTATTAAATCCATGTACAAATCGGCAACAAAAGACACAGATATGACACATCTAACATAGGCTGCTTTATTAATATCATACACTATAGTAGATAATTAGCTTTATATAGACAAAACACTTGTTCGAATAGACGTTAAAACGTTTTAACAAGGAAGTCTATGAGAAAGTGGATTAATTAAACTGAGCGTCAATTGAACTCGAACATCTAGTTTTTTTCTCATAATTGATATGCTTGTCATTTGAAAATTTGAATATCAATTTTTAAAAAGTTGGGAAATTCTGAAAGCTCGATTTCTTTGTATCTTGAAAATTGCTCTTTAGTAAGTCTTATTTTGTATTAGGTTGGGATGACATGTTCTACACCTGTATCTAAGGATATTTTGGAACTAATAATTCCCATGACTATGACTTTTACAATTTTTCTAAAATTATGGGGCTATTGGCTTTTCGTTCCGAAAATATCAAAGTTAATGATGAAATGGGCTAATAGGTAGTTTCTAAGCTTTGATTTTATGTATATACAGAGTAATTCGTTCACTTATATTTAAATCAACCACCACGTTCTGCAATGAAACACGAAAATTTGTGAAATTTTTAAGTTTGGCAATAAACTAGAAATTATAAAAAGTATATAGTGTTTCCCCTTGATGTTATCCCTTTTTTTGGCGGTTGCCTGCTTTTATTGGGAAAAATACAAAATCATAAATTGTTGAGACGCAGAATAAAAAGGCTTTTAGTTGCTCATAGTTTTTATACATTCGAAGAATTTTTATCATTTGATTTTCCTAATTTATAGTTATATTATGTTTTATCACTATATTATTTTTGTGTTTTCGTTAATTTTAATAAATCGGAAAATGTATCCATTACCAAAAAAAAAAGATAATGATTATCATATATTTTTAATAGGGTTTATATTAAGAAATCGTGGTGCTTGGGATTAGACTGTCAAATTGGAATCAGGTAATTCCAAATTGACACAGTCTAATCGCAAGAACCATGATTTCTTAATTGACCACAACCGTGAAGGCTTTCGTTCTGGGGTTACTTGTTTCGCCAACTAGAGTAACATCAAACCAAAAGAACAAATAGTAAACACTCACAATGCAAACAAGCAAATATAAGGTTCCAACAGATTTTTCATTCTGTCTCCACACCTTTTTTTCCAGGTCTTACATAAATACATATACTCATACATTACCATACCTACTTAATTAAAACATTGTTTTGATACTCCAATCTACCATTTACTTATATTTGTTTCTGTTCGATGTTTCGGCCCCGGTGCCTTCTTCCTGTTTCAGTAAATAAAACTTGATCTGAATAAGAGGTCATTTAGCTCTCAGAAACGTGATAAAATGAGCTTTTCCAGGCCACAGCTACCTCAGTGACTATCACTCTATCGCCATTAACAAGGATGAGATCTAGAGGCCGTGCCGGTTGAGTCCGTTATCGCATCTTATCCTTGGTTGCAATATACACTGTCCACTCTTTGCTCTCTGTTATAAGTTGGATGGTCTTCACCATCCTTGTGCGTGCCTTTTAATGATAGGCCACTTTGAGAAAGGACATCTCTGAAGTAGGTGGCTTAGGCTTTCCCTCCGATAGCATCCAAACCTACAACGCCTTTCGGCGGGAGGATTGAAGGGAATCCCTCTCGTTGGTAGTTCCCTTAATTTGGATGGCCCGAGTGTAATCAGAGCCGGACCGGAACGGAGGCGGACGTGTTACCCATGAACAGCTTTCGGGCGAGCTGCTCTTCGAGTCGTTCTCCCCAAAAGTCTCCGACAAGCCTACTAGAGCGGGTGTCTCCTGTCCATTGTGACAGTTTAATTTATCAGTGTCAAAGTCAAAGTCAAAATCACTTTAATCGGAAAATTACATAAATACAAATAAATGCAATACATAATTGAATGATGCGGCGTCAATAATAAAATAGTTGCTTAAAAGAAAACACACTAACCATCCAAAATAATAATTCATACAAAAATTAAATGCAAATTGCACATACATTTTTTTTTGTAGATATGCACACACATACATGCACATATATAAACATTTACATATACATACCTAGGTATGCCTATCCCAAAAATTCGTTTACTGAATAAGGCTCCATTTCTATAATCAGTTCAAAAATACAGTTTTTAAATGATGTAAAATCAGTTTGCGACTTAATCTGATTTGGTAACCTATTAAAAAAAATTTATGCACGCATATGCAGTACCTTCTTCAGTTGCACTGAGTCTGTGAATCGGGAAATTGAGACAGGTATTCCTAGTATTGAATTGATGTATTTCTAGATCAGAAAATGTATGCCTGTTTTTATGAAAGAAGATCAAGAATTCATATATATATAGTCCTGGCACTGTCAGTTAGGTGCCTTAAACCTTCCTCTACAAGTCTCCCTACCCCGTAGGCCCGAAACAATACGTATTGCTATTTTTTGCACAATGAAAGTACGATCGGCGTCAGAGCTCGCTCCCCAGAATATGATCCCGAATCTAAGCAGAGAGTGAACATTTGCAAAATATACAGTTCTTAAGGTATTTGCATCAAGGTATTTAGACAATATTCTTAGAGAGTAGCATGCATAATTTAGTTTCTTGCAAATGTTTGAAATCTGTTCTACCCAATCCAAATTTTCTATTATTAGGCCTAAGAATTTTGTGCTTCTGGATAGAGTCACACTCTGGTCCCCAAGTTCTGCCTCCTGTGGGATATCACCATTCCTCTGTTTGGTTCTAAAACATACAAAGTTCCTTTTTTGGGTATTGAGATGTAATCCGTTCTTCATAAACCATTCTTGTGCAATCCTGAGGCGATCTGTATCGATATTGAGAAGCTCAGACATGGTTGATCCGATGGTTAGGATGTTTGTGTCGTCAACAAAATTTACCAGGTAGGAGTCCCGACAAACAATTTCCTAAGCCAAGTCATTTACAAAAAAATTAAGAGTAAAGGGCCCATGACACTACCCTGTGGAATACCTAGTTGGAGATAACCCTCTTCCGAAAAGTGCTGTTCACCATTTCTCCCAACTACCACCTTCTGCCTTCTATTCATCAAGTATGATCGGATCCAACCTAATGCCAGGAATCTGACAGTCTCCATGTCTCTTATTGCTGCCCGAAATTTCCCTCACTATGTGCCAAACACATTTAGACTTATTGTCGCTGTTATTTATACGATTGTTAATTTGAGATTTTCTAGCATCAGCAATAAGACAATTATATTGACGTTTCTTTTCCCTATATGCCTCATGAAAATCGCCTCCCCCACTATCAAGTACCAACAACAAATCCAATTTTCTTTTACATGATTTGATTTCTAGGTCATGTGTATGTGGAACCCTTTTTGTGGAGGTATTAATTGCTTTCAACGGAAAGCAGTGATTAAAAATTGGAGACAGGATACCCACGAAAATATTCCATTGTGTGTCGACTAGAAATTCTGGCACCTGAAAAACACCCTCCCTCTTTTCTTTTTATACCATGTGCTTAAAATAATCTTTATTATTTGCATTAAAAATACGCCTTTTGATCTTAAGATTATTGATCTTACAGAATTCGAGTTTAAATGAGATTTTTTGAGCTGTATGATCAGATATATGAGTATTTAGTATCTCTGACCTGAAAGAATCACAGTTTGTGAAAATATTGTCAATGCAATGTGCCGCATATTCGTGTAGCGTTTAAAATGGATGGACAAACATTAAATGACTGTAACATAGACAGAAAATCACAAACATTTTTATTATTACTATCCTTAATATCTAAATTAAAACACCCAGCTATAAAAGTTAAAGCATTTTCATTAAAAATCTTGCTTAATATTGTTTCCAGTTTAAATATTAGATCTTTAACTGGTGCAGTAGGAGACCTATAAAATTATTATATTATTGCGACCTATTTGTACCTCTATGGCTGCAAATTCAAATATCACGTCTTCAAAAAATCTAGCAATATCATTTCTTACTTTCCAATTCTCACTGTCCTTGATGTAAATTGCTGCACCTCCATGGGTCCCCTCCTCCCTGCAATGGAACGATGTTAGGTTGTAGCCCTGCAGAGTGTAGCTCAAAAGTTGATTTGAACCTTTCCAATGTTAACACAGATGGCTAGACAGTCTTCATGTTCATTCACCAATTTCTGAAGTGCATCTTGGCAATTGCCAATGGACGAAGATTTTGGTGTAAAATGGAAACTTCTCTATATGTGCTCTTCAGAGGCATTGACCTTTTGAGGTTTAAAAATTTGTTTATAAGGATGACTTTAGGCCAAAAATTTCAATTTATTATTTTCTCTTCCTCTTCTTTCAACACACCAATTTTAAATGAACTGAGTATATTCTTTCTCCTTGTCTGGAGTTTTTCACAACACAGTTATCTATACTGTTGCTTTTTAGATAATTTCCCACATCACTAGTTGTTGAATCTGCTGATAAACCTGATAAAAACAGCCAGGCGTATGAGCTTGAAATCGGGCGAGCTATTTTGAGGTTTGCTGTATCGTCTTTTATACCTTCAATCGGAGCTGGTCTTGTACCCCTGTTGAATCCCCTCTTTTTCTGCATTTCCCATTTCTGATCGTTTCCATCTGGTTTCTGTTCTGGAACAAACGTTTTTGTTGGGATGATTTCTCTTTCTTTATTTTCTGGAAGGAAGCAACGGTTTTTTTAGGTTGTTTGGCGGCTCTAGCCTAAAATGTTCAGAAGAATTTGATATAGGTGCGCCATCTATAGTCGACTCAACAGATTCAAAGATTCTTCAAGATTCATACATTTTTCCATCCACAACTTGCAGTTTTCCTTGAGAAGAGTGTTTTTTTCTTCAAGCTCTTGAATGATCCGCTTCAGTAACTTTGTCTCGGCTATGTCATCTTTGGAGGTTACTTCTACACAGCATCTTAATCTGGTGTTATCTATAATATTTACTTTTTCTATCCAGTCTCTTTTAGTGCAAGAGGAGTGGTACACTTTGCCACACACTATACACCTAAACTACTGAATTTTTTCGTTTTACAGCATGGTCGTCTTTACAGGCTGCCATCTTGGAAAAAATGTGACACTCAATGTTAATAACATCCACATCGTCGATTCTTAGTGAGACTGTGCTGGTGAATTTGTGTGCTATGTCGTGTCGTAATCTTTACATTTTCTGTTTAGTCTTTAAAGTTTTTGTCCCAATATATTAACAAGTCTATCCTATCTTATTGCTGGTAGGATAAGTTTACAACTTAAGTTGAAATCTTAAATAGATAATTTTAAAAATTATATTAAATAAAACTTTTGACATTTTTTTGTGATCATGAATATGAACGGAAGTGAAATTGGGATGTCAAACAACTAAATTCTTGACATTATTGGCGTAAAAAAAGATGACAAAAAATCTCTAGCGATAAAGCGAACAATGGTATTTTATCAAAAAAACGGTACAGGCCCGTTTATGGTCTTTGTTGAAAATAAAAATGCTGGGAGATTCGGTCCATTGAAAATAGCTAAGGCAATATTACAATTAAAATTAGAAAATGTTAATCAATTTAGCACCAAGGGTAGGAATTGAATAGGTGTAGAATTTAAAAGTTTTGACGCGGTAAATGAATTTGTTAAAGAAAGTAGACTAAAGGTTAAAGGATATAATATCTTAATCCAAATCTCCTATAATTTTGTTACCAGTAAGAGGGTGGTCTGGAATGTTGATACCTCCTTCCCAATGGATGAGATATTGTAGGCCAGCACATCCTCTTGCAAAATTTTAAATGTTAAAAGATTAAATAGAAAAACGATAAAAACAGGTAATGTAGAATATATACTAACGGGCACTATTCTTTTTACTTTTAGGGGTGTTAAAATCCCAGCAGAAGTGGAGATTTACTCCCTTCCGATGCAAGTTACCGCTTATGTCCCTCCAGTGACGCAGTGTTTCAAATGTTTGAGATATGGCCACACAAAATTTTTATGTAAATCGGTAAAGTCTAATTGTGGAAGCAGCGATCATAATTCAAAAGCTAGGTCATGTCGGTCCATGGGGGAATTTGATTTCATTTATAAGGGAATATGACCCTGAGATCATTTTATGGAATGAGACGTAGTTAAAAACTAATCATTCCTGCTATTTAAAAAAACTTGTGGATGGTAATTCCATTATTATGGGAGACCTCAATGCTCACCACAGGTTATGGGGGAGTAGCGAGAATAATGTGAAAGGTATTATCGTGGTGGAAATGGTTGAGGATATAGATTAGGTTGTTATGAATGATGACAGATCAACTAGATTGCTTCCTCCTGGAAGTGATTCTAGCCCACTTGACTTGACATTGGTCAGCATGGATTTGAGCTCTAAATCCATATGGAGTATAATTTCAGACTGCGGAAATAGTGACCACTGTCCCACCATGTGTTCTATACATGGACAAACAAGTAGTTTGCAAGTAGATAATTCAAAAAGGCTAGTTAAAAAAAATATTAAAAAAGCCAATTGGTCTCTCTTTGATCTTAAAGCAGAGACCAGTTTTGGTAATCTGCCAAATACTATCACCTATGAATCTTTTGAAAACAATCTTAACATGATAGCTGGGGAAACAATACCTAGTATACAAGAAGGCAAAAAATATAAAATATCTAATCTATGGTGGGACAGTGAGTGTTCAAGTAAGGTAAAGGAAAGGAAAACAGCAATCTCTACATTTAGAAAGACTCCAAATCTGTCCAACTTTATAAATGCAAAAAAAAACAATAGCCATCACAAAACGATTCTTAAATAAACGAAAAAAGGCAAAGTTTAGAACATATTGTTCCACCCTTAATCTAGAATCAAATATGAGGGATATATGGAATACAGTTAGGAGATTTACACATACTCAAGTAAATAAGCCATAACCCCAATCAACAAATAGCAAATGAAATTCTGGACCAACTCGCTCCATGTGTGATTGATCCCCAGTTCTCATTAAGACCATGCGATCCCTAGGGTACCGACTATTTTAACATAAAAGATATAAAATATGCTATTGCAAATAAAAAGGATAAGGCCACGGGCCTAGACCTATTACATATTCTATGATTTCTCATCTACCAGAATCGGATTAAAACATCTTCTTAACATATGTAATAATATTATATAGGGGGAAAATATACCAGAATCCTGGAAAAAAAACGCTAATAATGGCTTTTCCCACACCACACAAAAACCCTGAAATAATTGACAGCTATAGACAAATAGGTCTGAGATCTTGTGTCGGCAAAATTTTTGAAAATATGATAGAGAATAAAATTTAGTGGGAATTAAAAAATAAAATTATAAACATAACATCAAATGTTTGGGAATATATCTAAATAAACATTTGAAGTGGGACACTCACATTAGTGAAATCATTATTAAAGCAAAAAAAAGCCTGAACCTTATGAGAGTATTTTGTGGGACTTGGTAGGGAGTAGACCCAAAAATGCCGCGAATTGCTTTCGATGGGTTGCTCAGGTCTCGTTTAGACTTTGGCTCAATATTTTTAAAACCTACATCCAAGAAAAATATTAACAAAACAAATGCCACCTTTCATCAGGGCCTAAGACTGATTACCGGTTGTATGAGATCCACTCCGGTAAATGCACTTTTAGCGGAGACGGCAGAAATTTCTCATTAAACTTTTAATAATAAACAATAACCCCATCATAAATCTGCTTATTCAACTAAAACACAATCTGGTTGACTACCAATCTTCATCTTATCTGTTAAATGCCTTGGAACAAATAGAACCCTTTCGGGAAATTTTAAGAACAAGTGATCAATTAATTAAGGATTAAATAGTCCCAATCCGCTCCGTCTAATGGGAAGCGTAAATATAGGCGTCCGCACATGAGTGGTTTAGATGCAAAATGTGCTTTACGAACATCTTGATATAACTATCAATTCCATTCAGTTGTATCAAAGTAACTTTTGGATTTTGAAGGGAATCCAACAACCTCGGTATTAAATAGCGAGTTCGATCTTTCAGTTCCGCTTCAGCGGAGTTTAGGCTATCCCGGTCAGGATAGCGAAGACGTTCTCCTTACTAGCAGAGGGAAGATCTGTGGATACTGCAGTTTACAGCTTAGTTGAGAAGATAATTGGGACTTTGGAGAACATAAATCAGTCAATGGGCATATTCCTTGACCTAGCAAAGCTTTTAATAGTCTGCACCATGGAATTTTGTTGGAGAAGCTTGAGCGGTACAGAATTCGTGGGCCAGCATTAAAATGGATTTGTTCCCATTTACATAATCGAATGCAAAAAGTGGTTCTTGACAATACTTCTCTGATGACAGGTACGTTCAACTTGGAATTATATAGGGGAGTGTCATGGGACCTTTTTTGTTTATTTTTCAAGTAAACAATTTAGCCTCAGAAATACTTTTGTAGCATTCGCCCTTAGTAATCTTTACTGATGTTACAACCATTTTGGTCACTTGTTCAACATTATCAGATCTGCTCCGTCTCTCTAGCGAACGTCTGGAAATCAACAGTGGTTTGTGAGGACCAAATTATTACTCAATAATGAAAAACACATTTTTTTGTTTCAGAACCAAGAAAAAGAATAGACATATTCAAGAGGTAGTCCCACATTTCATAGACCAAAATTTGGATTGGGTTGAGCAAGTAACAAATGTTTGCAGAAAGGTCAATTTTGCCTCCTGTTCTCTAAGAATATTATCTAAATACTTAGATCTTGACAACATTAGATCGGTATATTTTACAAACATTCACTCTGTGCTCAGATTTGGGGTCATATTTTTGGGGGGAAGCGTGGATGCAAATCGTGCATTTCTCGCACAAACAGAGCAGTGCTTGTTGTTGTGTCTAAAGCAACGCCAAAGGGGAAAATTTAGAGAACTAAGTATGTTGATATTTCCAGGTCTGTACATATACGAGTGTGTGAATTTGAATTAATTTTCATTCATTCATCAAATTAATACTAGAAGTCAGAGTATAAATTTCCCTGCTCACAGACTTAGGGCAACTGAGAGATGCCCCACATATGTATGTTTAAATTTTTTAAATAAATTACCTAATCACTTCAAGGCTGTAACAAATTAAATTGTTTTAAAAAATTGTACTGAAGGTTATTTTGGACCTCGTTTTTTAAATATAACTTGTTGTAGTGTAGCATGTTAATGTATGAGTATTTTTTTAATGGTTTGTATGGTAGTCTTGGTAGTAGTTTTTCTATTTTTCTACTTGACTTTTTTTTGTCATATATGACGCTGGATCATTCAATTGTGCCATATTAATTCATTTTGTATTCCACAATTTTTTGATTAAAGAGATTTTGAATTTGAAGTCAATTGTATAGTAGTTTTTTATTCTGTGAACAGGCAGACCTAGAGACAGACAGACAAGAATCTAGGGACCCTGAAATGTGAAGATCTAAAAAACGTAGTAGGGTGATTTTTTACAATTACAATACTTTCTCTCTTATGAGGGAACTAATAAACACCAGAAAATGTATTATGTATCCTATCTTCCTCTAAACTAGTGCGTAATCATTCAGGCTTCTGACTTAGCTCTGAAACAAGAAACCTACCCTATAAGTTATTTTATTTTTTCCCCACCCCCCATCATAAAGTAACACAAATTGTCTTCTAAAGGGTGATTCCAGACTAATCATACGAATTCCCACCGTAGATAGAGGGTCACAGACTACATCTAAAATTTTTGAACCATACAAAATGTTTTATAGGGTTTTTTTTGGCTGACTCCAAAAACAAACAACCAGTATACACTGATTTACATGATGATAATGTTTCTAAAGAATATAAACAAACAAATTAGTTTTATCAATAATTTTGTCCCACTTTTCAAACAACTTAAACACGTCATTCAATTTCGCCACAGTCCGTATTGCCATAAACTTTACAAAATTAAAAAACTAGTAAATTCGACTTAACTCACAGCTTCCCTTGTGCAGGGAAGCACTATGTACATATATATAACAACCTATATATGCATAAAATTATTTGTTAATAATTTTATACAAATGCTATAAATTTTAATTTAATTCAATTTTTGTTAAGTTTTTAATTAATTTATTATTATTATGATTATTATTATTATTATACAATACAATACAGTATTCCTGTGGTTGTATAAGGAAATGGGAAAAAAACAATTATTATGTATTAAGAAATGATCTAACGATGCTACATGTTTTCAAAATGACCGATTTTTGGATGTTCCTGTGGATGTCTGTATTAAGTCCTAAGTGAGCCAAATGCGGTGTAAACGTTGTTGGGGTGAGACCTGTTACTGGTCTGACGAGAGGAACAATGATGACTCTTTCCTGTTTCCACAGCCTTTTTACTTCCATTGCCAAGTCGGTGTATTTGGCGAACTTCTCACTGTATTTCGCTTGAATGTTCTCGTCGTTGGGTGCCATGTCAATTAAATAAGTGATTTTCTCTTTTTTGGAATGAAAGGTGATATCGGGTCTGTTTGGGGAGATTGTTTTATCTGTGTGGATGTCAATGTTCCAGTAGAGCTTGTAGTCTTCATTTTCAAGTATGGATGTTGGTGTATAATGGTAGTAAGGGTCTGTGTTCTCCGTTAGTTTGTATGTTGTGGCTAAGGCTTGATGAACGACCTTCGCTGCTGAGTTGGGTCTCGCGGTGTATTCAGTTCCGACCATTATTCTATATCCACTCGTTATGTGATTGATCGTTTCTCTCTGCTGGTGATCTCCTACACCTCTCGTCTTCAATGGTTGTGTCCTTGATGATGTGCTTTCGGTAGTTTCTGGTTGCTATGACTTTGTCCTGGATGGCAAGCAGGAAGCCTTCTGTTTCGGGGAACAGCTGCCCTTCTTGTAACCACGTATATGAGTTCGTAAATTTGTTTTTTATTTAGCGATTGTATATCTATAATTCTCCTCCCTCCTTCTTTTTTCTGGATGGTGAGTCTTTCCTTGCATGCGCTGGGATGTAACTTCCTGTGTTTAGTGAATTCAGAGCGTATGAGAATGTTAATGTTTTCTATGTCTGTGTGTGATCATTTAATGATACCAAACGAATACGTAAGAATAGGTATTGCGAAGGTGTTAATAGCTTTCGTTAGATTTCTGGAATTCAGTTTTGTTTTTAGTAGCTTTGTGAGTCTGGTTTTAAATTCCGTCTTGAGCTCTGATTTGATATGAGTTTGGTTAATTTTGGTGCTTTGATGGAAGCCTAGGTATCCGTATGTTTCTTCTTTGAGCATGTTATCTATAGTTTCCTTGTTGATTGCTTCCCTCGTAGGGTGGTCTTTCCACTGTCCCTTATTGATATGAAGTAGCTTGCATTTACTTATACCAAATTCCATGTTGATGTCCAGGGTAAACGTTTCTGTAATTTTAAGGAGTTCCTTTAGCTGTGCCTTTGTGCTTGCATATAATTTTATGTCATCCATGTACAAGAGATAGTTTATTTTGTGTAGGTTATTTTTTTGGTGTTTAATTTGGAATCTGAAGTTTGTGTTATTTAGTGTGTTTGAGAGTGGATTGAGACCGAGGAAGAACCAGAAAGCGCTGAGTGGATCTCTGTGGAATATACCTCGTTTGATGTAGATCTCTTCCGTTTCGATGTGCTCTTTTTGTGTTCTCAGGTTGATTTTTGTTTTCCACGTACTCATGATTTGCATAAGAAATTGCTTGATGTTTATATTGACTTTATATAATTCTAGCACTCTGGTTAGCCAACTGTAGGGTATCGAATCAAAGGCTTTTGTATAATCTATGTAAACAGTATGAAGGTTTCTATAATTTTTCCTGGTTTTTTCCATGATGACGCTGTCTATAATTAGCTGCTCCTTGCATCCTCGACTGTTTTTCCTGCACCCTTCTTGCTCTTTCGTTAGAATGTTTTTGTGTGCTAGATGTTGTTCTATTCTCCTGTTAATTGTGGTAATTTGACGGGTCCTTATTGTCTGAATTTTTGGGTTTAAGTTATGTTATTCCTTGGGTGAGAAAGGTGGGGAGTGTGCTAGGTTTTAAAATAATTTCATTAATTTGGCGAGTGAGAGCTTCATGTGTGGAGGTAAACTGTGTGTACCATAAGTTATGAATGTTATCTATTCCAGGACATTATGCATGTATTTGATTGTTTCTGCAACTTCTTGTGTTGTCATTGCAAAGTTCTCTTGTTGTGTTTGGTTAGCATCTGTGTCAGATTTATTTGTGTATCCATTTGGGCAGCGCATGATCGGTTCCCTCGATTCTGTAATGCGGCTCTTACTTTGCCCTGCCTTTCCCGCCTTGGTGGGTGCCAACTTAGCCGGCAAAACACTTTCGGTCGGTCTATTTTCCTTTGCCTGGTCGTGATCCTTTCGGTCAAGCTGTCCTTTCTCGCAGCGTCCTCGACCGTCACGCTGCTCGCCCGATGCTTCGTTGTTTGGATTGATGTTTTGTGGTGTTAGAAGCTCAAAGTGTCCCAACATTAGATCGCCTGTTAGTAGAAGGTAGATCATTTTATTGTGTGTTTGTTTCCCTATTATTGTTGGTCTCTCTTTAATGCATATCTGTTTTGTTCTTGTTGTTCTTGGTTTTGAGAAAATATGGAAGATGTGCTTCTGGGTTTCCGAGAGAGCAAATATTTCTAGGCTCGTTCCGCATGTAGTGGTTTTGCTCATAAACTTATAATAGTTGTCGAAGTCCTTCATGTCGTCGTCGTGAAATAACGAAAATATCTGAACTTTTTTTGTCGTAGGTATTTCAATGCGTCTTCTCGAAGTTTGGCATGATTGTTTTGATGGCCGTATATGCGCAAGCTGACTGATCGGAACAGACAACTTCCGTCTCCAAAAATGTCGGCTCTGATGAAATTATCGGGAATAGATTCGGCTGTAGCAGTTTTTTCGGCAAAGGCCCGCCTTTTCAGCCTTTCGCCCGCATGCTGTCACCTTCAGCAGTGGCTCCAAAGGTGCCCTGGCGTTCCCCAGGCAGCGGCTCTTTTTTCCGAGGCTCGATGCTTTCTCCATTTTCATGGGTGTGCCACAATTTGACCCTGGTGGTCCAGGTAACTCGGGTCCGTGGAGGCGTCACTCCCCAAGCAACTTAACCGAGGTTAGTTGCTCCGTGCGGTTTCAAAGGTTAGGAGGGGTTTAGGGTGGCTAGGGTGTGGGGAGGGCAGGGATACTGGGTATTTAGGACAGCGGACAGCTGGACGCCGCTGACAGTACGGACTACGAAATTACCGTAGCGTCCTCAATACTGTTGGATGCAGTACCCAGAGGGTCAGACTTATTTTATTGTTATTATTATTTGTTTCAGCCAAGTTAAAATGTAAAATGGAAAATTAATTATTATCCCTTACTGTTTCACATTTGATTTTTGTGTAAAATTTAAGGCCCATTCGATAAGTAGTTTCTTAATGATTTTTTAAACCATTTGTAAGGCCGCCATATTGAATTGTTAGCCAAATGACCACATATGACCCTTGATTTTTGACCAACATTTCAAAATTGGATATGGAAGAACATGTTTTTCAGGATCTATGGACCCTAAAATGCAAACATCTCGGAGGGTGATTTTTTTCACGGTTTACAATAATTCTTCCCTCTTAAGAGGAAAATAAAAATTAAACCATACTAAGCAATATTATCTTTTTATGTCTTAATTTCAGAGTTTTATTTAAATTTGGACAATTTAAATATAAAAAATACCCCAGTTACCCCTGAAATGGCAGTCTACCCCTTAATTTTTTTTAAAATTTTTCTCAAGCCCATACTCTTACCCAAAAAACAAGAGTGAGTCTTTTATAAGCCCTAGTATATCTAAACTATGTCGCAATGATTCACCCGCCCCTCTTGCCGTGGGAATAGCAATCCACCTTTTATATTATTTAATTTTTTCCTCAACCCCACACCTTTCTTCCTAAAAAACTAAAACAAAAATAGTTTTATATGTCCTAGTGCCACTAAACTAGTGCGTAATGATTTAGTTACTCTTTTAAAATTATTTATTTTTTCCTTAACCTCATATCCTTCCTCTCAAAAAAACTAAAACGTCAGAAATAGTCTTTTATATGCCTGAGTACCTCAAAATCAGCCGCCCTACTTATCCTGGAAACAGCAACCTGCCCTATAAGTTATTTAATTTTTTCTCAACTTCTTACCCTTCTCCCCAAAAAAACTAAAGAAAAAATTCTATATGCCCTGGAATCTCTAAACTAGGATGGAATGATTCAGCCACCCCACTTACCCAAGAAACAGCATTTTACTTATAGTCTTCTATATGCCATGGTACTTCTAAATTACGCTGCAATGTTTACTACCCTTTAAGTTATTTAATTGATTTCTTAACTTCGTACCTTTTACCCACAAAAACTAAAGTGACAAAATGGTTTTCTATATGTCTTGGTACTTTTAAACTAGACTGCAATGCCAGCCCAACTACCCCGGAAACCTTAACCTGCCCTTTAAGTTATGCCTTCCTACTTACCTGGAAACAGCAACCTACAGTTTAAGTTATTTAATTTCTTCCCCTCCGCACCGTTCTTCGAAGGAAACTAAATTGATAAAAGTAATCTCCTATATGCCCTGATACCTCTAAGGTAGACCGCAATGTTTCAACCGCCCCAATTACCCCGGACACGGCAGCCTATCCTTTAAGTTATTTGATTTTTGTTCTCAAGACCGTATTTTTCCTCCCAAACAACCAAAGTGATGGGAAATATTCTTCTGCGTGCCCTGGTACGTCTAGACTAGGCCGTAATGATTCAGCCGCCCCAATTACCCTAGAAACGGCAATCTACCTTTTAAGTTATGAATTTTTTTTCTTAACCCCCATACCCTTCTACCCAACTAAGTGACAGAAATAGTCTTTAATAAATCCTAATACTACCTTTGACGTAGGCCTTAATAATACAGGCGAGTCACTCAATCCTAAAAAAGCAACCAACCCTTTAAGGTATATATTTTTTTATTATTGCAAAATCATTATCAAAAAACTAAAGTGATTAAAGTAGTCTTTTATAAGCCCTGCTACCTCTAAACTAGGCCGTAACTAGGGATAGGCGATATTAGATTTTACCTATCGAAAGGCGATAGCACATCACCTATCGATATTTATTTATCGATATGCCGGTAGTTACCGATAAGTATGGATAGTTTTTGATATTTATTGTCCAGTTATGGTAAAAGCAAGCAAGTAAAAGAGCATTCTGTAAACCATTATTTAAAAAACTTGAATTTCTTCCATTACCCTCATTTTGTATCTATGAAGTTCTTATGTACATATTAAAGAATCTTAGCAAATATGAAAAAAGTGATATTCACCAGTATAACACAAGGAATAAACAAAACTTACATTTGTAATTGTGTCGAACATCATTATCACAAAGATCTCCAGAATATATGGGTATCAAGTTGTCTTAATAAATTCAAAACGGTTATAGATCAGAGTGTTAATAGAAAATCTCTAAAATATGAGTTAAATGTTGTATATTGGTTTTAAGTGGTACCAATTGACTAGACTAATAAGATTGTAATTATTTTTTTTAAGCTTCTATTGTGGATAAAATATATTTGAATTGAATTTGGATGCAACTAATCTTCCAATAGTTTTTTAACGTTATTAAACATATGAAACATTTAAATTCACTTTCTATTATTAATAGTTTTGTGTTGAATGTATGATATTTAATTTAAACCAATTCTTTATTATTTTTTCTTATTTAACAAAGTTAATCTAGAATGTTAAGGAGATTGCAGGAATATATTTAAACATGGGACATTTTTGGGACATGGGACATATTTATGTTGGAATATCAGAAACAAATTGTAATTAAAACGTATCTCCAACTCTTTTTGAGATAAGTGCATATAGCATCTTATTTTGCACTTCAAATGACTGAAAAATTACCCGAAAGCCGATTTAATGTCCTATTTTCCGGCTTGAGTACAACTTTTTTGAGGGTTGATTGTAGCATTAAAAAATTAAATAGAAAACGGATTTTTCTGCCAAATATGTTTAACGCTTTCACTATAAGCTTCGTGGCAACTTGGACCAAACATCTTTAAGCTTTTCTTAGGGTTTTTCATAAACGTGTTTTTATACGATGAATTTTACCTTTTAGTGCAATATTTCCAATTTTTTGGGATAAATAGCGTCTTACCCTCCGCTGTTTAACCCTCTTAGGGGATAAAATGTTTTTATGTGCAATAAAGATGGTTCGCAATTTTTTTTTTAAATAATCAAATTCAAAAGGAAAAAAATAGCCCCCAGGGCCAGTACTCTATATAGGAAAAAACTATAAGTTTTGTTTTATACAAAAAATCATTAAATCCCTAGACTTAATTAATGATTCAGGCGCCTCACCGAGTCCTGGAACAGGAACCCATTGGCTAAAACTTAGTAACAAGAGTAGTCTTCTATATGCCCTTTTTTTTAATTTCCGGGGAAGATAGTTGTCAAAGGGAGTGAGTCTAACTGGAACTGGTATTAAACAAAAATTCACATAGAGAAATCGTAGTTATTAGGTTTGTACTATGTGTTTTTTTGTTAATTAGTGGTACACATTAACATAACAAGTTACATATTTTTCAAATGGTGTGTAAAAATAAGCCTTAACCCTTGAAGTAATCCTCTTCTCTGTATATTGAATAATTTTCTGCGTTTTAGTTTATGTATCACAGTTAACTTGAAGATCACCGTGTCAATTCGTTAGTAGCAATTTTTTCATTTTAGTATATTTTGGGAACTAACCATGCTGTTGCAAAATAAAAACCAAAACACTATACTATATAGTGTATATAGTAGAAGGTTCATATTTAGGTATAGAAAGATAATTTTGGTTTAGTCCATTGACAAACTATAAATTTATGTTTTCGTGGTTCTTTGCAAAACGTGTTGATTGATTTTTATATATGTATTTAACAAATCACTCTGTATCTATAAAATGGATGCTTTGCCAATTTTCGGAACGAATGTCTGCGATTTATAATAATCATACTTGACCAAGATAATCACAAAATTTCAAAAACGTTTCGAGCCTTTGGAAAAGAAGTCCCTAAAATTATCTTATTTACATAAATGGCGCTTACATAAAAATTTCCAAAATTCTTTTACTCCCGGTACTATACGCTATGTACAAAGTGGCGTTCTCTGAAACAATTTTCAAAATACAAAATCGAGCTTTCCGAATTTGTATTTTTAAAAATCTGATTCCAGATTTTGAAATTACAGGTATTGAAAATTTGTGGAAAAAACTAGTGTTTGAGTTAGTAATATTTACCCATTTATTTACCTTTTACTAGCACTTATGCTAAGGAATTTGGATGCACTTACCACTGAGGACTCAGTGATGTCAGTTTTGAACACCGTCATACCAGACCTCGTCAAATCGGTATCTGCAGTTTGTATAGGCAGAGATCCATTGACTTCCACTTCCAGATGCATTTGTTATTTGGGTACAGACAGTACTATAGATGCCTTAGCTATTTTTGGAGCTTTAAATAACTTGAAAAGTCCTCTAACTATAGATGGAAAGGCAGGTTAGTAAGGTATATTATTATATTAAAATATGTGGTGTTTCATAATTGAATGCTATTTATTCAGGATGTGATTCTTTGACTAATTTTAAGTAAAAATATGCATTCATTTTAAGATACGGAGTGGCACAGTTTTATTTTGTTTTTAGTTTTTTAATTTATATTCTACATTTTTTAAAGAACAGTGGCCCACATTCCTTTTTGTAGTACCTCTAAAACAGTGTCATTGACATTTCGAACAATTTACAGGATGTTAATTTTTTTGTGGTGCCCTCTTTTAGCTCCCGAAACTTTTTTATGCGACGACACTGACGTAATTTAGTATCTTCCACAAATTTCCAGAAACGTTTTTGTCTCTTTAATTTTTTTACCACTTGGAATACTATTTAGTAAAATATCCATTTTCCCATGGCAAATTGGAACGAAAAGCCAACTATCTAGAATTTTAGGTTTTATTTTTTTAGTATTTAAAGATTTTTGGATTTCATATCTACGGAAGAGCAATTTGCTCACGTAAGTTCATTGTCGTCACATAATAAAGTTTGTGGCGTCAAACACCATTGATACTACTTTGTAACGTTACGTTACTCGTTTTTTAATTTTAACAATTTAACATATTCATTAAAGCTAAAATTTCAGTATTTCTAAAGAATAATATTACCGTAAAACCCCGATTATTCGGCTCCGATGGGAAGGGATGGGTCATAGATAATTGAAAAGCATGGATAACTGAAAAAACAAATGATATTTTTACATACAATGTGTCGTTATAAGATGAAGACAAGACCACATTTTTCTTTAGTTTTACAGCTTACAGTTTAAAATTTTGCGTAGTGATAGAACTTTACAAGATACGTCTTTTACGAAATCATACCTCAATCTAGAGTAAAAACCTAAAAGCCCCTCCTACTAAGCAAGTAGTCCCAGTTTTCTATATTTTGCTTCAAAATAAAGATATCAAAAAAGGTCATAATAAAAACTTGTTGAGACTACCGAATTCGGTAACAAATACGAATTTTATCTTTTCACAAAATTTGGATAATTGTTTAGTTCCGCACATAGTCATTTATTAATATATATACGTATACTGTCTTTCATACATTTGGGTGGCATTTTGTTCCAGTTTCTACCTATGCCACACTTGATTTTTGGGCATAATTTAAAATAAATTAAATAAGTAGTTTTTGCACTGAGTTTATGAAAACCTCATTTTGTTCCTTTATGTTCAATTCCTAACAGTTACCATATTACATTTAATTTTTGCGTAAAATTTGAAGTGAACTGAATAACTAGATTTTTTAAACATTTTATTTGGCCATCTTGAATTCGTACCACAATTTTACTAATTTAAACTCTGTGCTTACACAAAATTCGAAGTTAATGTAATAAGTAGTTTTTCAGGCTGATTTTTTATTAGGCTGCCATCTTGGGTTTGTACTAAAATGTTACCAGTTCATTTCTATGTACCACTTTTTTTGCAAAATTTCAGGTAAACTGGATAATCAGTTTTTTTAGTAATACTTTTTTAACATTTTTGTTCCACCATATTGGATTTTCACTAAGTCATCCCCATATGACCCTGAATTTTTGAACAAAATTCAATCAAGTCAATCGGGCAAGTCGTTTTACCGATTAGCATCTAGGGACACTAAAAACAATTTTAAACATTTTATTGCCTCCATTTTGTTCCGCTATCTTGAATTCGTACTATAATTTAATTCTTGCACTTTTTAAATCTGTGTTTACACAAAATTCAAAGTTAATCTAATAAGTAGTTTTTCAGGCTGATTTTTTTATTAGGCTGCCATCTTGGATTTCTACCAAAATGTTACCAGTTCATTTCTATGTAACACTTGATTTTTGTGCAAAATTTTAGGTAAAATGGATAACCAGTTTTTTAGTAATAATTTTTTTATTTACCAACTTATTACCAGGTCATTCCCATATGACCCTTAATTTTTATCCAAATTTTGAAGGCAATCGGATAAGTAGTTTTTAAGTTGTGCCGCGAACTGACAGACAGACAGAACGACGAAATTGATAAAACATATTTTTTGGCATCTAGGGACGAAGTTAATCTAATAAGTAGTTTTTCAGGCTGATTTTTTTATTAGGCTGCCATCTTGGATTTCTACCAAAATGTTACCAGTTCATTTCTATGTAACACTTGATTTTTGTGCAAAATTTTAGGTAAAATGGATAACCAGTTTTTTTGTAATAATTTTTTAACATTTCACCAGGCCGCCATTTTGTTCCACCGTATTGGATTTTCACCAAGTCATCCCCATATGACCCTTAATTTTTAAACAAAATTCAAGCAAGTCAATCGGGCAAATAGTTTTCTAGCGATGCTGCAAACTGACAGACCGACGGAATTGAGAAAACATGTTTTTTAGCATCTAGGGACACTAAAACGATTTTATACATTTTATTGCCTCCATTTTGTTCCGATACCTTGAATTCGTGCTATAATTCAATTCTTGCACAACATTTTAAATCGATCTAATAAGTAGTTTTTCCGCCTGATTTTTGAAATATTTTATTAAGCCGCCATTTTGTTTCGCCGTCTTGGATTCATGCCAAAATTTAACAGTTGATTCCTATGTAATACTTGATATTTTTTGCAAAATTTCAGGTAAATTGGGTAAGTAGTAATATTTTTTCAACATATCACTAGGCCGCCATTTTGTTTCGCCTGATTGGATTTTTACCAAAATGTTACTAGAAATGAGGAAACAGTTTTTTTTAGTATCTAGGGGTTAAAAATGTTAAGATCTGTAAAAACCTGGGAGAGTGATTTTTTAATGATTACAATATTTCTCCTTTATGAGAGAAGTAAAAATAATATCTAAACTGCTTGGTGATAATCAAAATTGCAGAATGCAAGAATTTAACGTTAGAAAAATATTTCTTGTTGATATTCGTTGTGGTAAATGCCAATTAAGATTCCGAACAATGTTTTTTATGTCTATAATAAAGCAAAATATAGAACATTCTTTTAAGGTCGTAATACCATTATGCGAAATTTTAAATTGAAGGCTTTAGAACTAAAAAAAGGGTGGACTTTTTTTTAGTTTTACAGCTTTAAATTGTGTGGTATGCATTTTATATGCGACACAATATATATATGTCACTGTCTACATTTTATTGCGCATAGAAACAAGACGTGCACGAATAATAGGGATTTTACTGTACTTCGATTATTACGATTATTCGTAAATCTACTACTTCTCTAGCTTATAGATCCGTGAGTTCCACTGACTTATAGACGGCGCAGAAATTTCTTCCATTTTAACTTTTAAGCAAATAGTTTACAGACTCTTGTTCTCTTACTAGTTTGAATTTAATGTAATAATTGATCATAATTCTCATTCAACTTGGACATATCAATTGCGTAACTTCAAGAACTGTTTATTCTGCTGGTTCATAGGTGGCAGAGTTGATTATTTTAAAAAATAGAATTAATTTTGTTTGGTGTCTTAATAAATGAATTACCGATCATAGTTTTCCTGTTGGTTTCCATTTATTGTTCGTAAGTGATAAATTTCGATTATACGTAATAATTAATATAACTTTGTTTTCAAATAAAAAAACCCTAATACAAGTATTATGCTTATAGAAAAGGGTAATTGGTCCATTTAAATATTAAACATATTTAACAAATATTTTTATTTAAAGAGTACAGGGAAAGAATCGATCCAGTAACATTTTTAAATCTTTGAAGGAACCTGTTTTGAAGTATGTAAGGTCTCAATCCGGAATAAAATTACAATTTATTGAAAAAATACACAACATAGAAAATCTGTATTAAAATAATAAAGCATGTGACCTGCATAATAACTAAACAAACTGTCTAATAAGGGACAAATAAATTGCATTATTTTAAGTGATACTTTGATTGCAGTTTTTAATTGATTGCTCGAGGAATTAGTCGATTATTTCCAAATATGCCAATACGTTTGTCTATTATATTTTAATACTGAAAGCTTGCTTTTCACCTGCTTGAATATTGCAAGTGTTACGACAATCCTTTAAGTATTAGATGGCCAAATATCGCCAAATTAAAATGTTTGTACTAAACCGATTTTTCCCTGTACTCTTCATTTGATTTAAATGTATTTTTTAGAAATTTCTGTTTAGGTATATAAAGCATGGATTTTTCAGTTTGGATCTAGGTAAATACTGATTATTTACCATGAATGTAGGACAGATTTAATCTGTTTATAAACTAGATCCAGCTGACAACTAGATGAATAATGCAACCAGCACATAGATTAAAAAGTTATATCTTAGGCCTAGTTGAACATCTTAACATCATAGTTATCACGGTGTAGTTTTATAGGTCCCACTAAAAGTAATACACATACCAATTTTCATTCAATTTTTACCACCATGTATTTTGAAACATAGGCATATGTTTATATGAACTTTTTTTACTTAAAATTAGTCAAAGAATCACAGTAGCATTCAATTACGAAACACCCCTTATATAACCAGCCCAGGAATTACTATTAGCTAAATAATATTCATATTCGTTTTAATTAAAGTTGTCATGTTGTTTAAACGTTACCGATTAAAATCTCGAATTGAAAAATTACGTGTTTAAAATTAACCAACCTAAATTGAGAATTTTGTAAATTGTTTTAAATTATTAGTAAATAGTCACTAGACTTGTATAATTTCAGTGATACTGTCATATTGTAAATACAATATGGGCGACACAAAGAAAGCATACTCACAAGCAGAACGTGCAGCTTTTCCAAATGCTTCCATACCCCAAAATTATGCGCTGGCTGATGTAGATAGCTTAGCGGAGTACGCAGCGACAAGATACGCTAAGTCTCCAGATGAATACTTACATTACATCGAGTATTACCGGCAATATTTCACGCAGCAAATAAGTGCAGGCAACTCAATAACTTTGCACAACGAAAATCAAATGGATGCCGCCAATGCAGCAGCTGCGGTTGCTCAGTCTGCCATTCAGCAGATGCACGCCACCAAGACGTTTTATGACAACACCCATATGCAGATTCCAACTGGGACAGATGGAAAACGATATCGTAAGTCTAATAAATTCTTTAAAATTATTATTAAATTTATTATATTCTTCGACATTATTTTGATAGGATAGAATTAATTAAAGTGTGTTAATTATCATAGCTATCTAGCCTATATACGGAGTCTATGAACTTTCTATTTCCTTGCAGTCCCTGAAATATACTGGGTTGAACATGTATGATATGTTGAAAAATGTAAATGTGAATGACCGGTATCTTCTCAACATTTTAGTTTTTGTTGATATAATAAAAAGTTGGGATCCATCCGTCTACTCGGAGTATAATATGTCTTTGAATTGACGGATTACATTTTGCAACGTGTGCGCAACTTCGTTTTTAATTTTTATTTTTTTGCCTCAATACAGTTTTCAGTACTTTTTTGTTATAATACAAGGTCTTGTCAAAAACTTCTACATCAAGAAATTTGTTATGGAGATATTATATTGATATTTTTTATGGTAATAAAATAATACTCGTTTACCATGACTTTGTTCTAGAATAAAGTTGTAAATATCTGCAACTTTGAAATTATTTAAGATACCAAAGTGAACTAAAAAACGAAATATTGACTACAGACTGCTTTCCTCAGTTATAGGCATTTGGTCAAACATTCGTCCTCGATGACAGTTTCAAGTTTACAAACAAATCACCACTACATAGTCAACTTTGTATATTTCAGAGGCTGCAAGGAAATAAGAAGTTGACAGGCTATGTATATAGGCAAAGAGTAGCTCTGAAAATAACCATTAATCACTAAAATCTGTGGATTAGTTTAAAAGACTTTACCAAACATGTGTCACATTCTGCTTTAGTGATTTTATGTGCCCCGTGAGTGTGTTTTATTAATTCTGATGCCATTTACCTCCAAACATGTTATGAAATGACCTAATAAGGTGTTCAGGTAATTAGGGATTTTTTAAAGCAAATTTTAATTGGAAAAATAACTGTATATCTTGATAAAGGTAGTTTTTTTTATTTTAGCTGTCCCAGATATATCTTCATATGTATATGACAAGGCAACTGGTTATCAGTACGATTCATCTACTGGATTATATTATGACCCAAACTCAACGTACTATTGGAACAGCGTTATTCAGAAATATTTATTCTGGGATAATGAGAAAAGTACTTATTTACTGGCACCTTCATATGATAGTTTTAACTCCAGTAGTACTTCAGCAGGAAGCTCAAATAGTTCAGTTTCTGAAGAGCAAAAAAATAAAGCAAAGCAGCCACCAGAAAAGCAAGATAAGGTTAAAGTAGCGAAGAAAATTGCCAAAGACATGGAGAGATGGGCAAAGACCTTGAATCAGAAGAAAGAAATTACAACAGTTAAAAGTGTTACAGAAGGTAACTTATTATTCAGCAGTGCTAGTGCAGACATAGGCTTTTCTGTATTAGAAAAAAAGACAGTTGTTCTGCCGCCAGCCCCTCCAAGCTTTAAAACTGAAATAGCGCCTGAAATTCTTGAAGCTCCAAAGCCTCCATTAGTAGCAGCGTATGGGGAAAGCGAGTCATCTGGAGACGAAGATGAAGAGACGCTTTTGGATTTCGTCAAACTTATTTGCCACCTATGCAAAAGACAGCTGGGTTCCATAGAAGCCCTTCAGAAACATGCCAAAATGTCTACTTTACATAAACAAAACCTAGAAGCTAGGAGACAGAAAAAATCTGAGAATCGCCCAGGAAAAATTATTTACAGGGATAGGGCAAAAGAACGAAGAATGAAGTATGGAGACCCTGATGAACCGCAGCCCAGTAAATTAAAAGAGAAATACCTGAAAGCATTGAGCAACGACGTGCCTACCACTTCATCTTCTGTTATGGAACCAATCGGTGCTGAGAATGTTGGAAATCGATTGCTTCAGAAAATGGGTTGGACAGAAGGGCAAGGCCTTGGAAAAACAAATCAAGGGCGAACCACTATTATTCAGGTGAGTACGGATCATGTTTAAATCTAAAAGCTTTTTTCCTATTTCGTCAACTGTTCCCACTTGACTAATTTGAATGCTTTTTTAAAATTGAAGCTCTTTTCAACAAAGAAACAAGGAAATATGTAAAAAAGATTCCATTCTTCTTAATAGATAGATAGATATTTATTAACCACACTACAATTACAAATTGTTTATAGCACGTCACAACTTACAATGAAATTTATAGCATTCAAAATTTAATTTATAATACAATCATATCAAATTAAAATTATAAAAATTTAACTAGGCCGAATACTAAACACTAGAATTGCATTCAGTTTATTTGAGACAAACCACTTTCGTATGCCATTTTATAGCACATCCCAGACACTAAAATCAAATTTCTCTTAAAAATAAGATTTTATGATGAACGATAGATAGATATATAGATAGATAGATAGATATTTATTAACCACACTACAATTACAAATTGTTTATAGCACGTCACAAATTACAATGAAATTTATAACATTTAAAATTTAATTTATAATACAATCATATCAAATTAAAATTATAAAAATTTAAAAAATTACATTAAACAAATGGCAAGTACTTGTATAAGTCAATACAATAAAATACCAACAAAAGAAGGAGATTCCATGCAGATACCCAGTGCACCTCATGATATAATGGTCTGCCAACTATAGTATTCTTCTAAAGAATAAAATGGATTTGCCAACAGAAACTGTTTTACTACAGTTTTGAATCTATTCTTACTAGAACTTCTCAAACCAATGGCAATCTTATTAAACAGATTTAAATCCAAACTGTTCATTTTTGATTTTGTTAATCTCAATGCAGGAATTCTCAGATTATTACCACCCCTAGTACTATAATTATGATTGTCTGAGTGCTTTTCAAGAAAGATATAGTTAGAATGAATCTCCAAAAGACAGAAATAGATAAAGACGGATGGTAGGGTCATTATACCAAGCGCCACAAATAATGGCTTGCAGACCTCTGCCGGCCCCACCCCAGCCAGCACTCTCACCGCCCTTTTTTGCAGCCTAAGAATACGAACTGAATGGCACGATCGACCCCACAAGATTACCCCATAACTCAAACGAGAATGGAACATGGCAAAGTACACTGACCTTAAGACGTCGAAATTTACCGAATATCTCAGCTGCCTCAGGAGATATATAGTGCTTGTCAATGAGTGACTTAATGCCTCGACATGAGCGTGCCAGGTAAGTCCATCATCGATGGTTACCCCCAAGAGTTTACTAGTTTTTCCTGTTGCAACCTTATTGTTGCTAGATATCACCAGTTTGGGTTTTTTCATGATTAAGTAGAAGATTGTTTGCCGAGAACCAGCTCACAGCCTTGGCCACTGAGTTTGATGACAGTTCAGTCAGCCTGTTTAAATCAGGATCTGTATTTAAGAGACTGGTATAATCAGCAAAAAGGAAACACCCAGCCGATTCAGTAACACAATGGCAGATGTCGTTAATATATATGATAAAAAGCAGTGGAAGATAGGTGTTATTTTCGAAAATTTAAAGTCCCTTGGAAAAATGCCCTCAGAAAAGCATGCATTAATAAGTTCAAGTATAATGTCTTTTATTGCTTTAACAATATTTTTATTAATTCCATAGTAATCTGTAGTGGCAGTATTTTTAAGAATATCAATAGCATGCGACATTTCCTGGGGGGAAGCAGGATCAAGGAAAAACAAATTTTTGGGTCTCGGTGCTGACTCCAATAATTCAAGTGCAGTCACAGAGACATTGGGCAAAGACAGAATTGTCCTTTCAGCAACCATGGCAAAATAATTGTTCATTATATTCACCGGTATTGTAACATTTACAGGAGGTGATTGTCGCCTATTGGATTTATCAGTCGCCAACTGTCCTTGGACTTGTTAAAAGAATTGGACAAAAAGTCACTGTAAGCTTTCTTTTTTGTTTGTGATGGTTTTTTTGTAGTCCTTATTAAGGGATTTATACACATTCCAAAAATACAGCTCCTAATAAGTTCCGTGGCCTTTTCATTAGCTGTATACGTTGTGCGTAAAACAAACCCCAATCAAAGTATATTTCTCATATTTGTTAGTTCTTGTGAGAACCATTTTATAGGGGTTTACTAAAAGTTGACTTTTTCAGTGGAAAGCAATCATTCATAAGAGCTGAACAGCTCCTAATAAGTTCCGTGGCCTTTTCATTAGCTGTATACTGTTGAGCGTAAAACAAACCCCAATCAAGCTTTGAAAGCTTCAATCTCAAAGCCCTACAACCTAAAGAAGTAATAGGTCTTAACATTTTCACACAATTGTTGACCCGTCCAGCATATGCAACAGTTATAAATTGGCCAAGATGATCAGAGAGACAAGGATCCTGTACACCCGATTGAAATTTACTTTGGTCAAAGTTTGTTAAAATGTTGTCGATGCAAGAGGAAGACTCGGATGTCACTCTAGTATAATCAGATATAGTAGGTCTCACATCATAGCATTCCAAAAGAGATATGAGCTGGGTGAGGCTGAAGAGGTAGCCTTGAAATTAATATTAAAATCTCCTAAGATTATTAGATGGTTTGTTTTACCAGTCAATTTATTAAGCACATTATCTAGATTTGAGATAAAAATCTGAGGGTCACCCACACAAGATCTGTAGCAAGTTATTAGTATTAGATTTAGAGAAGGTATTTCTATTGCACAGAACTCAGAATGCAATTCTACACAATATCTACTCAACCGAATTGGTCTAGTCTCAATCCCATTTTTAACAAAAATACAAACCCCTCCATGTTTACGTTCAATTCTACTAAAGTTACCAGCCAAATGAAAGCTGTGAATCTGAAAAGCAGAGGACATCAAAAACATTTCATTTAGAAAGGCATTAATTTGATCCGTTTTGTTTGAAATGCACTGGACATTTACATGAAAAACACAAAAACTACTACGAGCTCTTTGCACCCTTTCTGTTACAATGCATTCGTCATTGTCGCTAGGCGATGAAAAAACCTATTTACATGCACTCCTTTGGGCCAAATTTCTGGCGCCATGGCCTCCTTTAGATGAGAGTCCAAAATTGTTACCCTGGGTATTTAGACTTCATTTGTTTACAGGTTACCTCCGGAAACATTGGTTTAAGAAAGTTTAACAATTCATTCGCTGTGGTTTCCGGATGTAATTTGTACACATGCAAGAAGCATAATCTTTGGGTAACACGGAGAACGAAGTCTGGATTTACCTCCTGGTTACCAACTATAATTTCCGTGGCATTATTTTTCCTTTTCCTACCATAATTAACTAAACTGAAGCCATCATTTATTTTTTGGACACTTTCTGACGAGCTGGATTTTGGTTTTAGTGTTTCTTTTACTTCCAAAATAGCCGTTTGTAGTTGTGTTGATGTTATAATTTCTTGGTTAGAGTTTTTTACTTTATTTTCATTTTTGTGTTTTCCTGATGGGCGTGCAGTTTGTTTCCTATTACACAAAATGTTGTTTGAAACCAAAGAAAAACCAGTGTTTGGAGCTGCAGGGGGACCATCAATTGGGGAAGAGAAACTTCCAGTGTTGTTGCCAGCCGCTAGTGTAGCGATTTGCCTCACTGACGTTACATTCTCCCATGGTGGGTTTGTTTCTGGTTTTGCTGTATTCTGTGTCTGTGCCACAGAACTGCCCGTCTTCGAATTCACATTTATGTAGTTTTTTTGCACGGCTGAAGGCGATATTGTAACATTTTCTGCGGATTTTTCAGCAATTCTATTAATTTTGTTGCACAAGATATCCAGTTTTGATTTAATTGGACTTATTTGTAAATTTAACAATTCTTCAATAACATTCTTTAATTGGTCTGTGATTATCACCTGGTTTATGTTATTGAACTTTTTGTTTAACTGAAAATTTCATTCTTTAGTTCTTCATTTGTCAGTTTTAATTGGGCAACTTCGTTCGTTAAATCTTTGTTTATGTTTGTCAAAAGTTTAATTTCAAACTGTAAAGCATCCCTTACTACTTTAAAGTTAAGTTGATCGTCGTCAACTTTGTCTAGGTCAGCTTCTGGAACTGTTGTTTTTGTTTGTTGTTGTTCATCAATTGTTGCAAAAACTGAATTTTCACAACACTTTTTCGTTGATTTACACACAACTGTTATGGAAAAATGTAAGGCACTTTACACACTTGTAAATAATAATGTTACTAGAAATACTAAGTTCTTAAAATTAGATGAATTTTAAAATATTAATTGGGAATAAAACATAACAAAATGTGGCATTAAGTTATTAAGGTAATTGTTAACAGACAACAATTAAATAACGGTTATTTCCATATTAGTGTTTATTATAATTTTACATGTAAACGTTTATCACAATAAAAGGAAAATAGATGCTGGGTGAAAGTCAAACTCAATAAAATCTACTTAGGGAGGTACGTCACGAATGTACCTATAGGTTTACAATTAACTTTATTTAAGCAGGGGATTTATGTTTATATTTTAAATGGGTTTTACATGCATTATTTTAATAAATTAAATAAAAAAATATTTGGGATTTTTTCTAAACTGCTAGGATTTGAGACCAAAACAAAATTGCGTTAATGTGAAGTAAAATGAGGATAATTTTCTAATTTCGTTCCTTGTGTATGTGTAGTCGAACAATCTCGCATATTATTGATCTAAAATCTGGAAAAAGTTAAATTCGAGTTGTTTGAAAGCTGTATTCTAATCATTATGCTCTTTTCTGCTGTTGTTCGATGTTTCCTTCGTAGGTATTTTCTCATATGGCCATGAGTTTTCTAGAAAATAACAGTTGTATTTCCTGGACTTTATATTTTCACGAGTAATTTGGAAGAACAAATTCCATGAATTTTTATTGACCTTTCTAATCTCTTAGTTCATTTGCACTGTTTTACATTGGCTTGATATTGTATTGGTGTTAGTAGTGGTATTACTAAATTAATGGCACTTTTAGTTAAAACGCGGCTATTACTTTAGAAATACATATTGTTACATGTATGGTTTCTATTTTTTTGGGATCTTTCCATATTTCATAGTCCTGGGTGCTAGCATATATGGTGCAATGTCAAAAAAGTTTTTTTATGGTGTTGACGTGATTCAATTTTAAAGCAAATTTCATGGATCCAAAATAAGTTTGGCACAAACTGTCCTTTATTCCAGGTATATCTTAAAAGTTGAAGGTTTAAGATGACATGCAACAATGGAACAAATAATTTTTATAAATGTCACAATTACGAAATATGTCTGGAACATAAGCAAAACATTTTCTGGTTGTTTAAAAGTTTTAATTGCTATATCAATTACATCTGGTCAATTTGGTCAATCTGGTGATTAATTATTTTACAGTTTACAATATTTTTGTTTTTAGGCTGAACAATATGGTAGTTCTGTGGGATTGGGCAACAAGATGCCTAGCTATACAGCAGGGGAATCCTACAAAGACTGTGTTAAAAAGATGATGTATGCAAGGTATCAAGAATTAACTGAAAGGGAGACTCCCGACAATTGATAAAATTGCCAAAAGTGTTTCAGTTCTTTTTTTGCAAATAAACTGACAAAACAAGTGCACCAAAACAATATTTTTTGGTAAATTTTAAAGTTGCATAATTTTGAAACGCAAAAAGATTTCAAAATATTTTTTTAGCATGTTTCTTCTCTTCTTCTCTCGAATGATATGTGAAACTGATTTTTTTTACAAAAGTGTGTGCCTTCCTAGTATCTGAGATGTCTTTTTTTTTTCAATTTTCTTTTGATGTTAGAATGATTCATGGACCAATACAAGAAGATTAGTTCTTCCGATTTTGCTTATCTTTATTTGTTTTCCGAATACGCGGGTTAATCGAAAAAGTTCTTTCTTGACAAAATGGGAGCTATCCTTTTGGTCGCTTGTCAAAAATATGAATCAAAACTTCTGCAAAAGCTCCTTTCCACCCCTTACTTCTGGTGAAGTCGTCTCCACATCTAAAGCAAGACTAAGCTTTTTACAAAACAATTCGCTGCAAATTCTACACTTCCCCTTATACCATTACCAGCTTTGCCATACATTATGCACGAAATTACCTTAATTAGGCTTAAAAAGATACGGCGTATTCTCAAAACAGTTAATACCAAAAAGTCCTCTGACCTTGATGGTATTCCGACCATAGTCTTAAAAAGTGCGCATCTGAATTGGCTCTTATCCGTAGCAGGTTATTCTAAGTGTCCTATGACAAGAGTATTTTCCTAAAAGCTGGAAATCTGCTAGTGCACCTACAGTCTGTTCCCAAAAAGGAACCGAAAACTCTTCCTTCTAACTACTGTCCCCTATCCCTCCTCCCAGTTTTGAGTAAGGCAATGGAGAAGTATATCAGTAATGATCCTTTAAATTCCATTGACCACTCCAAACAAATTTGCTGTAGCAACCCTTGGACTTTTTTGATATTTTGCCCGTTTTGAATTGATTTAATGAGGTGCGTTTAAAAATATATATGATGGTTTTAGCTTCAGCTTTTATTATATTAATCACTAGCCAAAAAGCATTAAAAATGCCCATGTTTTTAAACACAGTTTTCTAAATGACTTCAAAGCGGTACAAGATATCAAAAAAGTCCAAGGGATATAAAATTTCTTAAAAAAAGTAGGAAATCCAATAGTGGTACCAAACTAGGTTAGTGTAGCTACAGTAAATTTGTTGGGGCGGTCAAAAGGGTCGTGCGTAAAAGTTTCACCCTTTATAATTTTTAAAATTTATTATTACCATTGGATTTTTTTTATTATTTCCATAGGTGGAATAGCCCCTCCGAATATTAGGACGAAATTTCCGGGCATCCTGTATAGGTCATTTCATAACATTAACGAGGCATCTTCAATGCCAGGCATCACGTGATCTGAACACTGAGATTCAGATGGACTTTTATACTTGACTTGTGCTCGCCGAACCGTGTTAAGATCGGTTTCCACGTGTGATGTAGACCGTAACCCGTATCTCTGTTGCAATTAATATTTATTTATATTTAAAAAATCGATAGATTCTCTAATTTTGCGTTTATAAAATTCTGGAACCGACGCGAGTACATTATTTCTTTTAGATTTATGGTCAGTGGAATGCTGGTATTCAGTTACAGCAGTTACAAATTGTGTCTTTTGAATACATCTTTCATGTTCAAGCTATTAAGCGTCCTGTTTCTCCCACATACACTTCTCCACAGGAGCAAGGAATTTTATATACTCCTGTTTGAAACGGTACATCTTTAGGGGATCTTAAGCGTTGCCCAATCTTATGTGTATTGGAAATTGTACGTATGTTGGATCACCGAAGTAATTGTCCTGCTTTGTCTGTAGGGGAGTAAAACACTACCTAACGATGACTTCCTTTCACGGAGTTGGATTACTATATTTTTTAACTGAACGCGTCCAGATTCCCTCTGGAATCCTAATTTTTAACTAAAAGTTCGGTCAATACCGAAAAATTACGATATTGATTTTAAGTGGAATCAGACCATAAATGGCAAAATTATTCGGCCATTTTGATATTACCGTCTTAACGTACAAAATGTAAAAAGAAATTATTGTCCAGACAGTGTTAATATGCTAAATTTCAGCTCAATATCTCAACGAGAAGTGAGTCAAAATTACATTACAAAATTTGGTTCAGTCAACCGATCCTCCACAATAGTAAAAAACATGGTCAAAAGGTGAGCCGTTTGTTTTTTAACTAGTGCAGTTAGCATTAAAGTCAGAAAACGACAAAAAGGTCAATGCTGGTATAGCAATCAATAAATTTGAACTATTTACGGTGGCGGCCCGTGATAAAAATAGTGGGGTGTTCACAATCACAAAATTTATATTGATTTAAAAATGCGGTAGCGTTTTAAACATAGAAAAATGTAGGTACGCATCTTTGGAAAAAAATTACCGATTTTCTCTGAAAACTGTTGCACAAATAATGTCTTTGACACAGTACATAAGTCTAATTAATTAAACGCAATGTTTCAGCACAACATCCATACGTCTTTCTTTAGTTTTCGCGAATGTATTAATTACCAAGTTATTAAAATTGGGAATTTCTTGCATTAATCTTTTCTATAGATAGCATGGCCAGCGCAGATAATCCATCTTCATTCATTGTACTCCTTAAAAAAGTTTTAATTCGCTTTAAGGTCGAGAAATTTCTTTCTGCCTCTACATTGGACATCGGAATTGTTACTATAATTTGAAGAAGATCATAAGCATCTGAAAAAACGTTTTCAAGATTATTTTCAATATTGAATTTTAAGCAGTGTACAGCCCCCGATAAATTTATAAAATCAGGTCGTTGACAAATTATTTCTAATTCTGTTTGAAGTCTAGTTTGGTCTAATATGGGATAGGACTGAACATCATTCAGATAATTTTTAGGGAAATGGCGTTCATAAAAACTAAAAACATAAAAACGAAACTTATCGGGTAAAAATAAAAGGGACCCGCTTAGATGATTACTGAAAGAAAATCTGTCTTTCATTTGAATTATTATACAATCGCACACTTCCTTGGCTGCAACCACCTTTGCTATGTAGGGATCTTCCTGGTTCCTCTTGCTTCTAATATGCGTTACGTCTTCAATTAAACCGGGAATTGCTTCAATATTTTGTCTTTCCTGTTGAATGCCTTCCTCAAAAATTCTTATAGCATTGGCCACCTGTGTGGGATCTATTGTTGATTTTTGTAATTGGTTATACAAAATGTCCGAATAAGGCAGAATTTGATGGACAAATGTGGCCAAAAAACAAATTTTGAATCATGTAGCATTCTTTGGATTGCTGACGCTTGGTTAATAGCAGTAGATTGCTTAGAAATGTTTTCAATTATTTCCGTACACTCTATTAAAACTTCCCGATTTTCATAAATAACATTTACGGCTCTGCTTTTGAAATTCCACCTAGTATTTGATGTTCTTGGAATATTACGTCCCATAATTTCGTTTAATAGAGATACTCGTTGGGGTGAATTAGAAAAAAAATTGGTGACATCAGTAATATATGGAACGATAATTCGAACTTCTGGATTTTGACTAGTAGCGTGAGCTAAAATGAAATTCAGTTGATGTGCGTAACAGTGTACGTAAAACGCATTATTGTAGTCATTTTGAATTATTTTATTTACTCCTCCATGACGACCACTCATAACATTTGCGCCATCATAGCTCTGTGATATGAGCATTTCTGGCCTGCTAATAACACATTCTAGTTCATTTTTAATACTTCTAGCTAAGCTAGCAGCATCGTGATTTTCTGATATAAGAAATTTCCAAAACCTTTCCACAGGGCTACCATCCTTCTTCACATATCTAAAAACCACAGTCATCTGGAATTCTAAGGATACATCCGTTGTCTCGTCTGCAATAATTGACAAAAGCTGAGAGTCCGCTATTTCCTTTTTAATGTGTTCCTGGCAGACTTGTAACATGCAATCCAGTAATTCATTTTGTATTGCTTTAGATGTGCCTTTAAATATTGAAGCTGTTTCAAAATGCTCTTTTAAAGCCACATCCAACTCAGAACTGAAATTAATCAGTCCTTTAAAAACTCCGGGGATTTCTGAATTCTGTTTCTCATCGTGGCCTCGAAGAGCTAATTCATAAATTCCGCAAAATTTAATACAATTAATTATTTTGGAAAGTACATAACGGTTTTTAAAACTATATCATTTTGTTTTTCTGACTGTCTTCTATAACCACTGTCTAGTTGTTGTCTTATGTCGGTTTTTCCTAAAAGTTTTAATTCTAGTTGTGAATGTATGTGCGCCTGTGAACGTTTGTGTTTTTTACCTTTTTGGGCTAAATGCACCAAATCCACGATACCAGTTTTCACCCAGCATTTTTCCGCTTTTTTTCAGAGCAAACAGCAGACATGGAAAACAAAACAAACAATTTTTTATTTCACTACCAGACAGCCAATCATATTTTCCATACAATTCTATTTTAAATTGTCTTTTGAAGTCTCTTTTTATCCCTCTGGTGAGTTGAATTAAATTTATTGCTGGTTTAGGCCTCCCAACTTTTTTACATTATTTTTTTCTTCTAAAGGTAACGCACGAAAATGTTCACTTAAATATTCCACAATGTATATTTTGCTTTCTGATTCAGACGGTTCAGAAGAACGCGAAGGACCCGCTACATTCGTATCCATTTTCCAACAGATACGAAAATTAACTTAACATACAAATCTTAAAAGTTAAGCAAGAAAAAAGAAATTATTTCCGCGAACGGGCAAACCGAGATTCCGAGATGCGACACGTCGTTCAATAGCCCTCTCGCAATCAAAACATAAATAAAATCTAAAATAATTTGTTTCGCGGCATCGCGGCACAAGAAAAGTGTGCCACAAGTATTAGAAAAAGAGCGAGTTTCATTAGAGAGTGTTAGAGAAAGAAATATCACAATAAACATGTCGATAAGCGGCACAATTCAGTAGAAAATGACCCAGCGCTCGCTGTCC
The DNA here is from genome assembly GCA_030620095.1 of Kuschelorhynchus macadamiae. Lineage (NCBI taxonomy): Eukaryota > Metazoa > Arthropoda > Insecta > Coleoptera > Curculionidae > Kuschelorhynchus > Kuschelorhynchus macadamiae. Next base: position 224,791 of record JAUTXW010004403.1, read on the forward strand.
ATATGACCATTAGGGATCTATAAAAAATGTAGGATATTAGCTGGACGTTAATTAAATAGAGAGGTATTGTTGTTAGGTATATGGTAATTATGAAATATCTTATATGGACCTACTGAAAAATATTTAAACTTATAGAAAACATTAAATATATGAAATTATTGCAATGTTTTCTCTATTTTCGAGGGGGGCACGTGCTCATGTGCCAGCTCCCACTGACTATTTACGTCATACTTTCATACTAATAGCGAAATTCGGAATAGTTATAATTTTTTATTATTTGTTTTTTTATTAAGTTGCTGATTATCTTGCTTTGCCCCACCCTGAATATTATATTTGTATTAATTATATTGGCGGCATCACTTTTGCCTCCAAATACAGTTATGCGAATGTTTTTCTTAAAACGGTTGAGCTAGTAACTAATTTGTAGAAAGGTTAGAATGTTCAATTAACCCCCCGTATTCCGAAAACAAATAACCAAAGCGTGGAAATTAGTTTTTTTTGTATTGGTCCATGAATCATTTTGGCATAAAAAGAACATTTAAAAAAAAACACGTTTGCAAGAATTAATCAGGGTTTCACAAGATTTTGTATAATATAGTAGTCATGGAAACTAAAGACTAGTTTAAAGAGAATAATCACATGCTACAAAAATTATTTTGAAATTTTTTGCGTTTCCAAATTATGTAACTTTCAGTTTTACCAAAAATACTGTTTGATGCATTTCTTTTGTTCAACAGTTTATGTTTTAGGGAACCTATAATGTAAAAATTATGGGTAGTTTTAGGTTAACACCTACAACTACTCTTAAAATATCAATTAATGTAATTTTTTTTATAAAATGGACCTTTATTAATTTCCTTTATACTATTTTATAGCTTTATATTTATATATTTTTTTGATTATGATGTATATGTATTAATTTTATTAAGTACATTAATGCAATTTCTTTTTATAAAATATTTTTTAATTGTTAAGGTATAACTAATTATTTAGATATATTATATTTTGAATTATGATAATTTTTGATTGTATAGAGTTACTTTAAGAATAATTGAATTGAAGCAATGGTGTTAATATCTATCAAATTATTAGATGAGTTTTGTTAAATCTCAGTGATTAAATTTAGAATATATTGAACGCACGTTTTATTGCGTAGTTATCCTTTTTTTTTATTTCCCAGTATATATTCATTACTCCTTCTGAAAAGACCATTTTTTTGGGCATTTTCAAAGCTTTCTGTTTCGCGTCTGAATGGAGACTGAACTGTTAGTGTTTTAATAATAATAATAATAATACGTTTATTATTTACCCATATTATAAAACATGATACATATGCATATAAAAAAAGAGGAAAAAAAAAAAAAAGTGACGGTAAATAAAAGCACTATGATAGGTAATAAAATACCGATTCTTCCTCATAGGCTTGCGAAGATTCCTTTTATACCACCACCCGGGTCAGAAGGTTATGTTTTAGTGGTAGTAGTTTGTCATTATTTATGTTTTCCAGATGTTGCTGTTGAACTATTCCGTTTGATGTTTTTGTAATTTTATGCTTATCGATGATTAACTGACATACTGTTTTGATGTAAATCACCTTGTTTCTCGATAGAGACAATTCAGATTAACATATAGTTTTATAAATATAATATTACTTGATGCAAAGCGCAGTCAAGGGACAAATTAAGAATCTTGAATTTTAAATCGTCAGTCCGAAAAACATTTGATCTAAATCATCGGTACTATGTGTGGAAAGTATCACATTTATTTTGATATTTATTATGCAAATTGCACATTCTGTATTATGGAGAGTTCCGCTGATTGTTTGTACTAGCTGTGTCGGTGAGGTAAAAACTGTAAGGATTTCTGGTTGAATTGAATTAATGCATGAATGTCTTGTTGGCATTGTCTGCAAATTATAAGTTTGAAGTAAAACTGATGTGGATACTGGGACGCCGTAACAAATTATTGGGTGAAGGGGAGCAAATAAGAAAAACTGAACTGAGAATTTAAAAAAAGGGTCCGCGGTTTTGTATTGCTAGCAAATAACCAAAAAGACAAAAAAGATTATTTGCGAACTCGAGCAAAATTTGTTCACAATTTCTTTTTTTCAATTTACTTTTGTTTTTCTCACCTTACAGAAGTTAATTTCACAACCCAAACAACTTTGGGGGAAGGAGGGGTTGCTCCTCCACCCATACTTTCGTTCCTGTGTGGATATATAAGAATCATTTAGGCCACATTGCTTGCAGTGTACATATCTTATTAGTACTTACTTATTTATTTTGAACTCTCAATAGTATACTTATTAGTGCAATTATTAATTGTGAACGGTTAATTATTTGATCAATTGGTTAATATATTTTATTCCGGGAGTCCGAGCTCAGAATTTTAGTTCCTGACTAAAAAAAGGGACTCACTTTTATATATGAATGACTATACAAGGGGTTCTGGGGGTTCGCAGATCGTTTGATCGAATTTTCGTTATCTAGTCGGTCGGATCTTTTAACAGGTCACCGGTTATCCCAAATGCTGTTCTTAGTTAATTTTGGCAATTCTTAACTGGTTAGCCGTAACTTTTGACAGCCTTAATACTTATTACGCGCATAATCAACATACTCCTAATATGCTATGCACATACAAATAGTAAAGCTGGACAATGCATTAATATTAGTAAAATATTTGGTGTTGTGAACAATACATTTTCATAGCTGTAGTTGAAAAATTTTATGCATGCCTATTAAATGTAAGGTGACTTTCAAAAGTTATTCCTAGGTCCTTGGTCTCAACTTTCAAGAGAGTACTTTTCGTTATATACGATAGGCAATTTCTTGTTCGCGAAACCCATATTCATTTGTCGATGTTAAAGTATCTGTTAATTTACCATAAGTATATATTGTTTACATGTCGGATTTGCACACAATCCTGTAATGTTTGAGATTCTTTATATAACAGATGGTTTTCAAAGAGCAGAAGTTGTTAAGCTGTTTGTAAATATTAGGAACATTGACGGTCCCAATCTGGAACAAGTTTAGTGTTTGTTGTTCTGTAACCCTGTTTATTAATAGCCTCTATGATGCAATTTGTCTATCAGTTAGTCCCACGACTCTGGATATAGGGGTATGGGCTACAGCTTTTAAATGTCTGTTGGTATGCTTTGGTTTTCTATAAATGGTATACTCGATAAGTCTGTTATGCGGTTTTGTGCCCAGAACTTCTAAAACTGTCAGTTTGTTGTATGTCTCCAACTCTAGAGTAAATTGTAGCCTGGTTTGCGCACATACGCCACACACTGCCAGTCGGGAAGTTCTGAAAACCAAGGTCATGCTGAACATGGCCACCTGTGAACTCCCAGCTAGCCCACGCCCGCTTATAAAAATATAAAGATAATCTTTTATTTACCACTCGATATTATATTGGCGACAAGGAAAACATGAATCGGCGAAGGTCAATCAATCATTTTCCGAATTTAATGCCGACGTGGATGACGGGGTAATCTACTCAGAAAGACTCCAAGAATATTATAAAGCAAATATTCTGCAGAACCACAAGAAGATATCGACGCTGCTCAGCTTGGTGGGAAGTAATATGGATGTCCTTTTAAGAGACCTATGCATTATGGGCTTTCCTAATCAGACCTTTGATAATACACATATTAATACACTGCTAAATTCCCATTTTGGAAAACAACCAATCGTATGGACAAATTGAACAAAATTTGGAACCAATTGGACCAAAAAATTGGATGCAAAAAGAAATAACGATAACAAAAAAAAACATAGGACATATGCATCCCATGGCGCGCGCTAAAATGATTCCTAACCTAAATATGCAAAACATAAAGATGGAACTTCTTGAAAATTCTTACTCATCAATTAGAGATATATTAAAAATAAATAGATTTATGAACAAAACTACCACATCTAAAGACGAAACAAACTACGTTTAAACGGGAACATGCCTAATTACGTTAAGGGGAGAATTCTCCCAGATACAAACAAATTTTTGGACTCAAAATTCCGGTGGTGCCATATATTCTACCTCTAACTCAATGTTATAAATGTCCTCACAAAAAAACCGATGTCGTGGGGAAAAAATTGCCAATATGTGACGAGGTGGAGGCTGACCACGTTACTCATTTGGAGAGATGTATAGGCTTTGCCAGATGTATTCACTGTGACACTACGCAAGATATCTCGACGGACAAAAATTGTAAGAACGTACGCGTCACTCGATGCAATACCTTTTTATGAAGCTGATCAACTCTTACCCAAAATAAAAAAAATACGTTTATTAGAACCCAACAAGATTTCCCTGAACTCAAAAATAAAAGATCATCTAATCTGTCATTTACTCAAATTAGTCAAAGTGGGCAGATATATATAGACATCTCGTCCCCATTGGGCAAGATGGAAACAATAGCCGCTGGAGTCTAGGTTAAAAACTTTACTTGAAATTAAAGGTTCACAGTTCAGATCCATATTAGGTTGCAATTTTTTGCAGTTTGACAGCTGTCAAGTCTAAATGTAAAAACGTGTATATCAAAAATATATAGTACGCAAAAACGTTAATCTAGTAATAAGAACTCAAATCGATATGCAAAAAAAATAATGTGATTGTTCTATTGTGTCTTAGAATATTATTAGTTTCTGAAATAAAAAAATATATCTTCTCTTTAAGGCTGAACTGCACACTGTAAAGAAAATATCGGCGACAAGGTCAAGTCGCGTTCAAAGTGATATGAAAAGGTACTGACGTGTTGGAAAATACAAATATAACACTGAAAGAAACTGCGGCTAACAGAATAAATTATTATTTGGGGGCGGCGCGGATAATATTTAGGAATCTACTTGCTTATGGCTGTCCGGAGGATGATGTCGAGGGAGGGGGGCGACATAATTTTAATTTGTATAAAGTGAAGACTTTGTTTTGGTAATTGAATTTTATTAAGATATTTAAACATGTAAAACAGATAAAAGGAGGATCTATAGATCCACTTCAGGGGGGGGCGAATTACTATTTTCAACGGATGCAGTGCTTTCTTTTATACGTAACATTGTAACCATTCTAGTTCGGGGGGGGGGGGGTGCCCTTTCGCCCCCTCTAAATCCGCCAGTGAGTTTATCAGCTTTGATTTCGATGTGCGGATCGTTATTCGTTATTCTCTCCTTCGATTTTCGTTTGATTTTCGATCTGCGATTTGCGAATTTATAATAAAATTTATCAGTGTTTTTGCTTCCCTCTTAACAGGGAGGTATTGTAATCGTAAGAAAATTACCCTCGAAAATGCTTGCACGCTTCGCCTAGAGGCCGAAAAACATATATTCTTAATTCCGTCGGTCTGTCTGCCTGTTCGAGACATAGCTAGAAAATTACTCACTCGATTGACTTTAAATGTTAAAAATTAAGGGTCAATGGAGATGACTTGGTAACATTTTGGCAGTGGCGGCTCGTGAGTATATTGAAGGGTGAGGCTACATGAGGTTAATTTTGTTTAAATGTGAATAAATTTCCACGTCACCCATGAGGTATTATTCTGCGACGCGTTGACCTTTTTTTTTTTTAATGGAGGTCATCGCCAATAGCCCTACTAAACCATTAAAAACTAAAAAAATAAACTCTAAAAAAAGTAAATAAAAAGTAAACAAAACAAGTAAAATATGTACACCTATCACTAAAATATAGCGGTGATTGCGATAATAAAAACATAATTTAGTTTATTAAAACTTAAAATAAATAGTTGTATGAAATAAGATAAAAAAACTACTTTTTGTACATTAAATCTATACGTCTGTCTTTTAAGGTTGCAAATTTATCTATAATTTGGTCGTAAAAGTTTTGGTCTTCACTAAGTTCTGACAGTAATTCCTGCTCTATTGACATCATTGCTAAACCCGAAAGCCGTTCTTGTGTCATTGTGTTTCCTAGGTAGGTTTTGATCCGTTTAAGACATGAAAAATTTCGTTCGGCCGATACACTTGTTGCGGGAATAGTTAAAACTAAATTAAAAAGCTTATATGCTTCCGCAAAAATTGCTTTAAAATCTTTAAATAACAAAGTTAGACTTTTTTCGACATCTAAATTTGAAAATTGTTCATCCCTATACAATACAGAAAGCTCATTCTTTAATGTATCTCTGTCAAAAATGTTTGGATAATTTTTTAATAAATTATTTAATAAGTCGTCTGGAAAGCATTTAACATATTCCGAATATTTTGTGCAATCGACTGAAGCAAAGAAATTTAAATTATTTAAATTTTCAAACCGCGTCCCTAATTGAAGAATTATACAATCTATTATTTCGAAATATAATTTTTTATATTTAGTAAAAATATCAAAGTCGCTAGAACATTGCCCTCGACGTGTGTAAGTTTTATGAATAATGATAATGTAATATTGAAAAGTTCTTCTAAATTCAATAATTCGTTGCTTGGCAAGGTTTATTTGCGAAATGCAGTAATTTATATCTAAATGCTTTAACTGTAATATTTGAAACAGTACATCAGTGCAACTAAAAATTTGGTTATAAATATGCGTTAAAAGGCAAAATTCGAAATCATTAAAATGCTTTAGAAATCCTTTTGCACCATTAATAGATTCTGTTCCAGAACTTAAGTCATTAATAATAGTTTCAAATACTATAATTAAATTGTCCCATTCATTAGCCACTAAGTTTAAAATTTTAGACCGTGTATACCATCGCGTTTCTACAGCTCGCGGAATTCTTTTACCTACTATCTGATTAAGCACAAAAGACCGTTTTGGTGATTGGTGGAAATAATTTGGTATTCCTAATAAAGTGGCAAAAAATATACGACTTTGGGTAATCAGTTTTGTTCCCTGTTGTAAAACTAGATTTAATCTGTGGGCGCAACAATGAGTAAACATAGCTAAAGGAGCAATAGATCTAACTTTTGTTTGAAGCCCATTTATTTCACCTGCCATAACACTAGCCCCATCGTAACACTGCGCGACTAATTTATTTTTAAAGTCATAAGGCTCTAAGCTGTTTTGTATTAAATGAAAAAGGCTCTCTGCTGTTCTATTATCGCTAACGTCAAAAAATCCTAAAAATCTTTCTTCTAAAGATCCGTTGGTCACATACCTAATTGTTATCGAACACTGTGATTTTTCTGTTATATCAGTACTATCATCCGCAATTACGCCAAAAAAACAACAATCGGTGTCATTGATTTCTTTTTTTATATATTCTTGAATATAGTCATGTATGCAACCAATTAGTTCATTTTGTATAGTCTTAGATTGTCCCGTAACAATATTAGTAAATTTAGCACAATGTTCAGTAAGTTCGGCATTTCTTTTTATTAAGCATGCAAATAAATATTTCCTTAAAATTGCCACGGTTAAAAGAATCTGTTGTTTCATTATGACCTCGAAATGCCAAGTCCTGTTTACCCAAAGTAATAGTAACATCAATTAAATAATTTAATAATAAACGGTTTTTTCGAACATTTTCATTATAAACAATTTTATTAAGACTTGCATTTTCTTGTAGTGCATCCGCAATAGTCGCCCTATTTTGCTCCAGTCTTGTAAGTGCTACCGAATTTTTAATATGCTCTCTTGAACTTTCATGCGATTTTACTGCTCCTGAAAAATTTTTTAAATCCGAATATCCACCCCCTGAACTCCAATTATTTTTGACGCAACCTAATAAAATACAAGGCCAACAATATAAGCTTTCTTTATAAATACTTCCGCAAAGCCACCTATAAGTTTCGTACCAGATATTTGAAAAGTTCTTGAATATTTTTTACCTTGCCTCTTATCGTTAAATATTGCTAAAATTTTCGGCGTCGGACGGCTACCTAATATTTGTTTCTTTTCAGTTTCGCTTCTTCTTAAAAAAGGCGTTTCAATTAATGAAGCAATAATGTCGTGAATAGGATTCATTTCAAAAGCAAAAAGCAAATACAAAAAATGGAACGGTCCAACTTACCAAATCAAAACAAAACAAAAACGTACTCACGCGTATTTATTCACCTTAAAAGACAGAACGCCCTCAATCAGCGATTATCGCAATCTATTTCCTATTTCTTTCTCAGCCGCACGCACCACGTAAAAAGAAGCCGTTGGAATATTTCGCTAGTATTGTGATTTAAATAACCAATAAAAGCCTATCCAAGCTACAGATTTATCGCCTCAAGAATTCAATAGAAAACGCGTGCATCGGCAATCACCATCCCGCTCTGTCGTAATCAGGTGACTCGCCGGCATCGGCACCGGCCGTTGATAAATAGGTCAGAAGTCGAAACTTTCCAAGCTAAAATTATTTCGCCTCATTCGAGAGCACTTTCTTTAGGAATGGGTTTGCACGGATTGCACGGTCGGTTTTTTGATGTGGTCAGAATTTATTTTCTAAAATATTTATTATGGGATTATATTTTGTTTTTTTTTTTTAATGTTATTATGTTGTAAAACTGTTAAAAAGTATATTTCTAATTGGTAATAGATAAAAAGTTATATAAAAAAATTCTCTTTTCCTTTATTTTGGGGGTGAGGCGCGGCCTCAGAGGCCTACCCTGACGAGCCGCCACTGCATTTTGGTACGGTATGGCGGAAGAAAATGGTGGCCTAGCGTTAAAAAATTGTTACTAAAAAACTAATTATCCATTTCACTTCAAAGTTTGCACAAAAATCAAGTATTCCGTAGAAATTACCCGCTAAAATTTTAGTACGAATCCAGGATGACGAAACAAAATGGCGGCCTAATTAAATATTAAAATTATCACACTGGAAAAACTACTTATTGGATTGATTTCCAATTTTGTGCCAGAATTAAGTGTGATATAGAGATGAGCATTTAAAATTGAGGTACGAATTCAAGATGGCGGAAGAAAATGGCTGCCAAATGTGTTTGTAATCGTGAAAAAATCATCCTTCCAGGTTTTACATATCTCCACGTTTTAGCGTCCGTAGATGCCAAAAGTTATGTTTTCTCTATTCCGTCGAACTGGTCGGTATATCTGTCAGTTCGCAGCATAGCTAAAAGCTACTTACCCGGTTGACTTCAGGTTGGTCAAAAATTAAGGATAATATGGAGATGACCTGGTAACATTCTGGTAAAATGTGAGTATGGCCGTATAAATAGCTTTAGTATAATGTTAAAAAAATTAAAATTACTTATATAATTTACCTCAAATTGTTCACAAAATCAAGTGTGTGAACTGTTAACATTTTGGTCCAAATCCAAGATAGAAAAAAAAAATGGCGGCCTAATAAAATATTTAAAAAATCAGCTTTATAAAATTACTAGCTTAGAACTGAATCAAATTGAATTCAAACTTTATGAAACCATTAAATGTGATTTATACATAAACTGGTAAAATTGTGGTACGAATAGAAGATCGCGGAACAAAATGGCGGCCAAATAAAATATTTAAAAAACATATTCATGTTTAAATGGCTTCAAATTTTGCACAAAAATTAAATGTAATATAGGGATAAACTGATTCAATTTATTTGAAATTTTGCTCAAAAATCAAGTGTGGCACAGGTAGAAACTGTTTGGTACCCATCCAATATGAAAAAGACAGTATATATGTGTTAATAAATGACTATGTGTGGAACTAAACTTCATTATTCCTAATAAAAGAAAAGATTTATAACGAGCAAAGTCCGGGGTAATGGAAATTTACCGATTTTTAAGGAAACATCAATATACTAAAGCAAGTACGTAATTAGTTTTATATTATGGTAGAATATTAGATAATGTACATCAGGGTTACCAGTTTTCGATGGTTTTACGGCGTATTTCCCTTATTAGTGATGAAAGAGAATTGCAGTTTTACTTTTTTGTAAAATGAAAGACGCCGTAAACAAACTGTTCATAGCCCTCTGCGATTCTCAGATACAGGGTGAAATTGAAATTATTGCAATTTGAGACCTCCCTCATTTTTCGATTATGCTTTACCTTAATGAAAAAATAAAAGCTAAATATATTATTTTATATAGTTTCTTACGTAGAATCCAGTGTTGTAATAAGCTTTCTGCTGTGAGCCGTCATTATTTAGATATAACCTAAAATTTTGTTTTTTCTTTCAATAAGCACCCTATACGGGATGACTGATGACTAAAAATTAAGTTTGTAATTTTTTGTCTTATTTTAGGACTAAAAGTTTATATAGCCTTTGCTTTTGAGAGGGTGTTACAGTTTTACAAACATTCTAGAATTTTTGTTCTAAAATTTTAAAAGCTATTTGATAAAAACTTAGCACATTTTAATAGATATTTAAGGCTTATATTTTGGAACTATTAGCTATTTTTAAACTCAACTATGGGCAGAGATATGTGTAACCTTATGAAGTTCCAATGAAAAAAAATAGATCGCCCTTGTTTTTTTTGTCAAATTAGTACCATTAGAGAAAAGAGCAGGTTAAAATACACAAAAAAATGACTCTTGATAATTTCTCATTGGACTGGTAGTTTTCGAGGAAACGTTTTTTTTTTAGTGTGGGTTAAAGTTGCTCAAAAATATTTGGGGTATGAGATAGCTTTTATAAAAAAATTATATTAATATTAAGTAGTACCAAAATGTTTAATTTTTTTCCATACAGTATGTTTAAAATATTAATAATCAGGATTTTTTTAACACCCTGTATATACAAAATTAAATATTTTGGGACCCATTTTATAAAAAAAAGTAACGAATAGTTACAAAATGCAATCCTAAGTATCTATTAAAATGTGAAAGTATACTAACATAACTAAATAAAATTTACATATTAAAACAATCTAAATCTTGTATCTCAAAAACGAACGCCTGGCGGACATATATTTATATGAACTTTTATCCTAAAATAAGCCCAAAAATTACAATTTTAACACCTCTGTATATGTTTGGGTAATTTGATTTTGTTGCAAGCGTCTCTAAAACACTTCATAGGTATATATTAGGTCTAATATTTGCCTCTGAATTATTTTTTTTGTTAGTAGGCCAATACGGATATTAAATAAACAAATGAACATGCATGTTCTCTGATAACTTATTTTGTAATAAGACTCTACTTTCTCGAAATTAGGCTCGTTTCTTACATTCAATTTATGAAAACGCAGATGAAGCTTCAGAAGTTTATTTTCACAGGTAAGTAAATAAGCAGAAAAAATCGGTAAGTTAAATTTTACGCGCAACTTCCCTCGTACAGAATTTCACTACTAAAAAAGCTGTATATGCATATAATTATTTGATGATAGATTTATAATGCTATACGTTTTTAATGTATTTACTATTATTAGTATTAATATCATTTATTTTTCATAACATTGTTTACGTAGTCTACGTCCCTATAAAAAGACGGTTTTATTCCGGTAAATAGAATTTTACCGAATATTTAAATATTCTGTTAGGTCTCCATTTTGTTTTGCCATGTACGGCACTAAATATTTCATAGATTTTATATCCTACATGAAACTTATATTATCAGTCTTTACGTACTCTGTTGTGTGCAGATATTTCCTAACCCCAAATAATACACCACCCTAACAGCAAGAAGATCATTAACGGAAACCATTTAGAAACTTAATATCTGGGAAATATCTGCGAACCGACGGAGTAGGTAAAGACTGATAATATGGCTTTTATACGGGATATAAAATCTATATGTGTCCTGAGAATGCAACAATAAAGTTGCGAAACGTCGACAATTTAAAAAAAGACTTTTGTTTTTTTTTTACTGGATCCTAACCCCAAATAATACACTCTAACATAAAAATAAGAGGATCGTAAACGAAAACCATAGAAACATATAATCTGGGAATTATCTGAGAGCCAACGGAGTAGGTAAAGACTGATAATTTTTTTGTCAAAATTTGAAGCCAATCGAGTAAGTAGTATTTAAGCTGTATCGCGAACTGACAGACAGACGGCCCGACGGAATTGATAAAACATGTTTTTTGGCATCTAGGGACGCTAAAACGTGAAGATATGTAAAACCTGAGAGGGTGATTTTTTTCATGATACAAAAGTTTTATTTGGCCGCAATTTTGTTCCGCCATTTTGAATTAGTAACACACTTTTACTAGTTGAGTGAGCCCTATACCACAATTAGTTATGGCACACAATTTGAAATCATTAAGTAGTGTTTTTGTTTTGTTCCGCCATCTGATTCATACCAAATTTTTACCAGTTGATTCCAACATAATACTTGATGTTTATGCAAAATTTGAAATAAATTCGACAAATAGCTTTTTCATAATATTTTTTTTAACGTTTAATTCAGCCGCCATTTTGTTTTTGCCATACTCGATTTTTACCAAAATATTACCGATCATCTCCATATGACTCTTAATTTTGTATACAAATTTGAAGTCAAGTGGGTTGGTTTTTAAGCTATGCCGCGAACTGACAGACAGACCGACAGACGGGCCGACGGAATTAATGAAACAAATTTTTTTGCATCTGGGAACGCTAAAACAAAAAGATATATAAAACCTGTGAGGGTGATTTTTTCATGATTAAAAACATTTTATTTGCCCGCTATTTTGTTCCGCCATCTTGAATTAATACCGCAGTTTTACTAGTTGACCCCTATACCACAATTAGCAATGGCACACAATTTGAAATCAATTCAGCAAGTAGTTTTTCAGGCTGAATTTTTGAATATTTTATTAAGCAGCTATTTTTTTGTTTTGCCATCCTGGATTCGTACCAAAATGTTACCAGTTGATTGATTGTTTTTTTTTTGCAGAATTTCAGATAAATTAGAAGAGTAGTTTTTAATAATATCTTTTTTAACATTTAACTAGGCCGCCATTTTGTTTCGCTATGTTGGATTTTTAAAAAAATCTTACCAGCCCTTCCCTATATGAAGCTTAATTTTTGACCAAAATTTGAAGTGAATCTAGTAAGTAGTCTTTAAGCTATGCCGCGAACTAATAGACTGACAGACAGACCGTCGGAGTTGATAAAATAATATTTTTTGGCATCTAGCGACGCTAAAACGTAAATATGTGTAAAAGTAAGAATCTGACTTTTTCACGATTACAAACATTTTATTTCGCCGCCATTTTATTCGGCCATCTTGAATTAGTACCACTATTTTACTAGTTGATCCATATACCACAATTAGTTATGACACACAATTTGAAATAAAACCATTAAGCAGTTTTTCAGGTTGATGCTTAAATATTTTATTAAGCCGCCATCTTGGATTCGTGCCAGTTGATTCCAACATAATACTTGATGTTTTTGCAAATTTTGAGATACATTGGATGAGTAGTTTTGTGATAATTATTTTTTTTTAATTTCACTAAGCCGCCATTTTGTTTCGCCATATTGGATTTTTACCAAAATCTTACCAGGCCATCCCCATATGAATCCTTAATATTTGACCAAAATTTGAAATCAATCGGGTAAGTAGTCTTTAAACTATGCCGTTCACTGACAGACAGACAAGAGACAGAAATGCCGACGGTCTTGATAAATCATACTTTTTGGCATCTAGCGACGATAAAACGTAAAGATATGTGAAATTGGGAGGGTGACTTTTTCCGATTACAAACATTTTATTTGTTGCCCATTTTGTTCGGCCGTCTTGAATTAGTACCACTATTTTACTAGTTGATCCCTATACCACAATTAGTTATGACACCCAATTTGAAATGAAACCATTAAGCAGTTTTTTCAGGCTGAATTTTTAAATATTTTATTAAGCCGCCATCTTGGATTCTAAAATGTTACCAGTCGATTCCAACATAACACTTGATGTTTTTGCAAAATTTGAAATAAATTTGATGAGTCGTTTTTTAATAAAAAAATTGGAACATTTTACTAAGACGCCATTTTGTTTCGCCATATTTGATTTTTACCAAAATCTTACCAGGCCATCCCCATATGACCCTTAATTTTTGGCCAAAATTTCAAGTCAATCGGGTAAGTAGTCTTTAAGCTATGCGGCGAAGAGACACACAGACAAACCGACAGACGGGTCTACGGAGTTGCTAAAACATATTTTTTGACATCCAGCGACGCTAAAACGTAAAGAAGTGTAAAAATGAGAGGATGACTTTTTCACGATTACAAACATTTTATTTGGCCGCCATTTTGTTCGGCCATCTTGAATTAGTACCACTATTTTACTAATTGATCCTATACCACAATTAGTTATGGCACAACAATTACTTATTCTTGTGGTTATGGCACACAATTTGAAATCAAAGCATTAAACATTTTTTTCAAGTTGAATTTTTAAATATTTTATGAAGCCGCCATTTTGTTCTTCCATCTTGGATTCGTACCAAAATGTAACCAGTTGATTCCAACATAATACTTGATGTTTTTGCAAAATTTGAGATAAATTAAATGAGTAGATTTTTTATAATAATTTTTTTTAACATTTCACTAAGCCGCTATTTTGTTTCGCCGTATTGGATTTTTACCAAAATGTTACCAGGTAATACCCATATGATCCTTCAATTTTGACCAAAATTTCAAGTAAATCGGGTAAGTAGTTTTTTAGCTACGTCGCGAACAGAGAGACAGACCGACGGAATTGAGAAAACATGTTTTTCGTCATCTAGGAACCCTGAAACGTGAAGATCTGAACAAATCTCAGAGTGTGATTTTTTCACGATTACAAAAATTCAATTCTCGCACTTAATTATACAAAACTTGAATAATTTTGCATGCACCTGGAACTGCATGATGAAGTACCTCTGCCAATAATTACTCTAGATCAGCCCATAACTTATTCACAATTAACTATAAAGATCACGTTTTCTTTGGCTGGTATTTGCTACGCAGCCAACTTAAATTTTATAAAATTTGCGTGACACACCCTGTACAAGAAAGCCTTTCGAGACATTAGTTACTGTGCTCTTAATTCAAGAATAAATTGCCTATAAACTAAAAAAAAATGAAAAAATTAAAAATGATTTGCTGTTTTAAAAATTCTATAATTTAAAGGACGTAGTGTATATATATTTTTTTTATCATAACATTCCACCTATTTTACATTTTGTAACATTTTTATATTTCTCTACATTTTTATTTTGAATTAACAGAAATTTCATTTTATTTTACTAAGTCACTTGTACATTACTTTTAATATATTTATATTATTTTGGTCGCAGTTTTTTCAGTGTATCAGAATAATTCAATTCGAGATGTTCCTTCACGTACAATCATGAAAAATTATGCTGTCTATAGGCAACTTAAAATAAATTTCGGTTAAAAACCGGCTCAACAAGGTTCAAGAGCTGCAGAAATACGAAGACAGGAGTGCGATTTAACATTTCAAATTTTGCATTTATCAGGGCAAGGATCAGTGTAAGGCGGTACACAGCCATTTTGTGAAAAAAACTTATATTGGGCGGTATCTGCGTCAAAAAATGATCGAAAATGGACAACTTTGCTACTAATTTTTTTATTCTAAATTCGAATTTTTCATAAAAATTGGCATTTAGCGCCCAACTATACATATTTCCCTATTAAAATCAAATTGAAGCTAATGCATATCTCTTATAGTTTTAACATAATATTGCAGCGGCGGAAGGCTTGCAGCTGATCCGTAATACTGCGTGCAGTTCCCCCTTAAAGAGATGTTTTACCCTCTTAGAATCACCCTGTAGTCAAAAAAAAATTATAACCAAACCTGTTTTATGATTTGGCGTTCTCCACCCTTAAAATAAAAACCAAAAATTGTAATTTTGTTTTTAGAGAGCTGTTTCACCCCGTTACAGTAAGCCTATATATAAAAAATTGCTTGTGTATCAAAAAAAAGAATACATTTGTCATCTTTTACTACCTTGCATAGTGGAAATAAATGTTTATGTATACAAAATGATATACACCGTTTTTTATGCAAGTTTAATGTTCTGGAATACTTTTTTTTTTAATTTTTATGTAGTTTTTTCATTCCGCTAGGGCTACTTTGTATAGTGAAAGAAATTGTTTTCTTCAAAAAAAATACAAAGAATTAATCAAAACGTACAAAAAAAACTATTCCAAAACATGTTTTCTTGAATATATTTTTTAATTTTTTTCGTCTTCAGGAGCTGCCTCCTCATTTTAGAACTGCCTTATATGGATGGTGAATAAAACATTACTTTAAAAATATGCATTTTTTCGACATAAAGAAACGAAAAAATTCGGATATATATATATATATATATATATATATATATATATATATATATATATATATATATATATATATATATATATATATATATATATATATATATATATATATATATATATATATATATATATATATATATATATATATATATATATATATATATATATATATATATATATTTTCTTGGTTTAAGGTCATTATATTAAAATAGCAAAATAGAAGGTATCTTTTAAAACATATATTTAATGCTTTGGTAACGTTTCAATCCTAGTTTTGGCCTTCTTCTAACCTAAAGTACAAATAACCTTTTGCCGACTACTGATATATTATATAATATTGAAAACGGTATAAATCATTCGAGAAGTGGAGAAAAAGATGAAATTAGAGCCAAATCATGTAACATATTAACAAACTTTAAAACTAAACTAAAAAATCAAACAAATAAAAAACAAAAACTCAAAAATTAAAAAAAAATAATCTTTCTATAAAAGTTCTAAAGGCTGATAAAACAAATAAAACTGTATTAATGAGTTCTGCTGACTGCAATATAAAAATGAATGAAATACTAAATGACGCAAAAACATATTATAAATTTAAACAAGATCAGACGAACCAGTGCCAAAAAAAAAACAACGAAATTATTAACTCTTGGGAAAAAAATCATTTTATATCACCCGATATTCCTAAAAAACTAAAGATTCGTAATGCTGTTCCACCCAAAATATACGGATTTCCAAAATTGCATAAAGAAAATATCCCATTGCGACCAATTGTCTCATGTATTCATTCTCGATTTACACCACTATCAAAGTATTTAAAAGAAATCCTGATAAATATTGTACATAAAAATAATTACTATATCAAGGATTCCTAGACCTAAAAATTTCAGAACATTACCAACTAAAATCGCTTGACGTTGATATGTATACCAACGTTCCAATCTTACTACCTACCAAAATAATTAAAAAGAAATGATCTGAAATAAAAAAATACACAGATATACCCCAAGATGAATTCCTAAAAGCAGTAGAATTAACATTAAATTCTACGTACTTTGTATACGAAGATCAGGTATATAAACAAATAGAGGGTTGTGTTATGGGAGCATCGATATCGAGCATGGTTTCTCAAATTGTAATGGAGGATCTAGAAGAAAATGTCCTAAATAATGTGGAATTTAATATACATTTTTTTCGTTATGTAGACGTTGTATAACTGCAATTCCAACTGATCAACCAGAAAATATATTAAAACACTTCAATCAATACCATAAAATGTTACAATTTACAATTGAAACCGAAGTGAACAATCAAATCAATTTTTTGGACCTAACTTTACATCACATAGGAAATAAAAATATAACAGAATGGTACACAAAACAAAATTGGTTCTCTCGATATTTAAATTTTACCTCTTGTCACCCAATATCTCAAAAAAATATTAATTATTATTGGTCTGGCAGATCAAGCACTTAAACTTTCTGATCATGAATTCAGAGAAAAGGCCAATAGCAAAGCTAAAACTGCATTGCAACTAAACCAATACCCGTTATACTTAGTTAATAAATTATTCAAAAGCAGAATTCATAAATATTACAATTCTGAAAACTCTAATATTAAATCAAATTGTCAGGAAACAAAATACGTTTCTTTGCCTTTCATAGATGGTTTATCCCAACAATTTGAAAAACTTTAAAAAAATAACATCGTGACAAGCCACAAAGGATATAACTTGCAGTAACTTAAAAACAAAAACGCCAATTAATAAAAAAATAACAATATAGTTTATCAAATTCCTTGCAACAATTGCAACGGTGTTTATATTGGACAAACAAGTCAATATTTAGAAAATAGACTAAAAGATCACAAATACGACAAAAAAAAACAACACAGCATTAACAAACCACGAAATATCCAAAAATCGTACATTCAACTATGAACAAGCTGAAATATTAACATTTTTTTGAGATATCTGAAATTCATAAAAACAAGGATGCCACAAACGACAAAAAAGATATTAACAACCTAATATATATATATATATATATATATATATATATATATATATATATATATATATATATATATATCCTTAATATAATCACTCACAGTCGTTGTATTTGTCTGATTTTAACACAGTGAACGTCCCAGTAATTTTAAAATATAAAATGTTGTAGTGTATGTTTAGAAGATGTGTAATTTAGTGGTATTATTTATTTGACAATTTTGCGTTCCATGGTAAGTCATACATTTTAAATACTTTTATTTATTATGTAGAAATTGTGCTAAAAATTTTTTTAGATTTGAAAAAGACCAAAACTATGGTCGAAACGTTACCAAGGCATTAAATATATGTTTTAAAAGATACATACCTTCTATTTTGCTGTTTTAATATAATGACCATATAACAAGGAAGACGACCACAACAACATACTGTGCAACTCGCTCTTTATTTTTTCCTTAAAATGCGAGGAATCTTTAATATAGTAATTATTTTTGTTTATTACTTTTGAAATTATATGTTTTAAGATGCTTCGCAAGGAATCGAAAGGTGATTAAATGCAAGATACAATAGGGCTAAGAGGAACTTCCTCTTTATGTAGTTTGGGGAGCCCGTAGATTTTTGGTGGGAGAGCATTATTAATTTTTAGTTTAGAAGCAGTATCGGGTGAAATATAACCTTTTTATTCCACTTCACTATTAGTTCGTTATTTTTTTTTGATACTGTCTATTTGGATCGATTTTGATGTGTTTATACGTTGTGGTGTCATTTAGTAAATTATTTATTTTGTTATCATATTCCTGTGTCTCCATAGTGACAGTTTTATTTGATTTGTCTGGTTTTAAAATAGTCAAATTATGATGTTCTTTTAAGGATTTAGTTTTTTAAATTTTATTATTCAGTTCTTTATTATCAAATTTACGATTATTTTTGTTTTTAAAATTCGTTAAAATATTCTGAATCAACATTACACAAAACTTAAGACAAAAACTTCAAAATTAGACACATATAGCGTTTATATTTTCTTGTCTTTTGAGGTATAAACATCCTACATTGATCTTAAATTTTCTTTATATTTCCGATTGAATCCCCATTTTACCTTGACAAAGTAATCAGGTTTTCGACACCGCAAAATGCCTTCAAAGTTATCCCATTTTTTAACCCGCGTGCAGCTATTGTAGCAATAAAACTGTCATAGATTATAACCCGTCATATAGTGAAAAAGTAACTTAAAAAAAAGAAAGGCGTCTTCCCCCAATATCATTTAGGCAATCGAAAATCCAAAAAAGACATGCTCCCACAGGGAACCAGAACCAAAACGACATAAATATGTACAGAATCACAAATCCACTGATACTATAATATCTGACTCACCAGAGCAGCCGAATGGTGATTCCTCATGGTCGGCATAAGTGGCTCTAGAGAGGGATAGGGAAAATTTATTTAAAACCATGTCAGCAGCAGACATTTTACTAATAAATAATTATGTAAAGAGTCCTAGAGACCATGGATCTCGATGAATAGGTTTGTTGGATGTACAGGGTTCTTAACGACCTGGAAAAGTCAGGTAATTCAGAATACCGACTAAAAATCGAGAGAATTTACAAAAAATAATAAAGTCAGGAGATTTTATACTAAACCTGGAAAAATAATTAATTTTATAGTTCCACCAGTGTTGCTTAATTGTATTAACCAAAAATTACCTCGTCGCGTTTATATAACTATAATTATATTTAACATATATTTTATTTAACTTTAATTTATTTAACATCCCTTGTATTATTTAAAATTATTTTGTCTCTCTTACATAAGAAATTTATTTAACATTCCCTGTATACTCAGATTTGCCCTCGGGCGCCACTCACAAAAATTAGATGAGTAAAAAATGTTGGAGCCTGTGAAAGAGCATTGGAAACCTCCCCTTAAAATTTTGGGTGGAAGATAAAGCCACCAAGTTTCCATCAAATGTTTCAATTAGTGAGACAAAAAAGGCTTTAAAAGATACATTTTTAAAACCAAGACTCACATTTTTTTTCACACATTGCCGCCATTTTAGAACCATTTTTTAAAAAAAATTTAGAGCGATAAACCTATGGTTCCTTTTTAGTAAGATGATTTATTCCAAATACTAAACGAATTAATCAAAAAATCTTAAAAACAGAAGTTATGGATAAAGGTCTCCAACATATTTTAAAATTAAATTTTGATAAAGATATTCTTTTACCAACTAATAAGACTGATGTTGGTTTTGCCACTAAAAAAGCTTTAAAAGACCTAAATGTTCCTAAAAAGAACAATGTATAATAGCAGAAATATATAATTTCTGCAGGTGCAAAACGGCCTACAAGAAGAATTGCTTTCGATTATGTCACAGGGTACCCACCTGCGATCATGATGTCTGGGCCTCTACCCTCATCAGGCAGGCTTGTACCCAGTGAGATCTGAAATAACAGATTGCTTGATATGACAAAATCGAAAACGAAACGTCTATCATACTGAAACAGTACTACAAGTTAAATGTAACATTTAGCACCACCTATTGGGGCTCTGGTGATTTCCGGCTGCAAACCCATAGGTAATTTAAAAAGTATGCACTAGCACCATCATGCGGAGAGTAGATACTAAAAATCGATAAAAATGCGCTCTCACACATCTTTATCAAAAGTTCTTGGCCGTAAAAGATATATGTATAATAGCAGAAATATATAATTTCTGCAGGTGCAAAACGGCCTACAAGAAGAATTGGAGGGTACCCTGTGACATAATCGAAAGCAATTCTTTTTATAGGCCGTTTTGCACCTGCAGAAATTATATATTTCTGCTATTATACATATATCTTTTCCGGCTAAGAACTTTTGATAAAGATGTGTGAGAGCGCATTTTTATCGATTTTTAGTAAAAAGAACAAACTTATTTTTTGTGGGAATGTCACACATTTTTGATAAATCAAATAAAGCAGTTAACAGAACGTTGTTGTCTTAATATAAGTTTATTAAATATGGATCATGCTTAAAACCAAACATCATGCTTGATCAAGGAGTTTCACATATAAGAGCCCAAAATATGTTAGAGTAGAGAGAGAGAAAAAAGTCGTCAACGGTATAAGCAGCTTCTAATAGATACCGAATTTATGCAAAATATATAATCAAACTCCTCGATTGGTTCAATTTGTTTACAATTTCTTGAGACAAAATGACTACTAAATCTAAATCATGGTTCTTGGGATCAAAGCCATAAAAGCTGCCGTTCTATGTTGGCATGTTATTAAGTTAATTTTGTTCCTTTCTCATGGAAACGCCACGGTTGAATCGGGATTTTGCATAAATAAAAATAGTTTAGTTGAAAATCTGTTGGACGAGTCCATTATCTGCCGAAGACAAGTATATGCCGCAATTTACCAAATAGATGGTACATTAAATGTTAATCTTTCCGACAAAATGAAGGTACGTGTTAAAAATTCTTACAAAATGTATCAAGATGCCCTTGACAACCAAAATCGCCGACAAGGGAAAGAAAAAACTAGATAAGGAAGCAGCATCATAGAACTGAAAATATCGGAACCGAGACGAAAAATATAAAATACTTATTTTTCTATTTTTTCTATAATCCTTTTAAATTTAATTTTTAATAAAGACATGTGGCAAGTATATATTAATTTTTTATTTGTAAATGCTTTGTATAACTGCATTTTTTTACTTAATTAATAGAACAGAATATCCTTTTAAAAATGTATACCTCTTCCAGTTAAAGTAACCCTGCTTGCTCTATTACTATAGCATTTTCTTTAATATTTTATATTTCTTATACATTTACATTTAAGTTTAGTTTCATTAGTTTTGTTGGCTTTTTTATAAGAAATGTATATTTTCGAAATTGCTAAGAACTCTGATGTACTACAGTGGAACATACGGATAGTATCCTCCAAAATAACCTAAAATGGCTTATTAATAAAACTTATTTTAACATTATGATGTAGCATTGAACAAACCATGGCTAAACATTAAATATTCCCTTAATGTAACAAAATATAATACTATTTGACAGGATAGAGCAAATGGTGAAGGAGGCATTGCACTATTGATTGAAAATAATCCATACAAAATTATTAATTTGTTATCTATCCGAACCCATAAATGTCCAAATACAGCCAATAAAAATATCCAAACTAGGCGTAACTCTTATAAACGTGTATATTCTACCCAAAATAAAAATAGATCCAATATCATTGAGAAACATCTTCGGGCAGATTCCACACCCTAAAATAGTATTTGGAGACATTGACGGACATCACCCAGAATGGAGCAGGGGCACTATAAACACAATGGGAAACATATTCAGTAACCTACAGAAGAGATTGCTTACAATATACTTAATATCCTCCAATATATAAATATAGACCCCTGTTTAATTTCAGGGAATCAGAATCGAACGGAATTCCCTTAATAAGAATACAAGAATTCAGTAAGATAATACAGGAAAAAAGAAACTCAGCACCAGGAATAGACAACATAAACTACTCTATGATTCGAAACCTACCTGAGAGAGCAAAATAATAAATAATTAAAATATTTAACCAGTGCTTAACAGGGAAACAGATACCTCAACAATGGAAAAGTAAACTGCTAAATGCCCCATTATTAAAGCAAATAAAAAACCAGAAGATCCAAATAGTACAGACCTATAACATTAAACTCGTGCGTTGGCAAACTACTTGAAGCTATTATTTGTAGAGTGGAGTCAAAAGTGGGAAATGAATCGAGACTACCGGATAACCAAATAGGATTTAGAAGGAGGCTTGGAAAATTTCACATTACTTACACTTGAGAAACAAAAGAACTTAAAAAAAAATCAGTAAACTGATAGTAGTAGTCTTCCTAGATATTAAAGCCGCATATGACAATGTAAATATCTAAATATTGTATGACATCCTAATAGAAACCAATACCCATGTAGATATCGCAAACGTAATATTTAAAATGTTAAATAGTCAACAGACGTACATCCAGGACAAGACCGGAGATATTATCGGACCAAAATACATATCAATTGGGTTGACACAAGTACCTCCGTTAGTACGGAATCAGGTACCGCTTATTTGAATTTAATGAAAAAATGTACACTTAGGTATAAAATTATGTCGGATCCAATGACTAGTTCCGCATTGCTGCCAAGTTTACCGTTTTTATGTTATAAACGGATTTTTTTAAATTGAACACCCTATATTATATTACTTTTTTTACATCTGAGTAAAATTTTAAGAGCACTTTTTATGTCAAGTCAACAGTGTTTACGAAAATAAGGCTAATTATACTGGGTACCTGCAAGTTGATTGTAACATTTTTAATGACAAATATCCTAATAGAAATCCAATAACTAAATTTACCGTAGGTAAAATTAACAAAACATTTCGTGAAACTGGAAAGGTAAAATATGCTGTATGTTCTGGCAGACCTAAAAGCGCAACAGATGGTGATAAGGCTCTGAACGTTTAATCAATTGAGAAGAAAATCCGCACTTTTCTACCAGAACATTAGGAAGAGAAAATATCGTCTCACAAATGTCAGTAGACCGACTTCTAAAGACCGAAAAGTTTCATCCATACAAAATAATTTTAGTGCTAGAACTCTCTGAGGATGATCAAGATAGGCGCTTGGAATTTTGTGAAATTATGATGGAACGTTGCAATACCAATCTAAATTTTGTCAATCAAATTATTTTTTCTGACGAGCAACTTTTTTTTTTAATTGAAAAGTTAATAGGCATAATTGTCGATATTGGGCCAGAGAAAATCCGCATGCATACGTGACAACCATACCCAATTCCCCAAAAGATAAATGTTTGACGTGGCATCAAGGGTGCAAAAATAATCGGTCCCTTCTTCATGGAAGACACATTATCTGGAGAAAGATATTTAAGTCTTTTATGGACCGAAATTGTCTCAGCTATTGCAGAACTATTTCAGAATAACCGTAAGTTCCTTACTCTACCTGCTATATTAAGTATTTATGGAGCACCAAATTATGTTTTTTTTTGGAAGATGGATTGGACGTAGAGGTACCTGAGATATTTCGCAGTTTCCTTACTTCTGTTACAGGCTGTATAAACAAGTTAACAAACCATATGAATAATGGACTTAGGAAAATTTATCAGAAATATTTAATGAACTAAATTTCAGAATATCAGCAGCAATCCGCTTTAAACCTAGAACATATGTTTTACCGCTTAATAATATCCTATACAACCAGGACGTTACCATGGACGAGAGAAACTACATATCTTTATATCATATTTACAGATACACTCAACTGGAACAAACAAAAAAGGAAGGGCATTAGTGTTCTTAAATCCTTAAGAAAAGTGTGGTGGGGAGCAAACCCAAAAACATCAATTGTGAGGTCCCACATGATTACGGATCCCAACTCCTAAATCCAACAGTATAGAGAAATAATCACAAACTAGATGCAGTCCAATTCCAAGCTCTCAAAACAGTCTTAGGCTGTATGAAAACTTCACCCACAACCCTGTTGTGGGCAGAAAGTGGGGAGACATCTCTGGAAGTCTGGCTAACAAAAAATATTATAATTAAAAACTATGCCTTTGTGAAAACCAAATCATTAGACAAATAAATGAGATCAAGAACTTTTGAACACGTGACGATTCATATTTTGTGAATGCATACGAAGAAATACAACAGTACGAAGAAGGGATAGAAAAGTATGAAAAACATCTAAGATTTACACAAAAAAAAACCAAATGGCTTCAGATCCAATAATCAACCTTGAAATCCAAAAACATGTAATAAATGCCAAACAGAAATACTTTGATGTAATAAATGGAAAATATATTAACTATTTCCATACAGATAAAGCAATATTCGGATTATACTGTCTAGAAATTGAATACAGGTTTTCCTCACTACCAAACTGCACTGCAGAGATAGTGGTAATAAATAAGGCCGTCACAGTATGCTTGGAAAATAATATTAACAAAGCAATCATACTCAGTGACTTGGAGAGTGTTATAAAAAAAATTGGCAATAATACAATCTCTCAAGACATAGGTACTATTAAAACAAAGAAATAATATTCTCAAACAACAAACCGTGACATAAGACTGGGCTGAATTCCTGTACACTCTGGAATAAAGAGTAATAAAATTGCAGATCAACGTGCAAACATAGGAACAATACTAAAAAAACCTACCGTCTACGTCTTGATAAAAACGAATATATACCCAAACTAAAATACGACCACAGAGAAAGTTGGAACAGATTCTGGAGAGAGACAATGAAAAATAGAGGTACAAAATATCTAATGACCAATAAATTTCCCCAAAAACCTTTGTATGGTGGCCTTGAAATTGTCATTAGAAGGCATATTACAACAGTGATAAGAATGCGTACTGAACACTGTCTGACCCCACAAGACCTCAGCAGAATGGGATTCCAGGACTCCGCCGAGTGTAGATGTGGGGAGACAGGTTATATTGGTCAAGAATAACCACAAAACACCAGATAAACCAGGTTTCAAAGCTCTAAAATAATTAATTATTAAAATAATATTATAAAATAATATTAAATTTTGTATCGATAAATAATAATATCCTCTTAATTCGAGGTAACACTTCCAAGTTCATACAGGTAGTGTAAAAATTATTCGTTAAAATTTGTAACTGACTTTGGAAAAAAAAAAGGTATAATTATTTATTTATGAAGGTTATTTTTAGAAGAGGCCCATGGGGTAAACATTTACAGGATGTATACCTCGATGTATACAGGAAATATCAAAAAGAAAAATATATTATCATGCAAAAATTGAAACAGTAAAGAAATTCAAAATAATTTATAAAACGATTGTTACAAATGTACAAGTTAGGAAAAATAAAAGCTAATATGTTTACCCCGAACTGTCAGCAATTTCTGGTAGCAGCCAGACATACTAGAAGCAATGAATTTATGTGGAATACTTTTTCATTATCTCTGCACGTATCGGATCTGGAATGATTTGTGGTTGATTTTTAATTTTTTTAAATGTGCATTTTAGCCTACTCCAAACGTTTTCAAGAATATTTTTATCCGGAGATCGTGCCTACACTGCTTACCGGTCGGGTTTATTCCATTATTTTGATAATATTCGGTAATGATGGCTGCTTGAAGAGGTTTTGCAATACCATCAATGAGTGTAAAATCCTGGCCAAAATTTAAAAGCGCAACTACAGGTAAAATGCGGTCTTTGTACATAGTGGCTTAAGTATGGCAAATCTGTTAGGCATAAAACTTCTGCCATAATATTGAATCCTTCACCGAATAGGCTTTATAATTTTGTGTGTGTTAACTTTTCAGTCCATAGCTATTTACAAATTTTAAACGAATAATTTGGTATTTTTTTCGCACTTATATAAATATTCTGAAATTTTGAGCTAAAATATTTGCTTTGGAGTAAGTAAAGGTTATCTTCAAAATTGCCTGTCTGTCTAGGAATATTGCAAAAGTAAATCTATTATTGTCAAGAATTGAGAAAACTCTGTATATTTTCTTTGGCAATAAAAATACTATCAAAACTGTGGATATGGTAACTTTATTTAAAATTGTACGACATTTTATATCCCTTACGATCACGAAAAAGTTAGTGAAGCTCTTTAACTATGAGTACCGGAAGAATTCTAAGACTACTCCATATTTTTAACCATTTTAACAATAATCTATAAGTAGGTAAATTAATTACACCATGGGATGATCAATGTATGCATCATTTGAATTTTGGCAATGGTGTCTTTATGAGTTTTTTTTTATGTTAAAACCTCTTATCAAGCGAGTTCATGCGATGCGCGCAAATAATAAAATATATTTCTTATATTATTTTAGATCGCTACTCGCATATTCTACATTCTACATTTGCAAACATTGTAATAAGATATTTTTTAAAAATTCAAACTAAAAGACACATAACGAATATTAGTTCAAACAGCAGGCCCAAAAATGTCTAACATTTTATTTGTTTTCCTTGATCTCAAAATTTCGCCGCCAAACTTAGTTTGATCAGTAAGTAAAAATATCTGGTATTATTATTAGTAACTATGCAATAAAAACTAACGAACATATTCCCTTCTTACTTTTCGGACACACATTGTGCCCTAATTCGGGGATGATGTCGTATCTAGTTGTTAATGATCGAAGTTAAAATTTGTCTCCCTGCCTCACTCTTAACAAATTTTTATGAAAAAATACCACACCATTTTTCCGACATCGCCTTGTAACACTTTAAAAGCATCACAGGTTATTACTTGTTAAAATCATTTATAAATACACATTATTATACTACTTTTAAATTTAATTGTGTTCTTTCATTTCGTATTTTTTTTCTTTTTTTATTATGTTACTTGTTAAAACTTTTAATAAACACACACTATTCTACTACTTTTAAATTTAATTATGTTCATTCATTTCGAGTTTTTATTATTTTCTTATACTACTTGTTAAAAATATTAATAGATACACTTATTCTACTTTTCTTTGCAAAAAGTAGTTAAAACGGCTATTTGAAGCTATTTCCCTCGCATGGTGCATGGCCGTGCACACAACATATCAGCAAAATCGATCACTAGCACCCTGACTACAAGAGTATGATCGACCTTTTCGGAGCTCCCACAAATCTGTTCCCCAGACTCTTGTATTTATATGCTCCTTATAATACATTTCAACCAAGACTGGGGCAAGCGGCGGGTGCAGATGTTTAAGAATAAAAAATCTACGTGCTACAAAAAAAAAGTCATTTATCAAAAATGTGTAGGAATAATAAAAGAGTTAGTTTTTTTTAGAAAGTAATAATTCAGACATTAATAATCTGCTTTGTAACAAGGGCAACAAAACAATTCGAAAATGTATAACATATGTCAGTTGAATGGTATAGGTACTAAAATTGTAATTTTAGGAATAAAACTTGTTTAACTTGTCAAAATTCAATTGTTTAGTGTTTTAATAACTGTGGAAGTGGTAGAAATGTCGACAGATTTAATGTTAACCTAAGGGTTGAAAATTTTATAGTAGAATGCCTAGAATTTAAAATTTAAAAAATGGTTTGGGGACTTACAGAGCTAAAAATATAAAAAAGATGTTGAGCTTTCATAGGCATGATAAACTACTATGACAAATTTATTCTTAGTTCTGCACAAATTTTATCAGGAATATAAAATCTATTGAAAAATGGAGTTTAATTTTTTGGAATGAAACATGTGACGGAATTTTTAATCAAATAAAGAATATAATTACTTCTGATTTGGTTTTAGTACGTTTCAATCCCGATTCAATATTGATATGTCATGCCATTCAAACATGAATATCTGCTCTTTTATAGCATAGAACGAAGAATGGGAACAAAGAAATCATGGTTCTTGGGATTAGTCCATGTCAACATGGAATCACTTTCCTACCTTTCGCCTTCGATTGCACCAGGAATCTTCGGGGATCTTTACTTCACGAGATCGGAACACCAAATAAGCTCGTATTCACCGAACCGTGCCCGATGTAACGATCGGTTTTCACGTATAACGTAGACTGTAGCCCGTATCTATTAAAATTATTAAGATATACAAACCCGCGACCGACACAAGAACTTTGATTTGTTTTACATTTATAACATGTCCAGTGGAATGCTGGTGTTTAGACACAGCAGACGTACAGTTTGCTTCTTTCTAATACATAGTTTATGTTCCTTAAGCTAGTGGATATGGATCGTCCAGTTTCCCCAATATAGATATCACCAGGTTTTAGAGTAGCCTACAAAACGCAGAACAGTTTGAAAAATCTCCTTGGAAACCCTAAAGACAAAGTCGACTTGAAGGAGAGGAGTGGCATCTATGAAATTATCTGTAGTGACTGCGATCTAACATATGTTGGGCAAACGAAACGCTCCACAAACATTCGTTTTAAAGAACACATGGCACATTTAAGATACGGAAGAACAGAGAAGTCAAGCGTTGCTCAACATGCTTTGGAAAACAGTCACCAAATAGGAATAAATAATCTTAAGTTCATTAAAAATGTATCTAATAATAGATTATTGGATGCATTTGAAAGTACAGAACTATTTCTGTACACTGGTACTGTGACCACATTTATCTATAAGAAAGCACTAAATAAAGACAGAAAGCCTATTCCCTATAGTCCCCTTTATTGTTTACTTGACAACACTGCAGTCGAGTGCACTTGTGACCACATTTATCTATAAATATTCTCAGTTAGGCTAAGTTACTTTAGTTTTATATCATCCGCTGATTATGCTAACTTGGTTAGCGAAACACGCGTTCAGAACGTAACAAGTTCTGGTGTAGTGTGGTTAGACTGACTAACTTGGTTGTGGGCTCGTAAACAGGTACATTTGGTATTGTTGCATTTGTCCTAATGTTCATCTGTCCTACCATCCGAATGGAGCTTTGTCTGACAAGGATAGAAGATGAGATGGATTTATGGACAATCAAATGTGCTGACGTGCAGAATATAAATAATGTGTGGAATTTTTTCCGAAGTTTTTATCAATATAAACAGGACCTACCTAATTAGTAATTACTAATTACTAATTACTGATCATATTTATTGCTACAATTATTGATTGTGTATTTCTTACGAATATTTGCTTTATTTTAGATTATTTTTGTATAAGATATTCTCAAAAAAGTGGAATTATACTAATTTTTATTTTGTAGGCATAATAGGTAATATATCATAACTTGCTTTTCAGGGGTATCCTACATCATTTTTTTTAATCGCTATTTTATATTTAAATTACAGTCCACCTAATTCGGTAAAGGATAAGTATGATTGTCATTGTTCTTCAGTTTTTAAGATACATGATAAACATCCATGCCATGTTTTAATTTTTAATCTCCCAAATGCAATCTGGCCTAGTAACTCTAAAGAACTATCAGACAGCAGTGCAATGTTGTGAGGATTACCCAGGTCCCAGCTTGAAGTGTATTTCCTTTTTACTCTTTTCCAGTGTAGTACCAAGTATTGATCTATATCCTGGTTTAGATAATATCTTACCAAATAATGTGCACCATTAGGATATTTTGTTAATTATTTAGCCTAATCTAAGTATTTACAATATGATCAATTCTATTGAGACTTCAGTAATGCTGATTTCATGATGATAAATCATTATTTAGTCAATATTGATTGAGCAAAATGTTGAGATCTGAGTACGAGCTTGGCTGCAGAAAGACTGATTCAGATAATCTAGGTGGGTATAAACTGGTTGTTCCCTAAACCCACATTAAAAGTTCTTCATTTTTGAAACCTTTTAGTCCTACATTGAAACATCTTATCTGTAAGAAAAAAAGAATGCATAGAAAGTATATGTCATCTCAATTCCACTGGGATTATGAATCATTTGCAAACCTTAGGTCATTGCGTAGGGAGGAGCATGATATATGTTATGCTGTGTATATTTGTGAAACTGAGTCCTCATTACAGCTCAGTGTTAGATATTTTTGGGAGGTTCATCAATGACAAGCGTAACTATAATAGTTTTCCTAATACTGTGTTTTTAGAGAGTAAAACTGCTGCCCGAAACATTTATACACTTTTAAATCATCCCCAAAAATAATAACCATGCAAGGTTTTATGATCCTTATTGTCATTCACAAATAATGTATGATAATGGTGATTATTTTTGGGGATGATTTAAAAGTGTATAAAAGGATCCACACTATTGATGCCATTTTGTTGCTCCAGAATGATTTGGATGTTCTATGGGAGTGGTCGCAAACAAATAACTTACAACTCAACATAGGAAAATACTGCTTTATCTGATTTCATAGGGGGGATAAAGTTTAACTCAAATTACAAGCTACACAGTGTCAACTTCAGTTTCTCTGAATCAGTGAAGGACCTTGGACTATGTGGTTCATGAGAAATTGAGCTTCTTTTAGCATATTTCCAATATAAACTTGCAGGGCTCCAAAAAATGCTTGGGCTTATCGCTCTCAATACTTCTGAACTTCCACTGAATATTCAGGATCATAGATTGGACATGCTTGTTAGACTTGGATTGAGCACTTTTGAGAGAAGACAGTTAATTTTGACCTTCCTATGTCTATAAATTTCTTTACAGTCTAATTGATTGTCAACAGTTACTTTCTAGGATTGGTTTTAATGTCCCTAAATGTAATCTTCATCACTTTGAACTTTTTCCTGCCTTTCGATGCTACAAGCTATGGTAGACAAGCACCTATCAATAAAAGTCTTCGTGTACTGGACCACCATAGTAAAATATGGCTGCACACTGTCTGGTTTAAAAATAGAATAACAAATGTAACACAAGATACTATAATAATATAAGGCAGTGGCGACGCGTGACTTGTGTGAAGTGTTACCAAAACCAGATGTGAAAAATATTATTAAAAAAAAAGTTTATTTTGAACCTCTCAAATAGAAGTTTTTGCTTATTTTAGGTATTTTATTTAAATTGTTTTTACATTATTTAAAGTCTTAACTAATCCAAGCCTGTGGGATAAAATAAAACAATTAAAAATCAATATGTCTAAACAATATAAATAATATATAAAACAAACATCAAACAAACAATAAAAAAAACTAAATATACCTTTCTACTACAAAAAGAATACAAACGAACAAAGTAGGAAAAACATATTTTCAAAATTATGGTTTATATTTCAATTCGATTCGGCGATTTTCTTTATTTGCAAAAATGTTAATAACAGAATCGCAAAAAGAAGGTTTTTTTATTAATTCGTTTAAAAAGCGTTTCTCAATGGAAATTAAAGAAAGTGAGGACATTCGATCGTGCAATTGAGTATTTCTTTGACATGTCTTAATCTGTTTCATTGCTAAAAAACTTCTTTCAACGGATGCACTTGTAGCCGGATTTGTTAAAAATAAGTTTGACAATTTAAAAGCTACCGGAAATGCATTATCAAGCTCTGAGGATTTTAAATATCGATAAAATTCTTTCAAAATTTTTTTAACATAATCTTGATCATTATAAAGAACTGTCAATTCAGTTTTTAACTTTACTGTATCAAATTTTTTTGCATAATTTTTAAAATTGTCAAAATCATATATTCTAGATGCTTTAAATCAGAAAACCTGTTTTTAAGTTGAATAATCATGGTGTCAAAAATTTCAAAAAAAAGTCGTCGATAAGATGTTTCTTTATCATTGTTAATATTTGTAAGTCGTTGCCTCTTATTGGGTTTAGATACATCATCATTTACAAAGTTCTCTTGTTTTGACCACAGACCATCAAAATTATTCCGCTCTAATTGCAAAAAATCTAGAAAGTCATTAATTTTTTTCGTGCAAAATCCAATGTTATATATTTTTTTCTGTAAAATATCAAACAAAATTTCTGATTTTGGTACAATAATCTGAAATAAATTTAAAAAGAAATTAAAATCAAATTCTTGCAATGTAATGTAAAAGCCTTTTGAACAAATTCGTGTCTCTCCATCCCATGTTGCAGTATCAGTATGCATCTCTTTAAATAGTTCGAGAAGCTCTAAACGAATACAAGAAACCACCTTAACGAGTCTACCAGCGTACCTGGTTGCTGCTACTTTGGGCAAACGTTTTTGTACTAATTTAAAGCACCAGCCCTTTTGGACGATTTTGAAAAAAATGTAGCAAATCCTGATAACGTTTAAAAAAAATTTTACAGTCTTTAATATGTTCTATTGATTGCTGTAAAACCAAATTGAGTCTACGGGCATAACAATGAACAAAAATTGCATCTTGATACTTGTTTTTTAAGCAGTTTTTGTAGGCCGTTGTGGTGCCCGCTCATTACTGCCGCAGCATCATAAATCTGAACAATTAGTTTATTTCCGCACTGAAACTCATTTAACACACTGAACAAAATTTTCGACAACAGTCCTGCTGAACGCTCTTTACTAACATTAACAAATTTTAAAAATCTCTCAGAAACATCACCGTCCGGGCAAACATATCTAAATACGACCGAAAGTTGCGATTGGTTTGAAACATTGGTGCTTTCATCCAATATAATAGCTATATAACTTGCTTCGGCAATTTCTGATTTAATTTCGTCAATCATAAATGTAGATATAGCCTCAATAATATCGTTTTGTATGTCACTCGAAAATGTTTGATCTTTTTTGGCAATTAATGTTAACAATTCCCTGTAATTACCCCTATTGTTAGAGTCATCCCCCTCAAAATGACCCTGAAACGGCAATTCTTGTTTGGCCAAAAAACATACGGCAACTATAAGTGTGCTAACGATACATCTATTTTTTTAACAGTTTCGTTATATTTAACAATATTTGCCTTAAAAGCTTGGTTGAGACAACTTTTGATCCTTATTTTGCCAAATTGAATCAAATTAGCTACCCATCTTACATGTAACGGAGAAATTTCATGTCTTTTCTTTAGAACTCTAAAACTATTTAAATCGTTGACTCCACGCTGGTCCACCCATTTTTTTCTGTAGAAAACAGAAGACACGACCAGTCTATTTTTCTTGCAACCACATAACCAAAGGTTTTCACTATACCAACTAAATTTAAAATTAATTAATCTCCTTTCTTTCTTCAAAACTGTACAAGGAGAATGATTTTTCAAGTAGTTGTTGGATTACGCAGCGGCACTCATCCATGATTAATTGCACACACAATTAAAAATATTAGCATTACTAACCAAAACTAAAAATGGCAACAAGCGTACATATTATCGCGACCCTCCCCCTCTCTCGCGCTGTGAAATCCAAGCGCTCGACCAGGCACGAGGCGGCTCCGATCGAAGCCGAACGAACCACACGCGTATCCAGAAACAAAAGTGGTAACATCCACTCAAGTCAGGGCGAAATAGCTCCACTGGCCATTGCATTATAAACGCTAAAAATGTAATATAGAGCGTATTATTTTCGTGCGGGTATTTGGCTTTTTATATTTATGTACTGGGTTGGGCTTTTTATATTTATTTACTGGGTTAATATTACATATGTAATGTTGGTAAAAAAAATATTTTCACAGTAGTCATAAAATGTTTATTTCCTCAATTTTAACTGTTACCAATGGTAACAGTGGTTACATGGACGCTTCGCCACTGATATAAGGTCTAGTAACATGGGATGTAAAGTGCAGTGTTTGAGTATTTTAGTATGTAGAATGTTTTAGATTTTTTTCTATATAGTATTTTTGTCATATCATTGATAACTGTCATGTATATATATATATATATATATATATATATATATATATATATATATATATATATATATTGTAATCAATATTTTAGATTTATAGAGAAACATACACTTTATGAAAGAATAAAACGTTTTCTTAAAGAAATTGGGTTTTATTTTACTGATTGTAATGTTTTAAAAAGTAGTCCTCAAAGGAGTGAAATGCCCTGAAAATTAGGTACTCCATTCCCTCCTGTACAAGGCTTTTGTTGTATGATTTCCACATGAATACTAGGAAATGCTACCGCAGTTTTTTCTCTATGATTTGTTTATTGAAATATAATTAATGTATTAAATTTAATTTTCATTTAAGTTGGAAATCAGAAAAAAAAATGTTTTTTTTTTACAAAAAAAACCTAAAAAAATCATGTTAATAAAATACAGTTGGAGAAAGTAATGTTCATATTAAAAAATTACTTTTGCTTCAAAATAAAGATATGATATGAGTATGAAAAGTATAAATATAAAAAGTATATAAAAGTATGAAATTAGAAAACTTTGTATGTTTGGTTAGCAGACATTTTAAAAGCATTGTAGGTATGGTGCTTGATGAATAATGCTTTTCTTTTACAGGGGAAATAATACACTAGACTAGGAAAAATTATAAAATATATTCATATTGCTCACACTTTGAACATATTTTTAATAGAAAAACATAAAATTTTTAAGCTTGAAAACTCGAGAAACCAGAGTTAGAGGGAATAAATGAACAACCACTTGAAAACTTGTACTTGGCTGATTGCTTTTTAACAGTCTTTTTTCTTAACTTTAATGTACTGCTCTGCTACTTTTATACCTGTCCATAAGGCAGTGAAAAAAGCAGGGGGGCTTGCCAGTCTTCACCTGAAATTTTAAAAAATATAAATAAAAACACTTGTTTAATAATTTATGTAAATAGAAAATAAAGGTTTCGTTTGGTTTTCGTAGACTATAAACTACTAAAAATAATTATAAACAAGCATACATCATATTTAAAACAGGTAGAGGTAAAAATCAAATCGAGAAAAATTAAGGGTAAGTTTTACAGAAATAATAAACTATAAGAAATGAAAATATAGAACATTTAAAAAACAGGTAAAATGAAATATAGTCAAACCATCAATTACTTCAATTTAAATATCGTTAAATGTCTTAATCATTGTACAAATGTACCATTAATATTTCATATCTGCTGCCACTCTCAATGAAAACATATTCTTTTAAAACTAACACCTTTAAAGATTATATACAACTTTTTTTGAGGAAAGTAGAACCTTAAATTAAAATAGGCAGAACTTGACTCCACCATTGCATCAAGAATCTAGTGAACAAATAAATTTTAGGATATATCCCCTTTCTTTTTCTTATTGTTTTCTATGTCTATGAGTAATACTCTTTCCAAATGACCCCACTAGATAGAACCAAACAAAAATCTTAATTTAAAATTAGGAATTGTACAACTAGTATAGTATACTTTTCTCAAGAACCATGATTAAAGCATTGAGTACCTATTTGGCATAGAGTGTATATCCGAATTATTAAATATATACATGTTTTTCAACTTTTTTTAATTGGTGAAAGTAAAACGTATACAAAAAGAGAGTCAAACCATTAAAAAAATCAAAAATGAGTTGAAGTTTTGGTTTAAAGATAATTCTGTATTGATTGAGAACAAAATTGGTTTTTTTTGTAATTATTTTCCAGAGTTCTTGGACAACATTTCAGCCAGGTCTTTCAGGTCTTTGATTTTGTATTCAGACATTACTAAAAAAATGATACACACATTTTCATTGTGAAAACAAGCAGTAGGTACAGACATAATAGATTAGTGTATAATCAAAAATAGCGGTTTGACTGAAAGTTTACAGGTAAAAGTTTTGAGGTTAGTTATCTTCAAAAAATAATTGTAAATTATGTATGCAAAAATATTTACCTTATATCAATTTTTGTCCTGCTTTTGTACGACAATCGATCTTGGGGGAAAAAAGTTGTCCAATTCTTGGGGATCCATTTTTGCAATATGGAGAAAAAATACATTAATACTTCCGTACAATTAATGGAAATCTGTAAATATCTAGAGTGAATCTGAAAAATGTAAAAATAACAAAATTGATAATATGTAAAAGCGTTGATAACGTTTGTACAAACAAACCTTCTAGAGCCTGCAGAAAAAACCTTAATACCCAACAAAACTATCACAATCGACGTCACTAGTTTGGGGTGCATTTTGACGGCGGGCTACATACTCAAATTCTGAACTGTTAAACTCCGTTTTTTATTGCATTTTTGTTATATATATTTGGATCTAAGGAACATCATTATGTACATAAAAAATTAACCTGCCGAAATAATAAGTTATGTTATGATGTTGACATTTGAAAGCAATGAACATATGTTTTCTAGGTACTGTGGCTCAAAGATTTTTTTATTCTAATTGTTCGTGGATATTCGGGACTATTCGGGTAACGTGACCCTGCCCGAACAACCGATTGTGGTTAGATCTGTTGTATTTTGATCTGACACTCCCTAGTTTTTCAGAAATTGGTTAGATGGCGTTGGCGATTACAGTTTTTTTCAGCTTTGTAAAAATATTTAAATGGAAGGTTATGCTTCTCTTACGCTAGTTATAAAGAGTAATTAAAGGCCGAAGTTTTGGCATAAACCGAACATCGATATCTTTGTTGTGTTTAAGTTGTTGCCAAATAAGTGAATCAATAGGTATTGTTCGGGCGAAATGATTAATATCGATGATATCGGAGTGAAATTAAAATTTTCAGGGACATATATAGACTCTAGACTCTTTCTGTTCAGGAAGGGGGCGCAAAAAACGCCGCCAACTCGATTCTATGTATATTGGCCAAAGACTGATAAAGACACCATGTGAAGCAGAAAGAGCATCGTGGTCAAGAACCCATAAAGATTTTTGTGCTTCGGTTAAAGGTTCTTATAGCCGTGCACATTCAAAATGGATGGAAATTTTCATAATGATGAGCATAACATCATTGGAGACAAGAAAAAATAGGTACATTTCCTTTACCCGGAACTTCCCTCATTATAAATCTTTCCTTTTATTAGGAAAGTGTAACCCTAGTTATTTCAATATACTGCCTTTTCAAACTATTTCATTGGGCCCCATTTTGTTCCTCCATATTAGAGTCGTATTAAAGTTTCTATCTACGTCACACCTAATTGTTGGGCATAATTTAAAATAAATTGAATAAATAGTTTGTACACTGATTTTTTTAAAACCGCCATTTTGTTCCTTCATATTGAATTCGTACCAGTATACCTATAACATTTAATTTTTGTGTGCTTACATTGACTTTCTAAACATTTTATTTGGCCGCCATTTTGTTCCGCCATTTTGAAGTCGTACCACAATTTTACCAGTTTATCACTGTATCAAACTTATGCTTGCATAAAATTTGAAGTCAATTTAATAAGTACTTTCTCCAGGCTGGCTTTTAAAATATTTTATTAGGCCGCCATTTTGTTTTGCTATTTTGGATTCGTATCAAAATATTAACACTTAATTGTGGGCAAAATTTGAGGTAAATTGCATAATTAGTTTCTTAATTATATTTTTTAAAAAATTTGTACTTTTTTACTAAATTTTTTAGCTATGCTGCGAACTGATAGATAGGCCGACAGACAAAGCGAAGAAATTGAGAAAACATGTTTTTTTGCATCTAGAAACGCTAAAACGTGAAGATATGTAAAACCTTGGTGTTTTTTTTCACCATTACAAACATTTTATTTGGCCTCCATCTCGAATTCGGACCACAATTTTACCAATTCATCTCTGTATCACACTTAATTCTTGCACAAAATTTGAATTCAATTTAACCACCTTCCACAAATATTTAGAAATATAAAATCTCTTAAATTGTTTAAGAAAAAAGTAAAATGTAGCTTAGAGGCAAAAGCATATTATAACTTGCCAGAATTTTACGATGATGGTTTATGAGCATACCATATATTTTGATTTTTTATTACTCATGTATTTTAGGGTCTGTGGCTAAAATCTATACTTAAAAGCTTTATGTCTCTTTTATTATATTATATATTTAATGGTGAATTTTATTATGGTTGTATTTATACCTTTTTGTATATGTAGTTACTTAGTTTATAGTGTATGTTTATTTATTTTATTTTTCTACAGACATTAGTATTTTTATTTTTATAGGGTTTACTTTGTTGACAAGGTCTATATATATATATTTTTAACCATGATGGCCCCTTGAAAACATGATTTTTTTCACGATTTTTTTACGAGGGAAGAAAAAACAGTGTAAAAAACTTTCCCATTCATTTGACTTCAAATTTTCAAAAAAAATAGATGTGATATATGGATAAACTGATACAATTTTGGTACGAATTCAGCATGGTGGAACAAAATGGCGGACTAATAAAATGTTTAATAAATTATTGTTAAAACCTTTATTCAATTGACTTTAAATGTTTGTTACTTAGTTGATCGAAGCTAAACTAAATACGTATATACTTTACTATCCCTCGTACAAGTAAGGATTACCGATTAAGTAAAGGAAATTTACCGATTTTTACTTCACTAGTAAAAGGGATGTATTGTAATCGAGAAAAAAATCACTCCGAAATTTTTCCAGATCATCACGTTTCAGGGTCTCTAGATGACAAAAAAACGCGTTTTCTCAATTCTTTCGGTCTGCCTGTTTGTGTGTTCGCACGTAGCGAAAAAGCTTCTTACCCGATTGACTTCAAATTTTGCTCAAAAGTTAAGGGTCATATGGGATGACCTGGTAACATTTTGGTAAAAATCCAATTTGGCGAAACAAAATGCGGCCTAGTGAAATGTTAAAAAATTAATATTGAAAAGCTGCTCATCCAATTTATTTCAAATTTTACAAAAACATTAAGTATTATCTTGGAATCAACTGGTAGTAAAATGGCGGCTTAATAAAATATTTAAAAATTCAGTCTGAAACAACTGCTTAATGGTTTGATTTCAAATTGTGTGCCATAACTAATTGTGGTATTGGCCCAGATAAAACCAGACCAGATGCGAAAGACTGTCAAATTTATCGGTTAGTTTCAATGACCTTGACGCGTCAGATTTATGCGGTCTGCACCGATCATGTCTTTATAGCTATTACAACGTGTGTTAGAAAATTGCCCGCACCAATGCAGTTATATTTAAATCGTATTAAGTTTGTAAAATTGTACGAAAAATAAAACTTATTTTATAATGTCGTTTATTGGTAACTGAACCAAATTCTCTATTATTGGTGCTATATTGTTCTAGGCAAATAAACTGAAAATTGCAACTATAAATGCAAAAATACATACGGATATACTTATTGAAAAGCTGTCTAAATTACGAGGCAAATGTTTATGGCATTACTAATACAAACCATGTGTCATTTCTGAAAACCTTAAATCTAAATTATACCACTTTATATTATAAAAGAGGAGTTCTGATCGGGCTATCATTAAGAACGGTCTACATACGGATTAAATCTTTTACGATTTAAGTATAAATACCAAAGTGATAAGAATCGGATTTAAATATTATTTTCGGTTTCGAGTGAATATTTAGATAGACATTTTAAAACAAATATATATCCCCATTGAACGTCTTCAATGGGGATAAAACCCCTGAGGATTTTCGCCCTACAGGGACGATTTCAGGATAAGGGTAAGGGAGATTCCGAGGATATGGAGTTTCAGGAAACTGAAATTTCAAAGGAAAAAACCAAAATAATGAAATAGGAGTTAGAAAAGCTAATGAACAGGTAAAAAAAACTGTATTTCTCTATGAGGCAATTGATTATGCCCCATATTACGTGATAATAGAAAATACTTCGTCGGAGTTTAGTGGTAAGTTGAATCCTATCAAGGTGAATGATATCATTTATTCATGTCATCCTGAAATAAATAATAAAATAAAAGAAACCGAGTCTTTAGGACGGAATAGAATAAGAATTAACTGTAAAGACAGCAAAGCTGCAAATGTCTTAGTTCTTTCAAAATATTTGAAAGAAAAAAATATATAACTTTATATTCCAAAGCATTCAATAATAAAACAGTGTGTTATAAGGGGTTTTGATGTAGAGATTTTAGAAGAAACCTTAAAGAATAAAATAAAAAAATTTGAGAAACATTACAACTTCTCTGTAATAAATATTAGAAGAATAACCAAAAAAGTAGAAGATAAAAACAAAGAAAAAAAGGTGGTTAAAACGCAATCGATTATAGTTTCTTTTAAGTAGCAAAGCTTACCAAAATACATCGCCGTAGGACATGTTAGATGTCCGGTTTCCCCCTATGTACAACGGGTTTTTCTACAATTATTTCAGATACGGCCACACAGGTGCTCAGTGTAAGAGCAAAAAACGTTGTTTAAAATGCCGTGGCGTGCATACATGACAAGATGTTAGGGAAATTGAATGTATTGCAAGGGTTTTCATGCTACTAACGAAATAAAAAAATGTGAAGAATTTTCTAGACAAAAAAAATTAAAACAACTCTGGCTCAACATAATATAGGCTACAAGGAGGCAGAAAAGAGTTTGCCTAAAGCAACATATGCTTCGGTATTATCAAATTATTCTAAAGGCGATATGGATCTTAATGAACTAGATAATATTATAGCAAATTCTCAAACATCAAATAATAAACAAAACAAACCTGACGTGAACTTCGTCTCCCATTTTAAATTAACTTCAAGAGGTTCGTGGGTTCGGGAGGGGTTTAAAAGACACAATTATATTCTGTGCAACGTTTCGTAGATGTATTTCTACTTTATCAAGCACTAAAAGACACAAAGCACATTTAAAAATCAAAATTATAGAAAACAAATAATACTCCTACCTGAAACCTTTTAGCATCCATGCACCCATATTTTTACCTTCATTATACAATAATAAATATAAACTTTGTTTTTACGTACTTGAATGAGACATAAACTGTTGTAAATACTCGCGCACTGCGTGTTGTCGAGGAACTGAGCAGATGGTAATTTCAAAATATTTGCAAAATAAATAGATGTTATACTTTTTTTACGATCCCATTCAAATTTAAGAGCCTTGACTCTTTATGACAATGTACGGGTAAATTGATGCTTTGGGGTTGGTTACACAGAGATTATAACATGAAGTAATAATGACTAATACATATAAAATAATATAAAAAAAAAATATACAATACCGAACAAAATAATAAATATTGATATACATTGTAAGTATTTTTCAATTAAAATTCAATAAAAATGAAATTAAAAATCATGTAGTAGGAATAAAAGATTTTCCCATTATATCTAGACATAAAATACTTTTTGTTTTACATGTTTTTGGTTGCTTTATATTTGTCTAACACATTACTATATATAACACTTAAATTTTGTGTGTCCGATCTTAGATTTATTGTATCATTTAAATAAATGTAAATCATTTCGCCTATATTCCGTTTGTACCAATTAGCCTACCTATCCAAAATGGTTGTATTGTCGAATTGAAAAATGTGACCAGTGTTAAAACGATGAGACGCTAACGCAGTTTTATCTTTTTTTGTTTGATTATGGTTTTTGCAGTCATTTTTGTGTTGGTTTATTCTGTCGCCCAAATATTGTTTAGTTTGTCCTATATACTGTTTTCCACAAGAACAAGGGATGTTGTAAATGACATTGGACTGTTTATTAAAAGCTGTTTGATCTTTGATTTTGGTATAAAGGAAATTGGTTGTTTTGTAGTTGTAAAAAGCTAGTTTTACGTTAGTCTTATTGAAACAACTTTCAATTTTTTGTGACAAACCATTAATAAAGGGAAACTTAAAAAACTTCTTGTCAGATTTTTGATTGATTGATTCAGTTGGGATTTTTTTGAATTTATTGATGCAAATGTTTGAAAAATTAGACGGATAGTTATTTAATTTTAAAATATTCTTAATAATTTTTATGTTGTCATCGTGGAAAGACGGGTGACTAAGGGTTATATGTAGCATTCCTGTGATGGTACCAATTTTCTGAGAAATAGGATTGTTTGAGTAGAAATTCAACACTCTACCGGAGCTGGTGGGTTTTCGAAACCAATTGGTTTTTAAAGTTCCGTCGTCATTTCTAATCACCTCAACGTCCAGAAAGCCAAGTTTATTGTATTTTTTTCAACTTCAATTGTGAACTGAATATTAGAGTGATATCCATTAAAGTAGTTTAGAATTACGTCATACTCATTATCAGGAACTGCAGTGATGGAATCGTCCACGTATAAGAAAAAGAAAAGAACTCTAAAAGGCAGTTTGCTCAACACTGTAGCCACTAGGTCGTTCATTAGAATGTTAGCTAAGATAGGACTTAACGGATTACCCATCGCGCCTCCGTCTAGTTGTAAATATATGTCATTTTTAAAAGTAAAAAAACTAGAATCAAAGCAAAAAGCAATCATTTCTAAAAACAGTTGTTTGGGTATGTCAACATAGGCAGATATGAATCCCCATTGCCTACCAATAACATCCAATACAAACTGTTTGGGAATATTAGTAAACAATGAAACTACATCGAGTGATACAATTTTATGATTAGGTGGTATAGTTATTGTCTTTAAGAGTTCAACACACTCAAATGAGTTTTTTACATTAAAAGGATACGTTTAAGTTTCCCTTTATTAATGGTTTGTCACAAAAAATTGAAAGTTGTTTCAATAAGACTAACGTAAAACTAGCTTTTTACAACTACAAAACAACCAATTTCCTTTATACCAAAATCAAAGATCAAACAGCTTTTAATAAACAGTCCAATGTCATTTACAGCATCCCTTGTTCTTGTGGAAAACAGTATATAGGACAAACTAAACAATATTTGGGCGACAGAATAAACCAACACAAAAATGACTGCAAAAACCATAATCAAACAAAAAAAGATAAAACTGCGTTAGCGTCTCATCGTTTTAACACTGGTCACATTTTTCAATTCGACAATACAACCATTTTGGATAGGGAGGCTAATTGGTACAAACGGAATATAGGCGAAATGATTTACATTTATTTAAATGATACAATAAATCTAAGATCGAACACACAAAATTTAAGTGTTATATATAGTAATGTGTTAGACAAATATAAAGCAACCAAAAACATGTAAAACAAAAAGTATTTTATGTCTAGATATAATGGGAAAATCTTTTATTCCTACTACATGATTTTTAATTTCATTTTTATTGAATTTTAATTGAAAAATACTTACAATGTATATCAATATTTATTATTTTGTTCGGTATTGTATATTTTTTTTTATATTATTTTATATGTATTAGTCATTGTTTGTATCATGTTATAATCTCTGTGTAACCAACCCCAAAGCATCAATTTACCCGTACATTGTCATAAAGAGTCAAGGCTCTTAAATTTGAATGGGATCGTAAAAAAAGTATAACATCTATTTATTTTGCAAATATTTTGAAATTACCATCTGCTCAGTTCCTCGACAACACGCAGTGCGCGAGTATTTACAACAGTTTATGTCTCATTCAAGTACGTAAAAACAAAGTTTATATTTATTATTGTACAATGAAGGTAAAAATGTGGGTGCATGGATGCTAAAAGGTTTCAGGTAGGAGTATTATTTGTTTTCTATAATTTTGATTTTTAAATGTGCTTTGTGTCTTTTAGTGCTTGATAAAGTAGAAATACATCTACGAAACGTTGCACAGAATATAATTGTGTCTTTTAAACCCCTCCCGAACCCACGAACCTCTTGAAGTTAAACAAAACAAATTTAATTTTTCTTCCTACGTCACTGTAAATAAATCCCCTACCAAAAGAGCTAGGCCCTCTTCCC
Organism: Kuschelorhynchus macadamiae; assembly: GCA_030620095.1. Lineage (NCBI taxonomy): Eukaryota > Metazoa > Arthropoda > Insecta > Coleoptera > Curculionidae > Kuschelorhynchus > Kuschelorhynchus macadamiae. The sequence goes on from JAUTXW010004403.1 coordinate 268,895, forward strand.
CCAACTCGCTATTAAATCAACATAGAGAAATTATCTCACAGTATAATTTTACTCAAGGAAATAATCTTTTAACAGACAGTATATACCAATCCAATTTAAATAGACAAAGAGATGAACAAAGTCAGGACAGTCAAAGTATGAATCAACAAGATTTTAATTTTAATAAGGTAGTTGAAATAGTTCTTTCGGTACTAAGTATCTTAAAACAGAAAAACAATTTTGATATAAATAAACAGAAGTTAGTTAGTATAAGTTCTAAAATTTTCCCTTCTACAAATTAAAAAATGGAAACCTTAAATATTTTTCAGTGGAACTGCCGTTCTGCTATGTCTAATAAAGCTAATCTAGAAATACTCTTAGATCAACATAATGTAAACATAGCTTTATTGTCGGAGACATGGTTTAGGCCGGGCCGCTACGTGTCTTTTTCAGGATATAATATAGTTAGAAAAGATCTAAATGATGGCAAGGGAGGAGTTGCTATCTTAATCGAAAACAATATTCAATTTTCCGAAATGACAAGCTCATCTTTTAATAATATTATGTACATAGGTATTAAGATTCAATTATGCAATGGATTATTGTTAACTCTCATCTCGCTATGTATAAAACCTCGGTCAAAAATTTCTGTGACTACATGGATAGATTTTTTTCATTATTTTCTAATGCCGTTCTGATTTGTGGAGATTTTAATACCCATCATGTCGCATGGGGTTGTTGTGAAAATGACGTTGCAGGTAATAATTTACTAGGTTCTATGAACGATGCAAACCTAATTTTTCTTAATAACGGTGCTTATACGAGAATCAATCCTTCGGGAGGTAATAATTCTGCAATTGACCTTTCACTAACGACGCCATGCTTTATGGGCAAAATTCAATGAAATGTTAGAGGGGACTCATATGGATCGAACCATTTGCCGATTATTATGTTTTGTTCGTTGACATCAAGATATACCTCAAAGCTCAGCCATAAAAATTGGAATATTAATGAGGCTGACTGAGACCTATTTTCTTCAGAAGCCAACTTTCATTTTTCGGGCCGAGAAAATTTGAACTATGAGGAGTTTTTTTATATTCTAGATAAAGTCTCAGAAAAATCAGTTCCACTCATGAAACAAATAAAAGTAAAAACAGAGGTAAATCTTGGTGGAATAAAGATTGTGAAAATGTTATAAAATATAGAAAAGAATGTTTTAAATTATATAAATTAAATCCCAACATAACCAATTTAATTAGTTATAAAAAAGCTGACGCACTAGCAAAGAAGACCATAAAACATGTAAAGAAAGAAAACTGGAAAAAATTCTGTACGTCGCTTAATCAACATACTCCCATCAAAACAGTCTGGGAAAAAGTAAACAGTTTCAAAAATAGAAAGCCACAAAATCCATTCCAATTTCAACATCTGATCCATGGATTGAAGAATTTCACAATAAGCTAGCTTCACCGTATGTATAATACCCATCTTTGATTAATCATAGAAATTCTTACGAAGATCATTTGCTAACCAGACCTTTTAGCCTAAACGAATTTACCAGAGCCTTAAAACAAAACAACAATTCTTCCCCTGGAAAGGATTTTATCCACTACCCCACACTATTTAACTTGCCAGAATCAGCTCAAAACCCTTGCTACGCATCTTCAATAACATTCTTCTGGAAACGTACCCAGTTCCGGAAGAGTGGAAAGAATACATCATCCATTAATAAACCAGGCAAAACAGCAAATAACGTAGCATCATACAGACCAATCGCTCTAGCTTCTTGTGTCCTAAAAACATACGAAAGGATTATAAAAACAGGAAACTAAATTGGAGAGATCAAATTGAATATATATGTTATTAAAAGGACCGAAAAAGGATTGAATATTCTAGAGCTTTAGCTTTTAAGAGTTATAATAAATGGGGAGCGGACCCAAATATATGTCTTTTTACAAGGCCTTTTTAAGATCAATTTTAGATTATTCATGTATTTTTATGGATCAGCAGCACAGACACATCTTAAAAACTGGAGACAAGTAAAAATAAGAGTCTGAGGAAATGTATTGGCTTTTTAAAAAGTACCCCAATTGAAATCATGGGACCTGAAACAATTGAACCTCCCCTAGAATTACGAAGACAGTTTTTATCTGATAAATTGCTTCTAAAACTAATATCAAAAAATAGCATTTTAGTTAAGAAAATAAATGATCTTACAATTTTATGTTACACTCACAGTTACTGGAAGGTTAAAAAACTACCTAAATTAGTACTGAGCTATTCTTGGATAACCCAGATAAAAAAATCTACATTAATAGTACAATCTCTTACTTTCAGCTTAAATTCTCTTTCATTGAGAATCAACCAAAAGTAATTATTAATTTTAATTTATCTGATATTAAACTAATTATAAAAAATGACTTTTTAAACTATCAAGCTACTGTTTGGTCAAAGTTTGATCGAATCTTCACAGACGGTTCAGTCCTTAATAAGAAAACAGGCTGCGCTTTTTATCATAAAAACAAAAAAATAGGGAGAAAATTTAAATTATTAGATGGAACGTCCATATATTCTGCGGAGCTCTAGGCTATCTTGGAGTCCCTTAAATATTGTATAAATAATGTGTCCGATGATAAGATTGTTATTTTCTCCGATTGTTTGGATCAAAGCTCATGTCGGAATAAGTGAAAATGAGCTTGTTGATGAATTGGCTAAAGCAGCCACAAAAATCAACGAATACTGCATTAACTTTAAAATCCCTTATTCTGATATAATTTCCAAAGCTAAACCAAGATTAGTTCAGAATTGGCAAGCGCAATATGACAATTCAAACAAGGGACTTAATTATAAAATATAAAATTTTCCAAATATAGATAAAACAACATGGTTTCACGGAGAATCTATTAAGAATTTCATCAGAATAATATCCCTTATTAGAAGCTTTCATGCGCTATACCCTAAGCATATGAATCAAATTGGTTTACAGAACGACGATATTTGTGAATGTGGTGAGATGGGAGATCTAGAACATTGTATTCTTTACTGCATCAGATATAGAGATCTCAGAAAGACTTTATTTGATGATTTGATCAACTTAACTGACTTCCCTTTTAATTTAAATTGTTTAATTTCTCAAAATAACATTACAATATATAAAATATTATACAATGTTTTAAATAACTCCAAATTAAAAGTATAGCAGTGATCCATTGTTTTTTGTTTCGGTGATGGCTAATAAAAAAAATTAGTTAAAAAAAATTAGTTAAAAAAATTTTAAAAAACAGTTCATGTTAATAAAAAAATATAGAGAGAGAAATGTAAATAAAAAAAATAGCATACAGCAAAATAATTTCGGAAGAGGAATATATTGGGAAATTTTAGCATAAAGAGAGATGCTGGCTATTTGGTTTAAACCAGTGCCATAAAACACACACACATTATAAAAGAGATAACAGTTGGACCAACAGTGAAATAACGTTTATAATAAAAGCGGAAAAACATACACAAAAAATTACAATTAACTGGTAAAAAATACCTATTTGTTACCTATTAACCTGCCGTTTCAACCCCTTCCCCGATTTTGCTCAAAAACAATACGAACCGTTCTCGTATCGACCACTCCCTGTGTACCAAATTTCAACTCGATGGCCGAATTCTTTGGAAATTTATCGCGTAAACTAGCTGGCAGAATAATGTTTTTGACACGTTTTGATACTATACTTCCCCATCTCAAGTGAAAGTAATATTTTATTTTATACATATTTTTTTCTAACCTGATAATATAACAATTTTTGGAGGAGGCTCTTCAGATCCTACACCAGTAATAGATCGTTTTGGTCCACAGAAAATTGATGGGATAACAGAATTGTATAGCCTTTTGACGCTTGTTGAAATCGTAGAAATAAATTTTCTTTCAAAATGATCTTCGTTTGTAATTATTATAGTTCTTTTCTAGAAGATCTGCTCTTCCAGCAGCCTCAAGCCACGCCATTGCTCTAAAACATTTATTAGGATTTATTAACAACAAAATCAAGATCACTTGGTTAAATCTGTTTATAAAACACAATTCTAAAGAAGTATTATGTTATAAGATATGCATGAGATATGCTTACTTTTCACGATGGGCACCTGAATAGTCTTTCCTACACTATCTTTGTTAGAACATAACAAGTAGAGACACTTATAACCAGGCATTTTCCCTCTAGCAAAGTAAATCGTCTCTATACGTAGGTATAATGATATTGTACACACGATTAAATATATTTTTTTTATATTCTCACATAATTACAAATAAAAATAAAGCAAAAACATCCAAACTGTGACCAAAAACACTTTTATCTGGGGTATAGGGATCAACTAGTAAAATAGTGGTACTAATTTAAGATGGCTCAAACAAAACCCTTTCAGGTTTTACACATCTTTAAGTTTTAGCGTCCCTAGAAGCCAAAAAATATATTTTATCAATTCCGTTGATCCGTCTGTCGGTCTGTCTGTCTGTCTGTCTGTCTGTTTGTCATTTCGGGGCATAGCTCAAAGACTATTTACCCGATTGACTCCAAATTTTGGTAAAAATGAATGGTCATATGGGTATGACCTAGTAACATTTTGGTAAAAATCCAATATGGCGAAACAAAATGGCAGCCTAGTGAAATGTTAAAAAAAATATTATTAAAAAACTACTCATTCAATTTATCTCAAAATTTGCAAAAAATATTTTCTATTATGTTGGAATCAACTGGTAACATTTTGGTACGAATCCAAGATGGCGGAACAAAATGGCGGCTAAATAAAATATTAAAAAATTCAGCTTGAAAAACTGCTTAATGGTTTGATTTCAAATTGTGTGTCATCACTAATTGTGATATAGGGATCAGCTAGTAAAATTGTGGTACTGATTCAAGATGGCCGAACCAATGGCGGCCAAATAAAATGTTTGTAATCGTGAAAAAGTCACCCTTTCAGATTTTACACATCTTTACGTTTTAGGGTCGTCCCTAGATGTCGGTCCGTCTGTCGGTCTATCTGTATGTCTTAATGGATGGATTTCAAATTGTGTGCCATAACTAATTGTGGTATAGGGCTCAACTAGTAAAACTGTGTTACTAATTCAAGATGGCGGAACAAAATGGCAGGCAAATAAAATTTTTGTAATCGTGAAAAAATCACCCTCTCAGGTTTTACATATCTTCGCGTTTTAGTGTCCTTAGAAAAACATGTTTTTTCAATCATAGCTTAAATACTACTTACCCGATTGACTTCAAATTTTGTCCAAATATTAGGGGTCATATGGGGATGACTCGGTAATATTTTGGTAAAATTCCAATATTAAAAAAATGTTTGTTAGAGTTTTATATTATTTGGGGTTAAGATCCAGTCAAAAAAACAAGTCTTTTTTTAAATTGTCGAGGTTTCGCAACTTCATTGTTGCATCTTCAGGGCACATTTATAGATCCTATATACTGCATGAGTCTTTACCTACTCCGTTGGTCGGCATATATTTCGTAGATATTAAGTTTCTAAATGGTTTTCGTTAACAATCCTCTTGTTATGTTACAGTGGTATATTATTTGGGGCTAGGATCCAGTAAAAAAACAAAAGTCTATTATTAAATAGTCGACGTTTCGCAACTTTATTGTTGCATCCTCAAGACGCATAGATTCTATATCCTGCATGAAACCCATAATTTCAGTCTTTGGACGTTGGATCGCAAATATTTCCCATATATTAAGTTTCTAAATGGTTTTCATTAACGATCCTCTTGTTTTTATGTTAGAGTGGTGTATTATTTGGGGTTAAGATCCAGTAAAAAAAAATGTTTAAATATGGCGGAACAATGTTTCAAAATTTTTGTTAGAGTGGCGTATTATTTGGGGTTAAGATCCAGTAAAAAACAAGTATTTTTTAAATTGTCGACGTTTCGCAACTTAATTGTTGCATCCTCAGGGCACATCTATAGATCCTATATCCTGCATGAAACCCATATTATCAGTCTTTGCCTACTCCATTGTTCCGCATATATTTCCCAAATATTATGTTTCTAAATGATTTTCGTTAACAATCCTCTTGTTGTTATGTTAGAGTGGTGTATTATTTAGGGTTAGGATCCAGTAAAAGAAAACAAAAGTCTATTTGTAAATAGTCGAATTTTCGCAACTTTATTGTTGCATTTTCAGAACACATATGTAGATTCTATATCCAGCATGAAACCCATATTATCACTCTTTACGTATTCTGTTTGTCCGCAGATATTTCTCAGATAATAGGTTTCTAAATGGTTTTCGTTAACGATCCTCTTGTTGTTATGTTAAGAGTGGTGTATTATTTGGGGTTAGGATCCAGTAAAAAAACAAAAGACTTTTTTTTTTTAAATTGTCGACGTTTCCAAACTTTATTGTTTTATCCTCAGGACACATTATAGATTATATATCCTGCATGAAACCCATAATGTCAATCTTTACCTACTACGTTAGACCGTTCCAAGATATTAAGTTTCTAAATGGTTTATTATTTGGGGTTGGGATCTAGTAAAAAAAAGACTTTTTTTTAAATTGTCGACGTTTTACAACTATATTGTTGCATTCTTAGGACACATATACGTTTTATATGCTGCATGAAAACCATATTATCAGTCTTTACCTACTCGGTTGGTTCGCAGATATTTCCCAGATATTAAGTTTCTAAATGGTTTTCGTTAACGATCTATTATTGTTGTTAGAGTGGTGTATTATTTGGGTTAGAAAATGTCTGCGAACAAACGCAGTAGGTAATGACTGATAATATGGGTTTCATGTTTATAAATTCTGTGTCCTGAGGATGCAACAATAAAGTTGCGAAACGTGGACGATTTAAAAAAGGGCTTTTGTTTTTTTACTGGATCCTAACCCTAAATCTCTGACATAACAAGATGATCGTTAACGAAAATCAGTTAGAAACTTAATATCTGGAAGTATCTGCGGACCAACGGAGTAGAAAAAAGCGATTCGTCTAAAATAATGCCATAAATTAAATCGTTTTTGATGTTTTTTGTGAAACCCCGTAAAATTGATTTTCACTAAGTCTTAAACCGTATTTATTTCTAAATAATTTTGCTGATCCATTTCGTGCCAACAGTATATAATTCTGTGGCGCAAGTCTTCATTACTATTAAATATTCGCCCGTTTTTGTGGATCCGTTCTTCTAAGTCTCCCCACAGATAATAATCGCAGGGATTAAGGTCAGGGCTACAAGGAGGCCAGTCGTTAGGCTCTATAAAATCAGCTACTTGTCCTCTTAAAAAATTTGTATACCGGCTGGTATGGCGCCTGGAACCATCCTAAAATCAGTGCTTTTAGTTTAAAACATGAAAATGATTTATGCAAAAACTAATTCTCGGCTAAAAATGAAACTTTAGTTTAAAAAATACAAAGAAAAGTCTGGTGAAAGACATTCAATTTCAGGTAGCATTTGCATTAACACAAGTTCACGATAAGTATGTGAATCCAACCTTATTCCTTGCTTAATAAAAATTAGTTCTGACTTATAATTTCTCGAGATTACCGCCGATACCATAACATAGTTGCCAAATTTCTCTCTTTCTTTTAGTAAACGATTCAAGGGCACATTTGTTTTTAAACAATCCATCGGAATACACAATTGATCGTTTTGTGAATTTTTTGTTCCCGATAGCGTAAAGATTTTTTCATCAGAAAACCAAATCTTCGAAATTTCGTCACGTGTTCGAAATTTATTAAGTAAACGCCTAGGCCTGACTAATCGTCTTTGTTTCATATCTTCATTCAAATTAAATATGTAGCCACGTTTAACATGTTTCAACTCTAAATCCTTGTTAATAATTCTTTTTACTGAACTTCTAGAAATCTGTACTTCATTTAATAGTTGAGAAACCGTTAGGCTAGTACTAGGTGCTCTTTCTAGACTAACTGCTAAGATACCTGTGTTCGTGCAGTTCTAGGTCTGTCCCTAGTTGCTCTTGTCTCAGTTTATCCCGTCTCTCTTAACTTTTCTACAAAATCATACACTGTACTTTTTCTTAACTCGTTATTAAAATGCTTTAAAATTTCACACACTCTCTATCCTCGGTTAAATAGGTTTTTTTATCACAACTTTTTCTTCAAAAGACAATATATAGTTATCTACTTTCACATAAAAAGTAGCTATGAATAAGTAAAATGCTTTAAAATTATTATTTGACAGTTCCAGTTCGTTTGTTTTTATCTTTTCTGCAATGTGCGTGGCCTACTCATACATAAAGACTTTTGTTTTTGTTGAGCCAAATTTAATGTAAAATATTTCATTTTGGTAAATTGCTGATATTTCACGTGTTTATTGACCGATTTTGCTCACCGTAGTCTTTTATTACTCAGAAATGAATAGGCTTTAATATTCTGTGTATTCTGTGTACAGGGTGTAACAAAAAATTACTAACGCCCTTTAAATTATGGCAAATTTTAGGCGCATCTGCCATCTTAAATTCCTTTCAAATATAAAAAATTTATGTTTGAGTCTCTAGCTTATTAACTTCTTTTCTAAACTGGCCCAAAACAAATAAAATCAGTGAAGTACAAAAAAGTTACAAAGGTAAAACCAAATCCCCCAAATTTCATTTGGCGCACTGAACGCTATAACGACCTTTAGTAAATTGCTGATATCTCACATGTTTTTTGACCGATTTTGCTCATCAAAGTCTTAAATTACTCAAAAGTGAATAGACTTTAGGATTATGTGAAAATCAAATCTACAGGTTGTCACAAAAAGTTCCAACGCCTTTTAAATTATAGTAAATTTTAGACGCATCCGCAATCTTGAATTTCTTTAAAATGTCAAAAATGTATGTTTGAGCCTCTAGCTTATTTATTTCTCTTTTAAACAAGCTCAAAACAAATGAAATCGGTCAAGTAACAAATAAGTTCCAGGGGAAAAACAAAATTTCGGTTTCTTTTGGACCACCCTATATATTGAAGATTCTACCAAAGTGGGAGTTTCCCAGGATTGATGATGTAATGGGGGAGGACTCAGGTCATAATATGCCTAAACAATTTTTTTATAAAAATACCGATATTGGTCCGTTTATGGTATACGTAGAAATGAATAAAGATATTTCTAGGCAAATAGTTTCGAATCAACAAATAAGTTTAAGGAAAACGAAATATTAAAAAGTAAAGGTTATATTATCTATATACCTTTTCATTTTGCTTTCTGTAAGGGCGTAGTGAGATATATTGATACTTCAATTTCTGAGGAGGAGTTATTTAAATTTTACTGTTTCTCCCTTTAACATTTCAGAAGTAAAAAGATTGAACAGGAGAGTAGTCGATTCTAATAATAAAAATACATATGTACCAACAGGTACTATTTTATACACATTTGAGGGGACGGTCCTACCAGCATGTTAGCATTTATGAATTATCTTACCAGTATCAATGTGTATACCGCCAATGTTACTCTTATTTGCTTTTTGGACATACTAGAATACAATACAAAGGTAAAAAGAAATGTTTTAATTGCGGAAATACTCCTGACGAAAACGATAGAGATTTTGATTGCAATATAGCATTGTGAAAGCAATTAACATAAATCAGCTAGTAAAAAATGCCCGGAATACTCTAAACAACAATCAATTAAATACATTATGCCAACAGAAAACATTTGAAGCCAGTGATAGGTGCCCAAAAAAGTATAATACATCCAGATATAATCGCCAAACTTACTTTAATTCACTATCATTCCATCAATCAGGGAAAAGAGGGGAATCTTCCCGAAGCGTCGACAAGTAAAGAGAAAAATTCTATTTGAATTAATCAAAGGAGGAATATCTTAAATAATCAAATCAATAAATCAAAACGTAGCTTTACTCAGGTAGTTAGAGACAGTCCAAAGAGGCGTCACATACTTTCTAATTCGCAAAGTTATGACCTTAGAGTAAGAATAAAAATAGAGTTTATTATTTACATATTTAGCCACTGCCAACGTTACCTCACAGAATAAGGTCGATCGTACGACGATGCCAAGCCTTGCCAGGCATTCCAATATTTACACGAATATATATTACGGTGAATATATTTAAACATAATGCAACAAAATGTTCATACAAAGAATAGTAACGTTTTTCCAATATTAGTTTCTAAGCAGTATAAAGAAATTACTTTTATTGCAAAATAGCATAATACAAGCTAAAATACCCAAAGCCTCAGATCAAATTACACCAGTAACAGAAGTTTTAATTAGATCGACTACTCGACGTATTAGACCATCCCACTATCGTATTAGACCATCCCACTTTCATTGCCAAGGGATTCTTATAGTAAAATAATATAATAGTCTACAGCAAAGATTGTTACAGGGTCACGTGACCGGCGTGGCCTAAAAACCAATGGCGGTTCGTGGAACTAAAATAAACTTTAACATTAACAAAACAGAAATTAATTTGCTAAAAAATATTTTAACGCAAAAGTTAATTCAATTAAAATTGTCATTAGGTACCAAGCTTTTCTTAACTTCACTACTGCATCTGTTTTAATGTATTATTGTGTAATTGTTGAGATGGTTCAAATCTTCTAATTATATGTTGCTTTACTTCAAGAAGCAGCTTTTTAAATATGCGGTGAGCTTAGGAGAACAGTGATTTTTTAAATATTTAATAAATCAGTTTTATTTACTTTATCTTGGACATTGCGAAACTAGGAGCTTTAGTTGACCTAACTATGGTGCGGTTCCAAGGGACTTGTATTGTAAAGGAAAATATCTTCTTCACTTATTTTGGGTCACATGACATATTGACCAATCCGGTTCAGTATAATAGAACGTTTATCGTCAGAAGCAAAATGATACAAGAAAGTCTCTGAGGTGATTTTTTGGCGACCAAAATAGTTTTTTCCTATCAGAGAATTAAAATAAGTATACAATAAAATGGCATAGCGGACGGGTTTGACTAATAATTGTCCTTTCGAATAAAAAAATATCTATATGTATATTAATTAACGTATGATAAAAGATTAAAATATAAATATTCTCAATAATTACCTATATGCTGACCTAACTTAAAGTATTGTTATTTACTGGGTAATATTCGAAGGGCACCTTAGGCTCAAAAAAACGTACCCCCAAAATAAAAATCACTACATTTTGGATAAAATCTGGGGAAATAATAAGGTTTTGCATGATTTCGGGCCTTTTTTAATTTCCACTTGAGTTGAGCCAATTTTTTATTTAAGTGTTGTGAGGTAAATGAATTTAACTGATTATTCTTTGAGTAATTAAAAGTAAATGTGTTCGTAAATATGTTCTAAACTGGTTATAATTTAAGATTTAGGATACTGAAAATTAAAAAAAAACTTCTATTTTTGTCTTACAGTTCTCGCTTCATTTTAATTTCCTCGCAAGAAAGTATTCTAGTTGCAAAAAAAACATGTTTTCTCGGATCCGTCGGTCTGTCTGTATGTCTGTCCGCGACAAAAGCTCAAAGACTAATTAGCTATAGCTATTGAAATGTTAAAAATTATCACTTAAAAACTGCTTATCCAATTATTACAAAACTCAATGCAAAAAACTACTGCATCGATTATGTTAAAATTTTATTAAAATTCAAATATTATATAGGGATAAACTGGTAAAAATTTTGAGACAAATTCAAAATGGTGGAATAAAATGTTGGCATAATTAAATGTTTAAAAATATCTTAAAAAAGTACTATCGGATTGATTGATTGATGACATCGCCATTTAGAATATTTATTACTAAAAATGTTTGAATTGCAGTCTTAGTATCGATTTTTAATAAAATCTGCATAAATGTTAAAATTTGCTCGCAATCTTGGCATTCCTACTCTGATATGATATCTATTCTCAACTACCACCAGATGCCGAGACTTTCTTTCGGTCAAATTTATACAAAGGTTCAAATTCCGCCGTCATGTTGGCACTACCATCTTGAATGTTTAAATTGCACAAAAATGATATTCAGTCTCAAATGCCGAATTTTAATCAAATCTACAAAAATTTTAAAATTAGTCTGCGATGTTGGGACCCCCATTTTTAATTCTCAAATATTGATTAAAATTTTATAACTATCATTCTTAAATATTTCTAGATACCGATATTTCAGCCGAATCTGTACAATGGCAAAATTCGTTGGCTATATTGGCGCCGCCATCTTGAATTTTGCTGTGCGTTCTTAAATAATCCGTACATTTCCTATTTTTACACATCCGCTATTTTGAATTTTTGAAGGCTGACACTCTTAAATTTTCCTAGACACTGATTTTCAGTTTAATTTACACAAGAAACCAAATTCGGCGGCAGCATTGGTTTCGCCGTTATGAATTTCTAAACGTTGACTAAAAAAATTCGGATTTTTTGAATGAGTAATCTGGAAGACGTAAAAATACATTACAAGTTTTGAACCAGACATACAAACATACAATCAGACGATTAGAAAGTCAATAAAAGCATTGTTTTTTAGTTTAAAACTCGTTTAATAATATATAAATAACTAATTTTGTTTTAAACTTACCTAACTTAATGGTTTGATTTTAGATAGTGAACTACGGAGCGATTATTTTTTTAAAATTTGTAGGTAATTAATTCAAGAAATGAAAAACAATTTCGTTTTTCCGGATGCGATTTCGTGATTTCTAAATCTTAGTATAATTTCACAATTTAATTTTAAAAATATTAGAAGTTTACTATGTCGTAAATTTTATTACTGACATTAATAAAATCCGCATACATTTGTGAAAACACTGAAAATGATGCCATAAAACGGTAAAAATACCTATTTGCCTAATTAAGGAATAAGTAAGAATTCTCGTTTTGTCAAGGATGATGAAGCATGGCCCATTTCTTCATTTTCGTACAACAAATATTTAAAAAGGTCGTCATTTTGCTTCGCCATATTAAATTCATACCAATATTTTACATTTTTTTTTTGTATCAGACGTAATTTTTGTGGAAAATTAAATAAAATTAAAGTTAATCGAGTATGTAGATTTTTAAGCTATACTGGGAACAGACCGACCGACCGACAGAAACTGAAAACATGAAGATCTGTAAAAACCTGGAACGATGATATTTTCACGTTTAATGATATTTCCCTATACGGGAAGTAAAAAGTCGCCCCGCCACTGGTACGCGTCACCAAATGGCCATGTGCTTAAACATGCGCCACACCTCTTGTTTTACTTGTGTTACGCATACCCCTAACGTGATTTATGAATGAATTGTGATCTCTATTTTAAGTCTTACTTTAAAGTTATGACATCAATTCACATAACAATAAATTATATTATCTCTCGCTCTGAAAAGAATAAAAAAGTAGTTTATTTAATTTGTCTCAGAAGGCTTCGCAATTAAGTCATCAAGATAGAGCGAAAGCTATTAATATTTTAAACACCTCAAATACATTAAGTAAGACAAATTTAGATTATGATAGGCCTAAAACTCAATCTAAAGGCGAGAAGTCTACAGACTTCTTCCCAAACTTTAACCCTACTTTTAAATAAAGAAAAAAGGAACATATAAATATTAATAATAATAATGGAGGATACTGTTAAATTAAAGATTATACAATGAAATATCAGAAGTTTTAAAGGTAATAGTAATTAATCAAATAATTTGATTAACCTCTGTAACACATGTAATCCAGACATAATTTGTCTAAACGAAACATGGCTTAAAAACGACAAAAATGTTATTTTTCTTAAATATTATATTATAGTTAGAAACGATAGAGAAGACGGGTTTTATCAAGAAACATTTAATTTACAAAGAAATAGTTTTAAATAATATTTCAAATAACCAAATACACGACAATATAATAAAAATTGGGGATCTTAATATAATCAGTATTTATTCAACCGTAAATCAAATCACTATAAACTTTCTAGATAACTTTTTAAATGATATTAGTGGAAAAACAATGTTGACAGGCGATCTCAATGCTCATCATGGTTTATGGGGGTGCCATAACAATGACAGTAGTGACAGAGTCATAGTGGAGGTTTTGTATAGGCAGAATTTGGTCCTGAATCATGGATCCCAAGCTAGAGTACAAAAACTTAATTTAAACCCCAGTTCTGTAGATATTACTTTAGTTAGTGCGGATTTGGCGTCCTTAACCCAGTGAGAAGTATTGGAGGACTGTGGAAATAGTGATCATTTCCCTATATTAACCAAAATTAATAATACCTATTTCCCTCAACACATGTATGTATATAGGTTATATTAACAAAAAACATTTTAGAAAAGCAGATTGGGCTAATTATACAGATACATTAATAATATACTCATCACAAATAGGTGAAATTTCGAATTCGAAGATCTTGTTGATTTAATGAGTAAAGTGGCATTAGAAACCATTCCAAAAAAAAGTTTAATCTCAAATTTCATAAACCCCAAAATCCCTGATGGGTCTTAAAATGTTCGGTTAAAATTCAAGAAAGAAAAACTGCTTTTCGTGTTTTTATAGACAACCCTTCAGGCCTTCAGATGTCAATCTTATGTTTGGTAAACATGCACAAAATAAAACCAAGAGATTTCTTAAAAAAAAAGAAAAAACAAAAATTTGTGGAATTTTGATCAACTCTCAAAATCAAATATTTCAAAAATTTGGCAAATTTTTAAAAAGTTTTCAATAAAATTTGTTGGCAAAGAATTTAGACTCACAGACAGACAGACAAATTGCAGAAATGTGACTAAGTTACCTTACCCCATGTAATGTTCATCCAGATTTTAATCTCAAACATTCTAATGAAGAAGTTGAGTTATTTAATTTAAAGGAACTCGTTGTAATACTAAATAAAAAGAAAATTTCGGCTACCAGTAAAAATGATATTTCTTATTCATTGTTGGAAAAACTGCCTAATAAATTATTGATTAGCTTACTCAACATTTATAATGGGTGCTTACTTGGGGAAAAAGTTCCGGATCCCGGTAAGGAATTACTTATTGTACCTGTTCTCAAAAACCAGAAAGATCGAAAATTTCCAGACAGTTATCGTCCAATAGCCTTGGGGTCATGTGTAGTAAAAACACTTGAAAATCTTATAAACAATAGACTTGAATGGTATATCGAAAATAAAAAATTACTCTCTTTTTATCAAACAGGGTTTAGGAAACGAATGAGTATTTATGATAACCTGCCATATGTTACAAAATACGTCCAGTTGGGATTTAGCCAGCATCTACATTCAGTCGCAGTATTCATAGATTTAAAACAAGCATATGATTATGTTAATATATATCAAGTCTATGAATATTTAATAGAATATGGTGTGAACATTGATTTATCTAACCTTATTTTTAATATATTATCAGATAGAATTGTTTTTGTAAAAGATATTACCAATGGTACTGTTGGTCCAAAGATGTCCTCGACAGGTCTTCCACAGGGCTCTCCACTTAGTCCAATTCTTTTTAATATATTGTTGGTCTCTTTGTTTAAATTGAATTTAAGGTGGGCTACCTTATTGAGTTATGCAGTTGATTTAATTCTAATTTATAAGGACAACGATATTAAGAAAGCAATTGAAGTTATTAATATTGCTCTGGAAAAAATAAGTACATGGCTTACCACACATAACTTCCACATTTCAAAAAATAAAACAGAAGTAATATGGTTTACTAAAGGTTCTCGAAAGGATACCGCTAATAATATTTTAATCAACAATACTATAATCCCTCTTAAAGATAAAGTAAAATATCTTGGAATTATGTTACAGCACAACCTAAAATGGGATGAACATATTGAAGCCATATGTAACAATGCTAGAAAAGGTATGAACATCATTAAGACTTTTAGTAGAGTTTGATGGGGATCTGATCTCAAAATTTTAAAAATGGCATTCAACTGCTGAGTTAGGTCACAAGATCTGGGATCCTTTTTAATTCTCCCTTCATCTAAAAAAATATAAATAAATTAAATAACATATTTTTCCAAGCTCTCAGAATCATAACCGGTTGCATGAAATCAACTCCTTTTAACGTACTCTTAGCGGAAACGGCGGAGGAAATTAGAATATTGGAAAAATAAAGATCCTCCCCTATAGACACAAGCAACAGCAATGTCCCTTCCATACCAGGAAAAAATTGATATTCACGAAAAACTTTCCTGCTTTGACATAGAATTCCAAAATCAAATGCAAAATATGAAAATGTTTAATCTAAATTTAAAAAAAACAAACAATTAACAAAAATCCTCTTTTCCTAATAGAAACATTTAAATATGGAGAGCAATATACCTTTATATATACAGACGCTTCTAAAGGTAACAATAAAACAGGAATTGGTGTACACATATCTAGTTTAAATTTAAATTTTAGTTCCAAACTACCAGAAGAAATGAACATATGTACTGCGGAAATTGTGGCAAAAAGGCCGCTTCCCTATGCCTGGAAAAAAATATTTATAAAGCAATTATTTTTACAGACTCAACAAGTGCGATTCTTAAATTAAAAAAATGAGCAATGATTCAAACCAATGATAATATAACTTTGCGCAAAATTTTAATCTAATTCTATCCTGGATCCCAAGTCATACTAATATTTCGGGTCATGAACCAGCTGACATACTGGCCAATATCGGTAGATCCCACACAGTTCCCTTACAAATTAAATTAGATAAACAAGAATTTATGCCCTTAATCAAGAAAATCACAAAATAGAAATTTGAGGAATCTTGGAAGGATTCATTTAATAATAAAGGAAAATGGTATGCAGTGTTTCCAGATAAATTTCCTCGGAAGTAATCGTTTGCAGATATGGAATACATAGACAGAAGACACATCACCACAGTAATAAGAATGAGATCAGGTCATTGCCTAACCAAAGAACATCTACATAAAATAGGTAGCAAAGAAGATGCATTGTGTGAATCTGGACAGATATAAAGTTTAAACCATATTTTCTTTGAATGTCCAATTAATGTTATTCCAGATTTGAACCTTTCTGAAGAACTAAGAAAAAATGGTTTTAGGACTCATGAATATTCAATCAGTTCTCTCCAATATTAATTCATATGCAGTAAAATTATGAAATAAATTTTTAACCTACAATAAAATTAAACTATAATCTAAATAACAATATTATTGATAAAAATTCCTCTATTTATAAACCATCCTCTTAAGTCCAAGGCAACATTTATTTTAAATTATGCCCAAAAGTCAAGTGTGGCATAGGTAGAAATAAAATGGTAAAATATTGGTAGGAATGCAATACAATGGAACAAAATGGCGCCCAATAAAAAAAAGGCAGTATATGTAACCCATATATACTGTAACTATGTGTTGAGATAAACTGGGTCACACTTCATTATTCCTAACAAATGAAAAAAAATCATAACGAGGGAAGTTCCGGGTAAAGGAAATTTACCGATTTTTCTGGTTAAAATCACAAGCTTACAACATAGTATGCCAAAACGCCGATTTTAAATTATTTTGCACAAAACGTTGTAGGCACTAAATTACTTTTGATACGAATTCATCATGGCGGAACAAAATGGCGGCCTTATATATTTTTTAATCATTGTAAAAACTTACTTATTCAAATGACTTTAAATTTTGACCAAAAATCAAATGTAGTATAGAAACTGGTGAAATATTGGTTAGAATCCAATATGGTGGAGTAATATTAAAAGTGTTTGAAAAAAAAAACAGTACAAAAAATCGTTAAATTTCCTTCAGCAGGAACTTCTCTCGTTATTAATCATTCCTTTTATGAGGAATAATAAATTATTATGATCCTATTTGGTCGGGCATATAGTAATTTAGTAGTTACATATATATGATATAATTGTCAATTATTTTCGGTAAATTTCCAATTAAATTAAAATTAGCCACTGTATTACCTCTATATAAAAATAAAGGCGATCGCAACGATTATTTTAATTAGTTTTGTATTTTGTTTAGCATTTTAGAATTAAATATGCGACATCAATTGTTAGTTTTTTTGAACGCTAATAAAGTACTAATAAATAATATAAAATAAAAGTACCGAAACTGCACTTTTCATAAATTAATAATCCATTCCATGGATAAAAAATGAGCTTAATTGGTATTTATATTGATTTCTTTCGAGCTTTTGACTGCGTACATCACGGTTTGTTGTTGGAAAAATTAAATAGAATGGATGTCAGGGTTTAGGCATTGGATTTGTTTTGCTCCTACTTTCAGGCAAGAACACAAGTAGTAAAATTGTATCAAAACTATTCATGTAGAGAGGGGTGTGCCTCAGGTATCCATCCTTGGCTCTTTGCTTTTTTAAATTTATTCTAACGGTTTGATTGACTATATAAATTCTTTTTCGGAGCGGGTTCATGAGGTTTGTTAGGCGGATGATAAATAACACTGAATTTGTTTACAAACGTGTTTCAGTCAAACTAACACCGTTGCTATAAAATGTTCTCTCAGAGAGCATGAGCTAAACTATTAAACATAGAGAGATAACTCAAGAAGTCTGACTGTTTAACTGTCAGACATATAGAGTTGTTACGTTCTAAATTTTCTCAGCTACTTTGCCTACATGATTTCAAACTTACTTTAGTTTTTTTTTCTGGTCTTAACACATCTTAAAAATAAAGCTAACGTCAACATAATTGAAGCAGTAGTTTATTAACAACTAAAATATATTTCAAAATAAACATTATTCTAGAAAACTGACTTGTGTCGTCTGTGTGGGCACACATCGAAATCTGAAAATAAACAAAAAAATTTAATAGCCCCTTAAATGATAATTCTAGTTACTAATTAAGCAAATCGAGTAAATTTAAAATTCGAAGAATGTGTGTGTTGCGCTGCCCTATGTTTTGATTAATTAGAATGAATTGAGGTGCTAAATAACAACATCAAAATAATTTAAATGCACCCTGTATCAAATTTGAATTGAACACTAATATTTCCTTAGATATATTAATTTAAAATCATCTATATATTTAAAAGACTAAGCCAAATTTTTTAGTTAGTTCGTGAGAGAGTTGTACTGCACCGATTTATATGATTTTTTTTTAATAATCGTCTGGTGACGGAGCCTTTCAACCCTATTTTTTTGTATTGTAAATTTATACATGGTGTTTCAAAAAATCGGGTCACTGATTAATCACGATTCTGCTCAAACTTGACTTGACGTAAAAAGCTGCATTGTGGAAAAGAGATTTAGAGGTTCGATAAGATAAGAAAGGATTTTTCAAAACTTAAATTTCAAGGGGGTTAACCCGGCCCTTAAATATTGCAATATTTTTATTTAATAAACGGTTGGTTTTTTGGAAAACGCTTAAATTCGTATATTTTATTTGGTTGTCTTACATATTTTAAAATTTCTTAAAATACAGGGTATTTAAAAAATCGGGTTGCTTGATGTAAAAAGCTGAATTTTGGTATACATGTTGACTGTAGGATGTAGAGGTTCGATAAGAAAGGATTTTTTAAAACCCAAATTTCAAGTGTATATTTTATTTTATTTTTTTTACATATTTTTTAAAAATGTATACAGGGTGTTCCAAACAATCGGAAATAATTTATAAGCAAAAATCTCCCAAGACCCTGTTGACAAAAATTGAAAGAAAAATACAACAAAAAACATGGTTTATAAAGATGTACGTTATCGCTATACGCGAAGTAAGTCGCGGGAACCCGCTAGTTTTTACTGAGACAATACTTAGATAATGCTTTTGTAATTAAAGAAAAATAATAACAAATGGAAAGTTATCTTAATGTTTTTAATAAATACCTGTAAGGATTTTGGTTTAACAAAATAGCTGTTAGACTCCTGAAATTTCTTTGTTATTTTCTCTGAACAATTTCAAAAGAGATTAACAA
The DNA here is from genome assembly GCA_030620095.1 of Kuschelorhynchus macadamiae. Classification (NCBI taxonomy): domain Eukaryota; kingdom Metazoa; phylum Arthropoda; class Insecta; order Coleoptera; family Curculionidae; genus Kuschelorhynchus; species Kuschelorhynchus macadamiae. Next base: position 288,675 of record JAUTXW010004403.1, read on the forward strand.
TTTGTATTTAAATTATTATAATTTATTTTTAATTGGTTATTAAAAATGCAGTATAATCCATGTCAAAATATTGTAACAAAATTAGGAATTTCCCTAGATTTCGCGCCCTTAAAACATAAAAAGTGACATCTTTATTTCTGAAGGAGATCATTGGTTGGAAAGTGATTGCCTTGGCACTTTTGCCAAATAAAATTTTTGTAATCTAAAAAATCACCCTCTCAGGTTTTACAAATATTCGCGTTTTGGCGTCCCTAGATGCCAAAAATATGTTTTATCAAGTCCGTTGGTCCGTCTGTCGGTCTGTCTGTCAGTTCGTGGCATAGCTTAAAAACTACTGATCAGCTTGACTTCAAATTTTAGTCAAAAATTAAGGCTTATATGGGGATGACCTGGCAATATTTTGGTTAAAATCCAATGTGCCGGAACAAGATGCCGGCCTAATGAAACGTTAAAAAAATTATTATTCAAAAAACTAATTATCCAATTTGCACAAAAATCAAATATTAAAACTGTGGTACTAATTCAAGATAGCGAAACATAATGGCGGCCAAATAAAATGTTTGTAATCTCAAAAATCACCCTAGCAGCTTTTTCATATCTTTGCGTTTTAGCATCCCTAGATGCCAAAGAATATATTTTATCAATTACGTCGGTCCACCTGTCGGTTTGTCTGTCTGCCTGTCAGTTCGCGACATAGCTTAAAAACTACTCATGAGATTTTGGAGAAAAACTAAGGCCCATTTGGGGATGACCTGGTAATATTTTGGTAAAAATCCAATATGCTGGAATAAGATGACGGCTTAGTAAAACGTTAAAAAATTATTACTAAAAAAACTAATTATCCAATTTACTTCAAATTTTGCAAAAAAATCAAGTGTTACATAAGAATGAACTGGTAACTTTTTGGTTGAATATAAGGTAGCAAAACAAAATGGCGGAATAATAAAATATTTAAAAAATCAGTCTGAAAAAAATTACCTTTTTTCAGACTGAATTTTGTGCAAGCAAGTGTGATATTGAGATAAGCTGGTAAAGTTGTGTTACGAATTCAAGATAAAGGAACAAAATAGCGGCCAAATAACATGTTAAAAAAATTAACGTAAAAAAATCTTCTTATTCTATTGACTTGAAATTTTGGAGAAAAATTAAATAATATAAGCACAAACTGGTGCGAATTCAACATGACGTAACAAAATCGCGGCGAATGGCGATGTAAAAACTACTTATTGAATTCATTTTAAATTACGCCCAAAATCAAGTGTGGCATAGGTAGAAACTGGTAAAATTTTGGTATGGATCCAATATATTGGAACAAAATGGCGTCCAATAAAAACGTTTGAAAATACAGTATAAATGTGTTCTTAAATACCTATGTACTGCACTAAATTGGCTCACACTTCACTATTCCTAATAGAAGGAAATATTCATAATGAGGGAAGTTCTGGGTAAAGGAAATTTACCGTTTTTTTTGCTATAGCTCGCTAAAAATTAGTTTTATTGAGAATTGTCATAAGACATAATTATTATTAATGAAGAAGCTAAAGGTACAAAACTGCTTTTCAAGGTTGCAGCTAAATATATTAGAAGAACAACTATCTGGGTGCACATCATTACATGTTTTTTGCTGTTTGGTCCTTTTTTATCTGCACTAACAATAAAATATATTATAATCCCTACCTCTTCAAATTTTGGAGTATTTTTTTCTAAAATTGTATTGATTCCTCAAGGCCCTGCCAAAAATGTGACTCTATCGTATTAAAACTTAAACCCTCGTATTCACTAAAAGGTTTAAGAGTTAGAACAGGTCTAGTTGCCATGGCGCTTAAAACTCTTAGTTGCCAGTTATGTTTCGCTTATGTCACTGTCATTTTGTAATTGTGACATTTAGAAAAAAGTTTTTTTAAATTTGAACTTAGGTTAGGTTAAAAGTGAGTGGATCAAACCAACCCTCCACTGCGGCTCTGTGGTTTATTGTGGCTCACACCTATGTTTACACTTCCCCAAGCAACTCTAAATCCTCAATGAGTCTTATCATTGCATTTGGGGAGGTATTCTTCAAGTCCTCGGACAGCAGGATATCTCTACCGAAAATAAAGAACCTGATCCTGGCACCTGCCGGGCATTCACGTAGCACATGTCTGGCTGTCTCGTCATCCTCCATACATAGGCGGCACTCAGATTCGTCTTCAAGCCCCATCCTGTGAATATGATGTTTTAGACCACAATGGTCAGTTTATAGTCCTACTGCTGTTTTGAGCTTAATTCTGTTCATATTGAACAGAATTTCCGTTATCCTCTTCTTCATAGGAAGGGGGATAAATGCTTTTGCATGGGACAAGCCTGGCAGTCCAAGCCAATAGAGATTTGCTTTTTCCTCAACCAGGTCCAAAATTGCGCGCTTGGCCGTTTCGCGGGCTATTCCTAAAGCTGGTTCAGGTCCCACAAATCTTGTCTCTGCTCCTTTCTTTGCTAGAAGGTCCGCAGACTCATTTCCCTCCAAACCTGCATGTCCTGGTATCCAGATAAGAGCGATTTTATTGTCGCTCCCCAGGCCAACAAGTGCGTTTTGGCAGTTCCAAACTGTTTTGGATGTACAATGACTCGCTTCAAGTGCTATTTTTATCGTTTTATGTGTTGTTTGTTGATCCTTCAACATTCTAGCACACAATTCGATAGCATGGACTTCTGCTTGGAATATTGAGGTGTTATTTTCCAGGCTTACTGACAGATCAACCTTCGGTCTTACCCCATGTATTCCAGCTCCTACACCTTTATTGGTTTTGGAGCCGTCTGTGAAAAGGCACAGCTCTCCTTTAAGTAGATCAGATTTATTCTGATCCCACTCCTTTCTCCCTGTGAAGATCACGGAGTAGGGTTGCTGTGCACTAACAGTTTTTAGTAGCAGGTCCGATTGCATTCCTAACATGTAGTGGTTTTTCACAACTTTCAGCATGTTGGATGATTCCATGTGACTCGTGCTATCCACTATGCTCTTGGTAACATGGCGGAGTCTGTATGTTGTCCTCATTGCTTTCCCTTCCACAACTAGGTGGAGTGGTGGAAGTTTCAAAAGGAGTTCCATGGCCGTTGCCGGAGTGGAGCGAATCGCTCCTGTAATTGACAAGCAAGCCTGTCTTTGCAGTCCACTCAGTTTGGCTTGCGCAAAACTTTGTTATCCCTTGCTCTACCACGCTACAGAACCATAGGCTATCATTGGTGTTATGATCGTTAGGTACAGCCAATATAGCTGTTTTGGTCTCATACCCCATAAATTCCCGCAGATTTTATGGCAGGTCCACAAGGATAGTTGAGCTTTCTGAACTATTTTATGCAGATGAGCATGAGTCCAGCGATAATTCCCAAATAGTTCACTTCAGCTGAAAATGGTATCACCTGTCCTCGTAAGGAAGGTGTTTGAAGTCTCTCCAGATTCCTTTTCTTTGTGAAAGGGACTAGTACCATTTTTTTAGGGTTGATAGACATCTCTTCCCTCTCACACCATGTCAGTGTGGTATTCAGTACTTTCTGAAGGGTTGCTGAGATTTCCTCTTCAGCCTTTCCTTTTACTGTGATAACTAGATCATCGGCATATGCCTGCATATCAACCTCCCACAGCCGAACCACAGCCAGCAGATTGTCCCCAGTAGTGACCACAGCAAGGGCGACAACACTCCTCCCTGTGGACACCCTCTAGCAGCTCTAAAGCTCACTGTCTCCTCCTGTAGGGATGTTGTTATTTTCCTGTTTTCAAGCATTGCCTGTATCCCGCCACATATAAGGGGTTCTACCCCTCTTTCAGCAATTTCATATAGAGTGATCCAGAAAGGGCTTTGTTAAATGCTACCTCGATATCTAAGTAGAGAGCCAGTTCTGTTGATTTGTCCGTTTGGTATGCATACTGATGCTCACTCAGCGGATGTCGCCTAAGAGCTTTTCAACAGAAAGGAGGTTAGACTTATTGGTCTAAGCGAACTTGGTAGAGGATCATTTCGACCCACTTTAGTTATATATATTACCTTAGTTGCAGACCACCTGGCCGGTATATAGTTTCATGCCAGACTTGCTCTGAATAGTCTTATTATGAAAGGAAGGAGTGCGTCTAACCCGTTTGAAATTGAACTTAATTCTAAAGGGTACCATTACTTTCAAGTGAAATATAATAAAAGTTATTTAGCTTTTCATAAAATAGCAAAACATACTCAGAAACTTCAATCTATTTTATACAACTTTGAAATTTACTATTTGTTTCTATTACGTACCTAAATACTCGGAAACCTGGCTTAAAAAAGTCTACATATTTGCGCAAACCTTTCTCGTAATTTGAAAAACATTTGTGGCCAACCACAAGAGCATAGCATCAAATTACCTTGAATTATCAATCAAATACGGTGTGGTTTTAGCCTCTGTCAGAACTAATTGAGTATTTAGATAAATTTTATATAATTTTAGAGCCTCAAAAACGATTTTTTGGGTATTTTTGTGAATGGCATGGTAAAATTTATATGTTTTTAGGATGACAGACACAGTTTGGGTTGCAACATTTCACCCAATTTTGTAAAATATCTTTAAGAAAGTTTGCTGCCATTCCCAATTTATTTATAGCAATGTGGATATTCGTTTGATAGAAGTGCTACTCGATTATGTTTTTGGATCAGTTGGAGCTGCGAAATGCTTACCTGTAATTGGATAAGGACAGAAGCACTTTTCAATATAAACTGCTGCTTAAAATAGGGATATTAAAATTCGTAACTTATTTTTAGCTTGTCATAATTTTTAAAATATTTAATATACAGGGTAAGGCGTCTCGCGTAGCGCCAAAAGAGGCAGATTTTCGGCTCTATAATATAATGACGGGTTAAAAACGTCTTTGGACGAACATGTGATAATTATACATAGTGGGATAGAGAGTGTCGCAGAAACCTAAAAAAATATAAAATTAAATTGCCTATATAATCCTTCTTTAATGCAGGATAGGAACCCATATTCGATTTTGGTTCCTAACAAAATGGTACTCGATTATTCAAAAGTGTATATTTTTTTATTTGAACTCTACCAAAGATCCATAAGTAGCTACATTGATCTATTACGCTACTTATGACGCTAATCCTGACATTCAACAATCTATCTAAGCCAAGAACATAGCAAAATGTAAACTTAAAATAACAAAAATATTATATATATTATATACTTTATACAAGGGTGAAAAAAAAGGACTTCAAAACAAAAATTTTTTGAAAGCGGAAAAAAAAGAAGTCAGTGAAAAATTAATAAGTGGTAAAACCGCTACGAACGTTAATTAGGACTTGACATATTTTTGGCATACTGCCAATTAAATTGCTGTGGAACAGATTTCCATAATTCTGGAAGAACTTCTTAAATCATCGAATGTTTATACTGCCGGCACGTATTCATCCAATTTTCTTTGTACCATATCCCACGCATGTCCTGTAAACTTTAAATCTGGCGATAGAGGTGGCAATCAAGTTGGGGTACGCCATTTTCTTCTAGATCATTCAAGCCCTATGAGGTCTTGCATTGTCGTCTAGAAACAAAAACCCATCCCCTACAGCAGCGTGAAAAATCGAGAAGACGTTGTTTATGACCTGCTGTGTGTACTGGTCACCATTCAATTTCCATCACATACATAAAGATTGGTGCGGCCGTTAAAACATATTGCTCTCCAAGCCATTATTGACCTGCACGGTAGGAAAACCATTCTGTACTGTACGCCTATTACGTGGTACCCCTGGCAAAGTCCACACACGTGGCCCATTCCAACTGTTGCTGCATATGCAGTGGAGTAAGTGGAACTCGGCTCAAAAGACGCCCTGATTTTAAATTTATATCACCTAACCTTCTTATGGTATCAATAGATAGAGCGGTTTCTGCTGTGTTAAAAAATCTTGAGGAAAATGTCTGCAGGTGGACAATGGTTGTCTTCTTGCGCTTATCGTAATTAGTCGATTTTCCCTGGATTGGAAGAATATCTGTATTTGTCAAGAATTTAATACAGGTTACCTTAAAAAAAGGTATTTTTTATTATGTTCATTTTTATATAAATTAAATTAGTGTTTATGTTTTGGTATGTTCTTGGCTAGGTAGATTGTTGAATGTAAGGATTAGCGTCCCAAAAAATCAATTCGAAGGGAAGATCGACTAATTAATTAAACGCAAGAAGACAACCATTGTCCACCTGCAGACATTTTTCTCAAGATTTTTACCGCAACAGAAAGCGCTCTATCTATTGATACCATAAGAAGGTTAGGTGATATAAATTTAAAATCAAGGCATCTTTTGCGCCGAATTCCACTTACTCCACTGCATAAACTACTTATCCCACTGACTTCAAATTTTGGTCAAAAATTAAGGGTCGTATGGTGATGACCTGGTAATATTTTGGTAAAAATCCAATATCGCGAAACAAAATGGCGGCCTAGTGAACTGTTAAAAAAATATTATTTAAAAAACTACCGATCCAATTTATCTCAAATTTCGCAAAAACATAAAGTATTATATTGAAATCAAGTGATAACATTTTGGTGCGAATCCAAAATAGTCGAACAAAATGGCTGCATAATAAAATATTTAAAAATCCAGCCTGAAAATGCTGCTTAATGGTTTGATTTCAAATTGAATGCCATAACTACTTGTGGTATAGGGATCAGCTAGTAAAATAGTGGTACTCATTCAAGATGGCCGAACAAAATGGCCGCCAAATAAAATGGTTGTAACCATGAAAAAATCACCCTCTCAGGTTTTACATATTTTTATGTTTTAGCGTCGCTGGATGCCAAAAAATGTTTTATTAATTCCGTCGGTCCGTCTGTCGGTCTGTCAGTTCGCGGCATAGCTTAAAGTCTACTTACCGGATTTACTTCAAATTTTGGTCAAAAATTAAGGGTCTTATGGGGATGATCTGGTAACATTTTGGTAAAAATCCAATATAACGAACTAAATGGCGGCCTAGTGAAGTCTTAAAAAAATATTATTAAAAAACTACTCATCCAATTTCTCTCAAATTTTGCAAAAAACATCAACTATTATATTAGTCTGGTAACATTTTGGTACGAATTCAAGATAGCGGAACATAATTGCGGCTTAATATAATATGTAAAAATTCAGCCTGAAAAGCTGCTTAATAGTTTGATTTCAAATTGTGTGTCATAATTAATTGTGGTATAGGGATCAACTAGTGAAATTCTGGTACTAATTTAAGGTGGCCGAACAAAATGGCAGTCAAATAAACAGTATGTACTCGTGAAAAAATCACCCTCTCAGGTTTTATACGTCTTTACCTTTGAGAGTCCCTAGATGCGAAAAAAATGTTTTATCAGTTCCGTCGCTCTGTCTGTCGGTATGTCTGTCTGTCAGTTCGCGGCATGGCTTAAAGACTTCTTACCCGATTGACTTCAAATTTTTATCAAAAATTAAGGGTTATATGGGTATGACCTGGTAATATTTTGGTACAAATCCGAAATGGCGGCCTAGTGATAGTGAAATGTGAGAAAAATTATTCCGAAAAACTGCTTTTCCAATTTATTTCAAATTTTGCGTAAACATTTCGGTACGAATCCAAGATGGCGGAACAAAATGGCGGTATAATAAAATAATTAAAAATTCAGCTTGAAAAAGCTACTTAATGGATTGATTTTAAATTGTGTGCGATAACTAATTGTGGTATGGGATTCAACTAGTAAAATTGTGTTACTTCAAGATGGCGGAACAAAATTGCGGCCAAATAAAATTTTTGTAATCGTGAAGAAAATCACCCTATCAGGATTTACATATCTTCACGTGTTAGCGTCCCTAGATGCCAAAAAAACATGTTTTATCAATTGGGTCGGTCGGTCTGTCGGTCTCTCAGTTCGCGACATAGCTTAAATACTACTGGCTCGATTGACTTCAAATTGTGACCAAAAATTCAGGGTCATATGGGGATGGCCTGATAATATTTTGGTAAAAACCCAATATGGCGGAACAATGTTAAAAAAAGTTGTTAGAGTGGTGTATTATTTGGGGTTAAGATCCAGTTAAAAAAAAACAAGTATTTTTTAAATTGTTGACGTTTCGCAACTTAATTGTTGCATCCTCAGGACACATATATAGATCTTATATCCTGCATGAAACCCATATTATCGGTACTTTTACTCCGTTGTTCCGCATATATTTCCCAGATATTAAGTTTCTAAATGGTTTTCGTAAACAATATTCTTGTTGTTATGTTAGAGTGGTGTATTATTTGGGGTTAAGATCCAGTAAAAAAAAAACAAAAGTCTATTTTTAAATAGTCGACATTTCGCAACTGTTTTGTTGCATCTTCAGGACACATACGTAGATTCTATATCCACAGATATTTCCCAGATTCTAATTCTAAATGGTTTTCGTTAACGATCCTCTTGTTGTTATGTTAGAGTGGTGTATTATTTGTTTTTTTTGTTTGTGAGTTAGGATCCAGTAAAAAATAAAAAGACTTTTTAAATTGTCGACATTTCGAAACATTATTGTTGCATCCTCAGGACACATATATAGATTGCATATCCTGCATGAAACTCATATTATCAGTCTTTACCTACTACGTTAGTCCGCAAATCTTTCCCAGATATTAGGTTTTTAAATGGTTTTTTTAACGATCCTCTTGTTTTTAGAGTGGTGTATTATTTGGGGTTAGGATCCACTAAAAAAACAATTTTGTTTTAAATTGTCGGCGTTTCGCCAGTTTATTGTTGCATTCTCAGGACACATAAATGTTATATCCTCCATATTATCAGTCTTTACCTACTCTGTTGTTTTGCAGATGTTTCCCAGATATTAAAATTTTAAATGGTTTTTGTTAACGATCTTTTTGTTGTTCTGTTAAAGTGGAGTATTATTTGGGGTTCGGGAATATCTGCGGACCAACGGAGTAGGTAAAGACTAATATGGGTTTCATGCAGGATTTAAAATCTATGTGTCCTGAGGATGCAACAATAAACTGGCGAAACGTCGGCAATTTAAAAAGGGCCTTTGTTTTTTTTATTGGATGCTAACCCCAAATAATATACCACTTTAACATAACAAGAGGATCGTTAATGAAAACCATTCAGAAACTTAATATCTGGGTTATCTGCGGACCAACGGAGTAGGTAAAGACTGATAATATGGGTTTCAATTTGAGATAGCGAAATAAAATGACGGCCAAATAAAATTTCTAGAAAATCAACGTAAAAAAATCTTATTCAATTGATTTCAAATTTTGCAGAAAAATTAAATGTGAAAATGGGATACTTATTGAATTTATGCCTAAAAGACAAGTGTGGCATAGGTAGAAAGGAAATTGTAAACCAGGCGCGTATACAGCCTGCAGTTATAGGAGTGGTAATTTATACATTTTTACAAAACTGGCGACCAAAAAAAACACACAGGCTTATGCTACTCTTCTTCGTACAAGGTAATATGAGGTAATATTATTAGGACTTCAATATTCAAAATCCGCGGACGTAAATTTTAAATAATTTTGTCATAGGGGGGGAGTTAATTACCCCTATTACCTATCCTTGTATACGCGCCTGTGATAAACATATTGGTAGGAATCTAATATGATGGAACAAAATAGCGCCCAATCAAAATGAAGAGGCAGTATATGTAACACATATATACTGAACTAACTTGGAGCACATTTCACTCTTCCTAATAAAAGTAATAATTCATAACGAGGGAAGTTCTGGATAAAGGAATTTACCGATTTTTTTTTCCAAAAAATAACCCAAATTATAAATATATGCTATCTATATGTGTTTCTGCATTTAATAGCCGACATATTTAATTAATTTAAATATTTATTGTTAGTTGTTTTTTTTTTCAATTATAGGAATAAAGTTTAATTTGAAATTTCAGAAGTTTTTTGAGTTTCTTAGTATTAAAGACCTACAGTTAATATTGAATTAAAATATTTTTTGTCTAGCCAAGATTCCCAATAAGTCATGATTTGCAAAATGTGTTTTTCTTTAAACTATCATTCATTTCCCCACCCCTGAATTTGTTTTTACTCTTTTCAAATGGGATCAACAAAAGGTCTTTATTCTAAACCTACTTAGCCCAAATATAGAATTTAAACATAATAGCTATTGACATATTAAATTTGAAGTGTATCAATGTAAATAAAACTTACATTTTATTACAATTCTCGGAGGGGGCTATATACCAGATTTTTGTTTTATTGAAAGTTTAACTAGTACATCACTAGCTATTCAAAAATGTTTGTTTCAAATACGTTATATTTTTTGTTGAGATCGGTCCTCAGACCAACTGTGTAATAGGCGTCATGAGACCGTAAAAATTTGAAATCGATATTTTAATTTTTTCGAGAGATAACGTGTATCATGGGAAATTAAAAAAAAAAAAACACACGAAAAGAACATGTTTTATTTCACTAATAGTTCTTGTGATAATGAGTCTTGTTACTCGTCAAGAGTTTATAACAAGATATATAAACATTCCGCCTCATTTGGATGGGATTAGTGTTTCATCGAAGGCAATTTCTCGTCTCGTCTCGATTTTCGAGACGAGAAATTAAAAAATTCTCGTCTCGATTTTTTTCTCGAAGAAAATTTCTCGATCTCGATTCGAGATTCTCGAAAATTCGAGAGTCTTGAAAATAGTGAACTGATTGTTATTAACAAATCATGTAGGTACATATTGTACCTATATAAATTCTGCACCAAAAGATGGGGTAATTTTTTTTCTGTTAAAAAATTACGGCAGAATACAGAGTTATATTATGTATTGTATGATTTAAAAGCCACCTATGTACAACAAAAACAAAAAAAAAACGCAGACTTTGGCACAAAAATTAGAAAAAATTGGTTCTAAAAAGAGTGAAAATCAAAACGAATGCTTTATTTTTTAATTCAATCTTTTATCCATGCAATCAAAATCAAAATTTACCTAGTACGAAAGTTTAAAATCGTAATCACGTGAGGTAGGTTCCTGCAACAAAGTAATTTTTTTAGCTCGGAACAATCTTCTATTAACAAACTTCTTTTCGCCGACATACGTAATTTTTTTTAACTCAATAATAGATAATAATTATGTAGATCGGTAGAACCTACCTACAGTAAAATGTATGCAAAAATGGTGCCGCCACAAAAACAAGAATGTATTTATGGTATTTTTTATCCTGAAAAGCCCGAATATAAGGAAGAGCCGTTATATCTTTTCCCGTGCGTCATAATACAGCCACCAGTAAATTGCATAAGGATACGCTCGGTGTCCTTGCTGGTATACGGGAAAAGCTATAACAGACAGACTTATAATTTGCCAACCAGTGTACGCATAGACAAAAACTGAAATAAGAGCTACCCAGAACCGCCGCGCCGGGTCCCGAGCCATATCACACGGCATGCGTCCGGGAGTTGCGGGGTGCAGGGGGCTTGTTAGCTTTCTTTGTTCTTTGAATTTAAAATTATGCGTGACGATCCCGTCAACCGTCAGTCCGTCCACTCAGTGCTAAAGAAGCGGAGCGCTTTGTCATTTTTTGCGAAACGAAGTCGTAATATTTTTTAAACTGTGGTAATAGGTATAATAATTATTCATCTTAGATTGCAAGTTTGGCGTTATTAGATACTTTATTTTAAAGTACCCATTGGTTAAGTCGTATAAGTAGATACATTTATCTGGAATATTGTTAGGTAGGTTTTATTTTCCCCACATTAATTTTCGTACTAATACGTGAATTATATGCAGATTTTCAACTGAAAGATAAGGGATACTCCGACTCCGGGACCTTCGCATCAAATCAGTGATTCCAAAGAACAATCAAGTGAACAGGAAAACCCATTTAGCGATAGTGGGAGTGAATTTATTGTTAGTAACTGTAGTGATAATAATTCTGATGTATTATCTGATGCATTACCTAATCAGAAAAAGAGGAAAAGATTGACAAAAAACATTGTAAACCAGGTGTCTACCTCCCGCAAAGGCAAAACAATACAACCTTCCATAGTTCAGAAGACATCAGCACTACCAGCGTCAGGTTTCGAGGTCTCTAAAAAATTAAGTGGAACTGGACCCGGGCAGTACTTTATCATTACTTGTATAAACCAAGCTAATAATGATAAGGAAGGTGTATGCAAGTTGTGTAATAAGAAAATAAAAATGACTAAATCAAACACATCCGGATTAAAAAGGCATTTACAATCAAAACATCAAAATTATTATCAGTTACTATATCCATCAGAAAAGGAAAAACCGAGGAAGTTTGTTGGAAGCCAAGGTCAAAGTCAAGCCGACATAAGAACAATGCTAAGTCCTTCCACGGTAAGTTTTCACTTTTTTTGCCTACAGTGTAATTACATCACTCAAATATTCTCAAATTTAGTTTTTTTGTTCTATGTAGTTAACTTTGAGACTTAGTAATAAGTTCCTAAATTTATCAATGGATTTGAAAAAGTAGGTAAGATATATGAAAAGCTTTCATTCTTATCCTGAATTCGATCAAAAAATTGATACTGCTTTTTTTAAATATAAAAATAATTTTTGTAATATTTCATTCATTTCTAACAAAAATGACCTCCTGAGTACTCCTGACTTTTTTCTATCAGACGAACGATTTTTGAGTAAAAAAAATAAAATAAATTTGTCTCTACTCAACATGCATCTTTTGGAATTAGGCAGATGCTGTTGAATTTATTTTATTTTTTACTCATGCAAAAAACGTTCGTCTGATAGAAAAAACGTCAAGAGATCATTTTGATTAAAAACTAGTGAGAGATTACGAAAATTATTTTTATTTTGAAGTAAGAAGTTTCGTATCAATTTTTTGATCGAATAAAAATATAGTGTTTTTACTTTCAACTTTCAACGCCCTGCATCTTGGAAACAATGCATTTCCGAATCTATGTTTTCATGAACTTTTTTTCCATAAAATAATAACCTGAGGAATCATCCCCTTGAATATTATGTATAACGCTAGACCTTTCACTGATTCCAAACAATAATAATTATCGGTTCAAGGGTTATATGTATGTATATTCAAGCTAAAAATAAATTGTTTGCTTTTTTTGTAAATGTTTGAGACGCTCTGAAGAGTGACAAAATTCTATTATAATTTGATATTCAATAATGACGAATTTCCAATGAATCATACCTAAGTTTTTACAGAGAGCCATTTTTAACGATAACATAACATTGTAGTTTAATGCTTTGATTTTTTAATGAAATGAAAAAGTATAGTATCAAACGAAGTTGAAACAAAAAAAAAAAAGATTTCTCGGAATCTTTTTTCTTTTTTTGAAAACCTGAGTATAGATATTCTTAAAATTTCAAAAACGTCCAGAGGTATGGTTTAGCTCTATAAAACGTTATGTTCGAAAAATACCATCGTGATCTTTCTACAAAAAGGGGAACCAGTCAATTTTTACACTGCTTTGTGTTTTACCTTGTATTATAGTTCCCGTTCAAAATTTAGAAAACTGCTATCATTGATTTGAAAGCTGCGTCGAATAACCGAACTCCTATGTTACAACTCATTCCGCCCTTTCATTACATCAGAGTAATAATCGTTAAATGCGTTTTTTTTAATTTATTTCAGGCTACGTCTGCTTCATCTTCATTTGGAGGATTTAATCAACTAGAATTTGAAGATCTCATAATAGAATTGGCCATAAAAAAATATCTTCCATTCAGATTTTTTGAAGACGAAACATGTGGAGCTTTATTCTCATTTTTAAATAAGGAGGCAAAGTTACCGAAGCGAAATTCTTTACGGACAAAAATTTTCTATAAATATTGTTCCATGCAACAGCAGCTTATAAACTATTTTAAAGTCAATAACTGTTTCAAATTATCAACAACAATTGATTCTTGGACTTCCAATGCCAACATGTCATTTTATGGCATAACAGCTCATTTTATTGACCAAGATTGGAAATTGAAAAGTGTTGTTTTGGATTTCGTCCCCGCGCTAGGGCAGCATGCAGGTGTCGAAATAGCCAGCTTATTTAACAGTGTAATCATCAAATATGATATTGAACAAAGGATTCAAGGTATAACTACAGATAGTGCAGCTTCCAATTTCACATTTGCTCAGCATTTATCAGATATGCTGGAAAATTTTGACAGCAAAGACAATCATTTCGTGTGCTTTAGTCACATTTTAAACTTAGCGGTACAAGATCTTCTAAAAATCATCAAGGCTAACAGTAGCTTTTCGGACGTAAAGGACCTCGAAATGTTTGCTATTGATGATGAAGACGAGAATTTCAGAGACGACGACAAAGTTATCGATACTGAAATTGTTGATATAACCAATAAATCATCAGTAGATAACATTAGAATGCTAGCTCTAAAAATAAAAAGATCGGAACAGATCAAGCTCAAATTCATCAACTGTTGTAAGTCTGCAGATTCAACCATGTTGATGCCAGTGATCGATGTTAGAACGCGATGGAATTCAACATTGAACATGATAAACTGGGCTCTGAGGATGAAAAAACCTCTTAATATTTTGTGCGAAAATAATGACGACCTGAAGAGTTATCTCATTTCGTCAAAAGATTGGGAGCTAGTAAGCACAATTTTCAATTATTTGAAAGTTTTTAAAACATTATCGGATTCATTCCAAGGTGAAAAATACTGCACATTACCTATGGTTGTCTTAGGAATTAATATGCTTTTAGACAAATTGGAAACCTGGGCTTTTGAGCTAGACAATCGCCAAAATAGGAATACAACCGACGAACAAGTTATAGAAGCTCTTCAAGCAGCAAGGGATAAAATCGTCAAACACTATTCGAAAACCAATTGGATATATTGTGTTGCATTGATATTGGATCCACGACATAAGACTGATACATTTAACTTTACGAACTGGGGGAGAGACCTGAAGCAACCGGCAATAACTAAATTCGAAAACTTGTATAAAGAAATGTATCACGTCAATTCCAGTAACGATATTCCTTCAGCATCACATCCTTTTACTGATGATATTGATGACAATCACAGTAATGATGATTTTAATTTGCAAAGTTTATTCGAAAAAAGCAATGGCAACAGAGAGGAGAGCTGGAGAAAAGAAATAGATGAATACTGTTTATCTAAGAGAGCTGAAGGTAATCAAGATATTTTAGAGTGGTGGAGAAAAAACGAAGCCATTTATCCGAATTTATCAAAAATGGCTCGTGATTTCCTAAGTGTACAGGCCACGTCAGTTCCGGCAGAAAGACTGTTCTCAAGGGCAACACTGACAATTAAAAAAGAACGAAGCCGATTATCTGAAGAATCGGCTCAGTTTTTACTGTGTTTGAATTCTTGGCTCGATAACAAAGATATATTTACTATTTCTCCTAGCTAGTATGTAAAAAATAATTTTTTTATATTTCTTTTGTTTTATTTTTATTAATATTTTATATTAGGTTTTGTTCATTTTTAGATATTTAGAATATATTATTTTTTGCGTTTTAGTTTAAGGGTCTTTTTTTGTTTTAGAAGATGAGAATATTTGTGTTTTGGTTTTGATTTCTGTGATGTTTTTTACTATGTTTCCTTATAGTTTAAAGAGAATTATATTTTTTTGTTTTATCTTTATTAATATTTTTTATTATGTTTTGTTTATTTTTAGATATTTAGAATACATTTTTTGCGTTTTAGTTTAAGGGTTTTTTTGTTGTTTGAGAAGATGAGAATATTATTTGTGTTTTTATTTCTGTAGGTAATGTTTTCACTGTTTCTTTTGTTTAAAATAAATTAAAATTATTTCCCTACGTAGTTTTTAATGACGTTTTTCTAACTATTCAAGAGCTGTAGAGTTTTCTCGATCTCGAAAAATCTCGAATTTTTTTCTCGATCTCGTCTCGAAAACTCACTCTCGTCTCGATCTCGTCTCGAAATCGAGACGAGACGAGACGAGAAATCTCGAAATTTCAAGAATCTCGTGCAACCCTAGATGGGATGGAAACAATAGCCGCTAGAGTCTGAATTAATAACTTGACTTGAAAATAAGGCGTCAAACCCATAATATGCCAATTCTAAATGTAAAAACATGTATTTTTAAAATATTATCCACGATGCAAACTCCTTAACAAATACATTTCAAATACCGTTTAAATGTTGGACTCAAAATTAGCTTTGACAACTGTCAAATATTTTTATTGAAAACATCAAATATTCTGTCGATCATCGAAACGCCAAAATTGATATTTTAAACCTTTTAAAAATTAGACTAAAACATGCCGTTAGAATGTAGGTATATATGTTTTTCTAAATCAATAACGAAAGTTCAAATCAATATGCCAAAAATATTTGTTTTATTATTTTTACAAAATATTAATAGTTTCTGAAATAAAAAATATCTTCTTTTAACTTAAAATTTTAATTTCGTTTTTAGGGAGCTGTTTCGTCTCCTTAGAGTGAACCTATTCTATACAAAACATGGTTTTTGTATGCAAAAAAAGAAAAAAAGTTGTCCTATTTCACGGTTTTGTTAAAAAGCTAAGCGTTATGCATATACAATATTTGTATGTTTAGGGGATGCTTTTATTGCCAAAGGCTAGCTGTGTAGAAATGTAGAAAATATTTAATGTAAAAAGAGATAAAAAAAATAAATATTGGGCGCCATTTTGCTCCATCATATTGGATTCCTACCAATATGTTTACCATTTCCTTTCGCCCTATGCCACACTTGACTTTTGGGCATAATTTAAAATAAATTCAATAAGTATCCCATTTCCACATTTATTTTTTCTGCAAAATTTAAAATCAATTGAACAAGATTTTTTTACGTTGATTTTTTAAAAAATGTATTTGGCCGTCATTTTGTTTGGCTCAAATTGAAACCCATATTATCAGTCTTTACCTACTCCGTTAGTCCGCAGATATACCAGATTTTAAGTTTCTGAATGGTTTTCGTTAACGATCCCCTTGTTATGTTAAAGTGGTGTATTATTTGGGGCTAGGATACAGTTAAAAAAAACAAAGGCCCTTTTTTAAATTGCCGACGTTTCACCAGTTTATTGTTGCCTCCTAAGGCCACATAGATTTTATATCCTGCATGAAACCCATATTAGTCTTTACCTACTCCGTTGGTCCGCAGATATTCCCTAACCCCAAATAATACACCACTTTAACATAACAAGAAGATCGTTAACGAAAACTATTTAGAAATTTAATATCTGGGAAATATCTGCGAACCAACGGAGTAGGTAAGGACTGATAATATCGAGGATATAAAATGTATGTGTCCTGAGGACACATACATTTTATATCCTCGACACAACAATAAAAACTATTTAGAAACATGTTCATGCAGGATATACAATCTATATAGGTGTCCTGAGGATGCAACAATAAAGTTTCGGAACCTCGACAATTTAAAAAGTCTTTTGATTTTTTACTGGGTCCTAACTCCAAATAATACACCACTCTAACATAACAATAGGATCGTTAACGAAAATCATTTAGAATCTGGGAAATATCTGCGGACAAACGGAATACGTAAAGACTGATAATTTGGGTTTCATGCTGGATATAGAATCTACATATGTGTCCTGAGGATGCAACAAAAAAGTTGCGCAACGTCGACCATTTAAAAATAGACTTTTGTTTTTTTTACTGGATCCTAACCCCACTTAATACACCACTCTAACATAACAACAAGAGGATTGTTTACGAAAACCATTAAAAAACTTAAGATCTGAGAAATATATGCGGAACAACGGAGTAAAAGTACTGATAATATGGGTTTCATGCAGGATATAAGATCTATATATGTGTCCTGATGATGCAGCAATTAAGTTGCGAAACGTCGACAATTTAAAAACCTACTTGTTTTGTTACTGGATCTTAACCCCAAATAATATATTATCAGGCTATCCCCATATGACTCTTAATTTTTGGTCAAAATTTGAAGTCAATCGGGCAAGTAGTATTTAAACTATGTCGCGAACTGACAGACCGACAGATGGACCGACCAAATTGATAAAATATGTTTTTTGGCATGTAGGGACGCTAAAACGTGAAGATATGTAAATCATGAGAGGGTGATTTTCTTCACGATTACAAAAATTTTATTTGGCCGAAATTTTGTTCCGGCATCTTGAATTAATAACACAATTTTACTAGTTGAACCCTATACCTCAATTAGTTATGGCACTCAATTTGAAATCAATCCATTAAGTAGTTTTTCAGGCTGAAATTTTTATTATTTTATTATACCGCCATTTTGTTTTCTTTAAGCCATGCGCCAGACGGACCGACGGAATCGATAAAATATATGTTTTTGGCATCTAGGGACGCTAAAACGTAAAGACGTGTAAAACCTGAGAGGGTGATTTTTTCACGAGTATATACTTTTTATTTGGCCGCCATTTAGTTTGGCCATCTTGAATTAGTACCACTATTTTACTAGTTGATCCCTATACCACAATTAGTTATGGCACACAATTTGAAATCAAATCATTAAGCAGTTTTTTCAGGCTGAATCGTTAAATATTTTATTATGACGCCATTTTGGATTCGTACCAAAATGTTGTCACTTGATTTTAACATAATACTTTATGTGTTTGCAAAATTTGAGATAAATCGCATGAGTAGTTTTTTAATAATAGTTTTTTTAACAATTCACTAGGCCGCCATTTTGTTTCACCATATTGGATTTTTACCAAAATATTACCAGGTGATCCCCATATGAGCCTTAATTTTGGACCAAAATTTGAAGTCAATCGGGTAAGTAGTTTTTTAGCTACGCCGCGAACAGACAGACAGACAGACCGACGGAATTGAGAAAACATGTTTTTCCTCATCTAGGGACCCTGAAACGTGAAGATATGAAAAATCTCGGCGAGTGATTTTTTCACGATTACAATACTTCCCTTTTACGAAAGAAGTAACATTTTTGGTATACATGTTTTTTTTTTCATTTTCATGGGAGCTCTTTAATCCTTGTAAGCTTCCTTGCATAGTGGAAAAGATTTTTTTGTATTTTCAGGAGACTGCCTTTTTTGGAGGAAAAAAATTATGTACAAAAATTAAGGTATTTCGCCGTTTTTATCTAGTATAAGTATTTAATATAATTTTATATTTTAAATATTAAGTATAAGTAGTAAGCCAAAGTATTAAGTTTTTTGAAATAGAGCTAAACGAAAAAAATCGAGTATCTACGTCAATACCTTCCACAATTTTTCCATGTCGAAATAATTACCTTAACTATATCTGTTTTCAATTATACTGTTATCTGTTTGTGCGTTCTCAAAATACGATTTTTTACGTTATTATACTCCTTAAAAATATCGAAGATCTACGCCTATTGCTCAGAAAATCTAATTCCTGCGACTTACCCATACTATTTTTGGTGCAAATTTTAGACGACCGTTTGTCTGTTTTCAAGTTATCGTTCGAGCGAATTTTGTGTATACATATACACACATCCATACAGGCTTTATCATTTTTTCTTCACAAACATATTTTTCATTTTCTAGGTTCTCTAAAACGCCGAAAGAAAATTATATTTTTCGAAACATTTCCCGGTTACGATACCCTATATATTATAGATTATATTAATATACTTAAGGTATGGGCTGTTATATGAGAAAGTAAAAATATGATAGGATCATGATCTTAATAGAAAATAAATCTTTTTAGTCGTCTAAAATTTACAATAAGAAAACATTGTGCATCTCTCAATTCAGAATAACCTAAACAACTAAAATCCTATCTATAACTACTATGAAAATATTTAGTTTGTAATAAACCTTGCAGTAGAAAAAAATCGGTAAATTTCTTTACCCGGAACTTCCCTCGTTATGATTTTTTTCCATTTGTTAGGAATAGTGAAGTGTGACCTAATTTAGTTCAGTACATAATCACAGTGTCATATGTCATCATATGTGTTACATGTATATGTACATATTATCAGTCTTTACCTACTCCGTTGGACTACAGATTTTTCCTAACCCCAACTAATACACTACTCTAACATCAAAAAGATCGTTAGCGAAAACCATTTAGAAACTTAATATGGGTTTCATGCGGGATATAAAATCTATATGTGTCCTGAGAATGCAACAATAAAGTTGCGAAACGTCGACAATTAAAAAAAAATTGTTTTTATTACTGGATCCTAATCCGAAATTATATACCACTCTAACATAAAAACAAGAAGATTGTTTACGAAAACCAATTGGAAACTTAATATCTGGAAAATATCTGCGGATCAACGTAGTTGGTAAAAAGTGATAATATGGGTTTCATGCAGAACATGGAATCTATATATGTGTCCTGAGGATGCAACAATAAAGTTGCGAAACGTCGACAATATAAAAAAGCGTTTTGTTTCTTTACTGGCCCTTAACCCCAAATAATACACCACTCTAACATAACCACAAGATGACCGTCAACAAAAACCATTGGAACATAATATCTGGGAAATATCTGCGGACGGACGGAGTAAGTAAAGACTGATAATATGTGGGTTCATCCAGAATATAGAAACTATATATGTCCTGAGGATGCAACAATAATGTTGCGAAACGTCGACTACTTAAAAATAGACTTTTGTTTTTTTACTAGACCCTAACCCCAAATAATACACCGCTGTAACATAACAAGAGGTTTGTTAACGAAAACCATTTAGAAACTTTATATCTAGGAAATATCTGCGGACCTACAGAGCAGGTAAAGAGTGATTATATGAGGTTCCTGCGGGATACAGGATCTATATATGTGTCTTGAGGATGCACAAATTAAGGTCCGAAACGTCGATAATTTAAAAAAAAACCACTACTCTAACAATTTTTTTTAACATTGTCCGGCCATATTCGATTTTTACCAAAATATTACCAGGTAATCCTCATATGGCCCTTAATTTTTGGTTAAAATTTGGAGTCAATCGGGTAAATAGTATTTAAGCTATGGCGCGAACTGACAGACAGACCGATAGACGGACCGACGGTTTTGATAAAACATGTTTTTTGGCATCTAGGGACGTTAAAACGTGAATATATATAAAATCCAGAGGGAAAATTTTTCAGGATTACAAAATTTTTATTCGGCCGCAATTTTGTTCCGCCATCTTGAATTAGTAACTAGTTTTACTAGTTAAGACTATACCACAATTAGTTATGGCACACAATTTGCAATTATTAAGCAGTTTCTAGTTTTTTATTTTATGCCGCCATCTTGGATTCGTACCAAAATTTTACCAGTTGATTCCAACATAATAATTAATGTTTATGCAAAATTTGAAATAAATTCGACAAGTTGCTTTTTCATAATATTTTTTCTTAACTCTTCACTAGGCCGCGATTTTGTTTTTGCCACACTCGATTTTTACCAAAATATTACCAGAATATCCCCATATGAAACTGATAGACAGACTGACAGACCGACAGACGGGCCGACGGAATAGATGAAACATATTTTTTGCATCTAGGGACGCTAAAATTAATTCATTAAGTAGTTATTCAGGCTGAACTTTTAAATATTTTATTAAGCCGCCATTTTGTTCCGCCATCCTGGATTCGTACCAAAATATTTCCAGTTTATTCCAACATAATACATGACGTTTTTGCAAAATTTCAGATACATTGAACGTGTAGTTTTTTAATAATAACTTTTTTAACATTTCACTAGGCCGCCATTTTCTTTCGCCGTATTGGATTTTTACCAAAATCTTACCAGTCCATCCCCATATAAACCTTAATTTTTGACCAAAATTTGAAGTCAATCGGGTAAGTAGTCTTTAAGCTATGCCGCGAACTGAGAGACAGACAGAAAGACCGACAGACGGAGTTCATAAAACATATATTTTGGCATCTAGCGACGCTAAAACGGAAAGATGTGTAAAAACGAGAGGGTAACTTTTTCACGATTACAAACATTTTATTTTAGCGCCATTTTGTTCGGCCATCTTGAATTAGTACCACTATTTTACTTTTTTATTAAGCCGCCATCTTGGATTCGTACTGAAATGTTATCAATTGATTCCAACATAATACTCATTGTTTTTGCAAAATTTAAGATACATTGGATGAGGAGTTTTTTAATAATCATTTTTTTGACATTTCACCAGGCCGCCATTTTGTTTCGCCATATTGGATTTTTACTAAAATATTACCAGATCATCCCCATATGAATCTTAATATTTGACCAAAATTTCAAGTCAATCGTGTAAGTAGACAGACAGACAGATATTAAGTTTCTAAATAGTTTTCGTTAATAATCCTCTTGTTTTTATGTTAGAGTGGTGTATTATTTGAAGTTAGGATTTAGTAAAAAAAACAAAAGTCTATGCTTAAATTGTCTACGTTTCGCAACTTTATTGTTGCATCCGCAGGACACATAAATGTTATATCGTGCATGATACCCCTATTATCAGTCTTTACCTACTCCGTTGGTTCGCAGATATTTCCCAGATATGAAACTTCTAAATTTTTTAAAAAGCAAAGTTTATGATGATCGTTCGGAGATAATCGTCGAATCGTAAACTTGATAACGTATTTTGGTAGAAGGAAAAAGGTGGCTGTGATGATGTGACATTTATTTGAAAAATATCTTTTTAAAAATACTCGGTATAAAATTAAAACGATTTTCAAAAATATCTTTTTTTCTCGGATATCTTCGGAAGTACTACAAATATCCTCAATTTCAAAACGGCATTTGATTGAGCACAAAATTGCGCAACTTTGCCACAATTTAAACTCTTCTATATATTGTATAGCTTCTCCCAATTGTCACCCTAGATATTGGGACACGCTCCACACCAGGTGAAAGATTTTCCCTGTAAAGAAGCTTTTTTTTTAATTAAAAATTAAAGAAAAATGTTGTTTATAAAAGATTTTATTTTTTTTTGCAAAGACTAGAGCTATACTCTAGTCTAGTCTAGTCTAGTCTATAATTAAAGCAAAGTTGAAATATAATGACTTTAATTCAAAATTTTTAAACAAAATATGTAACTCAGAAATAATACATAATCAAAACAAAAGGTAAATACATATGCAAGGTTTGCATCAAAAAGATTATGAACATTTAGAAAAAACGTGAAAATAAACTTACATTTAACTATTAAATAGGTACTATCCATAAATATTGAATACATTCAATTTACACAACTGGTATTTTTTACATACTACAACATGAAAGTTATATTTATATTAAGTTATTTAATTATAAATTTTAGAGCGCGCTATACCTGTAGATTTTTAAATATTCGCATAGTATATTTTTGTTAATGCCATTTTGCTGCTATTACTCAAATAATTATGCGGAACGTCCAAATTTCTGCTTGAGACATTTTTTCCTTAAATTATTTTCGTGAGTTAAACAAATGCTAACGAGTACCCGCCATTTCGTTCGTGTATGACGCTAACGAAAGGGATATAAATTGGTACTTAGATCACCTTATTGTTTTATAAATTTTAGAAACCACGTTGTTGCTTTTTCGTTCAATTTTTGTCAACTGGGGCTTGAGAGATTTTTGTTTATAAATTATTTCCGATTTTTTGGAACACCCTGTATACATTAAAAAAAATAAAATAACATATACCTGATCAAACGCTGTTTTGAAAAAGTAACCGTTTAAGGGGCGGTTTCATCCCCTTGAAATTTGATTTAAAAAAAAAACTCTTCTTATCGGACCTCCACACCCTACAATCAACCTGTATGCTAAAATTCAGCTTTTTACGTCAAGCGGTTTGATCAGAATCGTGATTAATCAGTGGCCCGATTTTTTAACTTAAAATATGTTAAATAACTAATTAAAATACACGAGCTCAAGCGTTTTTCCGAAAAACAAACCGTTTCTTTAAATAAAAAATTCCTTCTTATCCAACCTCTACTTTCTACTACCAACCTGTGTGCCAAAATGCATCTTTTTACGTCAAGCAGTTTGAGAAGAATCGTGCTCAATCAGTGACCCGATTTTTTGAAACACCCCGTATACAATACAAAAAATAGTGTTGAAAGATCTCGGTTACCAGACGATCATTTTAAAAAAATCATATAAATCGGTGCAGTACAACTCTCTCACGAACTTGCTGAAAACTTTAGCTCAATGTTTTAAATATATAAATTTTACAACAAATATTAAAAAGCACTAACACGTTTTTTTAAATAACAAACCAACCATAAATTGTTTTGCTGAATTGAAATAGTAAAGGAAACTGAAAAAAGTATGTATTCGACAAAATTCTTGTTTTTCTATGTGGTTTATTTACCAAATCTTTATTTTTGTGACTATGCATTCATTGTCAGAAAATTTAGGACTTTTTACATCTAAAAAGTACTTATACTCATTAAAATGCAAAGACAATTTTGA
Organism: Kuschelorhynchus macadamiae; assembly: GCA_030620095.1. NCBI lineage: Eukaryota > Metazoa > Arthropoda > Insecta > Coleoptera > Curculionidae > Kuschelorhynchus > Kuschelorhynchus macadamiae. The sequence continues at coordinate 312,958 of JAUTXW010004403.1, forward strand.
GGGAATTTTCAGAAAATATAAAATTATACATTTGACATATTTAACTTATTTCTGTCATTATTATTTGATAGAAAAACAATTGGTTTTAAATTGTTTATTTCTTGTCAAATGATGTCAAAATTTTAGTAGTTAAAATCTATCCAATTTTATATTTTATATTTTCTGAAAATTCCCTCAAAATTGTCTTTGCATTTTAATTAGTGTAAGTACTTTTTAATTGTAAAAAAGTCTTAAATTTTCTGATAATTATGTTATTAGAGAGCCCTGGAGAAGAAATGAATTATTTGAAATTAGAAACAAATTATATAAATGTATATATATATATATATATATATACATATATATATATATATACATATATATATATATATATATATATATATATATATATATATATATATATATATATATATATATATATATATATATATATATATATATATATATATATATATATATATATATATATATATATATATATATATATATATATATATATATATATATATATATATATATATATATATATATACAGGGTGTTTCAGTTTTTTGTTGCATAACTTTAACAGTTGATAGAACTTTTCAAATTAGTGCAAAAAGTTCTTATAAACATAGGTCGTGAAGCGCTTAATTATCAAGATACAGGGTGTTAAAGTTTGCATTAAATTTTTCCTTTTTTCCATTATATCTAAACGGTTGGACATAATGGCACAAAATTGGGTATTTGGGGGTTTTTGGGTGCGGAGAATTTAAATTCGATGTTAGTTTTCATATTGCTGCTAGAGGGCGCCACCGGCTTATCAGCACACTAACGTTATTGAACAGAACTTTTTTACCACTCGGTATATGGCTTCAGTGATTAAACTTTCCAATTCCCCCATCTCTTCTTAATAAAAAAGGTATACCTTGTTTAAGTCTCTAGGAGTGACCGTTTTCCAGAAAATCGCACTTGAAAGTTCAAATACTATGAATTATTATGATCTTTGTTAAATGAGTTAGTCAACAAATTAAAGGACTTTTCAAACATTTTTTTTTCTGAATATAAAGTTTTGCCGTATTTTTATTTTTTAAAATTATCTTTAATATTTATTGCGTAAATTTATTAAGTTTTTTGCGATAAAAACTGAAAAATAAACAGCTTCCGGGAGAACTTTTTATTGTTAAAAAATTTAACGTTTTTGATTAAAATTTTTATAATTTTTATACATACGTTTTTTTTTCTAAAATACTTTTAAAAACACAGAGCTCTAAAGCTTTTAATTTTAAAAATAGATGCTTTTTAAATATTTAAAACATTTTTAACGTATCTTTTGCGGTAGAAAAAATGTACTCTTTCCATGACCCATTAAAGTTGGCCTTTTTTGAGATTTGCTTTTTTTTCAATGTAATATAGGTTTTTGGAATAATGGTATGGTGTAATCTATTTTATCACATAGCCAAAATTTATAATTTAAAAAATGTGGCTGACACACTTTTTCTATTTCCTTTGAACTAAAAAAAAAACGTAAACCCAAAATAAAAAAAAAATTATATAAAAAATCGAAACTTTAATTAAAACATAGGAAACTAATACATGTAATAGCCATTGAAAACAAAATGAATTTTAAAAAATTTAAAGAAGATGTTCAAAATGTGAACCATTTTGTTCAATACATAGTTCACATCGCCGAAAAACTGAGCGTGAAATGTTATTTAGGAATGGTCTCACCTGACCACAGGCATCCCTAATTCTATTCAAAAGTTCGTCTCTTGTTTGAACGGGAGTTTCATATACTTTTTCCTTTAAAAATCCCCATAGAAAAAAGTCCAAAGGGTTTAAATCTGGAGATCGTGGAGGCCACTGAACTGGTGCTCCACGACCAATCCATCTTTGTGGATAATGATTATCTAGCCAGTTTCTCACCAGCCTCCCATAGTGTGCTGGACATCCATCAAGTTGGAACCAAGCTCTTCTTCTTAAATTCAATGGAATGTCTTCCCACATATTCCCATGTTCCGTTTCTAAAAATTCCTAAAAAACCGCTGCATTTACCCGCTGAGGCAAAAAGTAAGGTCCAAAAAGATTATTGTTGTAAATGCCTATCCAGACGTTTACACTAAACTCGTATTGAAAGTTTCTTGGCCTAACGGCATGTGGATTTTCATGTGCCCAAACGTGCTGGTTATGAAAATTTACAATTCCACGACGAGTAAAACAGGATTCATCGGTCCATAAGACATTTCTTAAAAAGTATCTATTATTTGCAATTAGATTAAGAATTCTCTGACAAAATAACATTCTTCTTTCTTCATCTCCGGGTAGTAATCCTTGAATCGGTTGCAAATGATAAGGATGCCTCCGATCACGTTTAAGAACTCTATAAACATAGCTGGTTGAAATTCCTAATTCAATGGAAACTCTTCTTACACTTGTGGTTGGATCTCGATCAAACATACCCAAAATTTGTCTTTCAAAGTTTCTAGGTGGCCGAACGTTAATACCATTTTCTCGAACGTTGCCTAGACCCTGTTCAACTATTTGCCGATGAATTCTTACGAAAACCGAACGATTCGGATGTCTTCTATTTGGAAATCTGCGCCTGTATTCGTGGGCTGCTTCGGCAGAATTACCATTTGCAAACCCATAAATAAAATGAATATCCGCCAACTCTTGATTAGAAAATACGAAAGGCATTTTACTAAGTAAAGTACTAAAGTAGACAAAAAACGAGAAAGAAAATAGGCAAACTGAAATTTCTGCAAATAAAATACACAAATATGAATGAAGTTTACTCAAAAGTTTACTTTTGTTTTCGGTTTCATAGCAACAGGTTTCATGGCCCACTATTTTTGTTATTATTAACACGGTTCTGCTAGGCAGTCTAAGACTAAAAAATGGCAGGGTAACCTTAACTTTCAAGTGCGATTTTCTGGAAAACGGTCACTCCTAGAGACTTAAACAAAGTATACCTTTTTTATTAAGAAGAGATGGAGGAATTAGAAAGTTTAATCACTGAAGCCATATACCGAGTGGTAAAAAAGTTCTGTTCAATAACGTTAGTGTGCTGATAAGCCGGTGGCGCCCTCTAGCAGCAATATGAAAACTAAGATCGAATTTAAATTCTCCGCACCCAAAAGCCCCCAAATACCCAATTTTGTGCCATTATGTCCAACCGTTTAGATATAATGGAAAAAAAGGAAAAATTTAATGCAAACTTTAACACCCTGTATCTTGATAACTAAGCGCTTCACGACCTATGTTTATATGAACTTTTTGCACTAATTTGAAAAGTTCTATCAACTGTTAAAGTTATGCAACAAAAAACTGAAACACCCTGTATATATATATATATATATATATATATATATATATATATATATATATATATATATATATATATATATATATATATATATATATATATATATATATATATATATATATATATATATATATATATATATATATATATATATATATATATATATATATATATATATATATATATATATATATATATATATATATATATATATATATATATATATATATATATATATATATATATATATATATATATATATATATATATATATATATATATATATATATATATATATATATATATATATATATATATATATATATATATATATATATATATATATATATATATATATATATATATATATATATATATATATATATATATATATATATATATATATATATATATATATATATATATATATATATATAAATTTATCAGACGCCATGACCCATTTAATTTATTTTAAAAAGAGTACTAATCAAGAGAAGAAAGTTCCAATACTCAGAGATTCTAAAAACTTCAAATTCCTGCGATGTAACATTTGTAAGATTATTAGGACCCTGCATAGTTTATTCTTTATTTGAATTTAATTTTAGCAAGGACATTCGAAAAATAAGATATAAAATAAAAAACACTTACCTACCTGTCCAAAATATAGGAACGGTATTTTTCTTCAGTAATTGACTTTCGCCACTTGAATACATATCGCGTTTAGAAAAATGATTTTCACATAAACGATTATTTATCAAAGAATTTTCGTCCATTAAAAATATTTCAACATTGCCACAGTTTTGTATCCATTGACAAAGAATGTCGGGTCTCGTCACGAATAATTTAAAAAAGCTCACCAAATTATTTTTCTTTTATTGTTGCATCCAACATACGCACATTCTATTTTTCTGGCAGACATAATTGCTTTAATTAACGGTTTCACAAAAATGAAACATACTCCAGTTTCGTAGAGTTAAAAATTCACGAGTTTGACTCGAAAACGAGCAAAGAACAATAACCACTATGATGTAAACAATACAAGTAAGCGATTCGTACATCTCCGCCGACTATCCGATCTATCCGCTGTTTCGCTGTAAACGACTAGCAGCGTGCGGCGCCAATGAAATCTCGGACATCTTTGCTGGCGGCGACGATGTCGCCAGCTACATCTCGGACACCTTTTGTGCCACGAATTCGCCCATAAGGTTACGCATCTTCCTTTTTCCTTCAATCAAAGCTATTACCTAAAATGAAGAAATCCCGTAATAATTAAAACATAACTATACATACCTTTAAGTCTCCACACCATCCATATATGTATTTTTTTGGTATTATAACGACGTTCATTTCGTATATGAAATACTAATAACTTTATTTGAACAGGATTCCTGATATTTCTATACCTTTCGGATGTATATCAAATCTCACCACTCCTCATAACATTTAAGATAGATAAATCAACAAATATTTGCAAATTTTAAAACATTTCGGGTTAAAAACGTCGCGACCCTGTCAAACTACTTTTATGACATGTCAGTCAAAGGTACAGATTATGACATGTGAGTCAAAGGTACAGAGCTGTCAGGGCCAGGTCGACTTGAAAATTAGTAAATTCAATGGTAAATGGAATTCAATTTTTTCGACTTCGGATAAAAAAAATTTAAAAATATGTCAATACCGCGGGGGAAATTTGGGGTCCCATAACCATTTTTCGTCCCTGGATAGTCTTTTGGAAAAAAAAGTGAAACAGGGGAAAACTGAAAAGGTGGAAAGTTTTTTTTAGTTTCTTTTTCGACCGTTTTCTCGGCATTTGAGGTATAGGCATCCTATAATAATTTTTGAATATGCTTTATATTCCCCATTGAACCTCTTTTTTATCTTGACAAAGTAGTCAGAGTTTCGGCTCCGCCGCTTTTTTTTAATCGACATCCCGCTCTGTGATACTGCCCGTCAACGAACTTGGTTCAGATTTTTAGACGAGAAATCCGAAAAAAAATGCTATACCTCGAAAAATTGATCATAGCGACCTGCATTTTGAATCATCTAAACGAGTGCCCCTATCGGACGCCACTGTCGGCTTTTTATAAGCCCCAACCAAATCGCGTTTTTACCAAAAGAAGCACCCATTTATCCTTTACGATCGACCCTACGGAAGCATATTTCTCCAATGTACCCTTACCGAGCTGGGGCACTTAGAAGATCAGAACAATGGGTAGAATAAATACAAATACTTCTTATGCATGGGATGCAGATTTGAAATTCGCTGGGTATTTAATTATTCAATTTATTGATCATTTTTATGTGACAGATACGCAAAAATTAATATTTATTTTAAAAATACCATATTTGGTTTGTGGATTGTAATTGTCTGTATGGAACCAGCTGTTACTGATTAAGGTAACATAGAATGAAAGTTAAAACGTAGTACTATGAGAGAAACACAGTTTAATGATTTTCTGCATGCCTTTGAGTTCTTCTTTACATTTTTATTATGTACCGGGCTTTTGTCACAACAATCTAATTATTTTTTATTTGCATTATTTGTCATATATTAGCATCAACGATTCCATTAATAAAATTTAATAGCCTAGTAATATGAATCACTTTTTCAAGACTCTTTTTTTCGCATCACACTTAGAAAATTTAACTGTACGTGAAACATCATTATATACGAAGTCTAGAACAAAATTTCATAATTAGAACGACCAAAAAAAAAAGACGTAAGAGGCTCAGCTAATCACTTAGTCAAACATGAACTTGTGACAATGTTATGTGCCCAGAGTTAACGTATCTTCGTAACAGCAAACTTAAAAATGTGATATAATGAAGTTAGGAATTTTGTTTTGCCTTTTAAATTTGATAGTTTTAAAAAGTTCTTTTCAGGCTAGCCCTAGTGAAAGGGATGACGGGGGTTATACGTTTATTAACAAAGTGCGATTTCCATTTTCCCAATTTTACGATCCTTTTATGGGGGTAAGTAAATATCAAATCAAATATATTACAGAACTTGACAAAAAAATAAAATGCCCTTCTTATGTATCCTAACTTTATATGTATGCAGGGCCGTTCTTAGAAGTGTACACGTTGTGTGTTCGATTCTTGTCGCGGCCAAAATAGGATAAAATTATGATTCATAATATATGTGAATTAAATATTTTTGTTCTTTATTATATTTTAAAAGAGGTTTAGATTTTAAAAGTAACTTTATTTATCAGCCAAATAACTTTTGGCTGATAAATTAAGCTCCAGAAAAAAGTTTAATTTGTTATTCTTCCAGAATCAAAGTTAACAAATATTTAATGATTGACCTATCTAATAATATAAAAAAAACTTGTTATATACGCGAATTTCTTTAAAAACAGCGTGAAATAAATGAGATTTTAGGAGACTTCTTTGGTCAATCGCTTTCAAAAATAATAATAGAAAACCCGATTTCTGGATTTTTCGAAATTCCACCCTTAAAACAGTAATAGTTCTAAATATACATACCATATAAGAAATTCAACTAAACCTTTATATTTGTTAACGAGGAATTTTTTCCATAAGATGTCTTTTAAGATATAGAATTTGTGTATTCGTTTCCTTATATTATTGGTAAGTTTAATGACTTGGTAGTCCCATTTTATGGATTAGTGTTCCTAGATATATTGTGTTTGTAACTTCCTTGGTTTTCCTGGTATTAGGAGTAAGTTTTGAGGTATCTAGCCAGTTCTTAATTTCATTAATACCAATACTTCCGCTCAAGTTTCACCAGAAAAAAACTACTGCGGTGTCATCAGCCTAGGAGATGAGGTCATTAGCTCTAACATAACCTTTTATAACAAAATAATAAAAAAATAAGTTCCAGTAAAAAAAAACGTTTATCGTGTTATGTTAAATACTTGTTACATGATGCTAATGAATCACTAGATTTTTGTCCTTTATTATTAAGCGAGCAAAAATTCAAAACTGAACATACGTGTTTTTTTTCAGACTATCCGAATGGAATCGAAAACACAACTCACCGATATGACAAAGAAAAGCAATTTTTAAAAAACTTTAATATTCTGTATTTTTTGGGACTCTTTATAGCTGAGGGTACTAATTTTCACTTCCGGTTACATTAATAGATTTATCTTTCACAATTTTCAAGGTAGTCGCATTTCAATACTACCATACAGTATGTTACTACGATGTGTTATTTTTCAAATGCGAATATCTTGAGAATATCTATATAAAACGAAAGCTTTCAAGGCTGTGGCAATTAAGAAATCATGGTTCTTGGGAGAAACGTCGGAAAGTGATTCCATTTTGACACGGTCTAATCCCAAGAACCATGATTTCTTGATATAAATCTTTATTTTAAAATCAGGAGAAAGCGTTACGCATGAAAATTTTGCTTTTGATCTTGATAAACCGGTTAGAGTGCAACTTGAAAATCAAATTCTTGGGATCAAAAAACATTGCATATATAACCTTATTTACAAAGAGCCACTAAAAACGAGGTGAACAATTTTCAAAAAATGATTTTATGCTATACTTTTACTATTTGACGTGCAATTGGTTTTTCTAACCCATATTCAGAAAGCCCAGAACGAATTATATTAGCCTAGTTGTTGATTTTGTCACTAGCTTAATAATGAATAGAGTGACCCGCTGTCGTGAAACACCTCTACAGCCGAGGTCATTTTTATCCTGTCCAAATTATAAATAAGTATATCTTTCTTATATTTTAACTTATCGATATGAAACCAAAAATAAATTATAGCTCTCCTCGGTCATTTTTTTCTTGACAATTATAATATTTAAAAAAAAATACTTAAGCACAATACACTTTTTTAAATGAAATTTTTAGCTTATCGGAGAGCTTATTCTCTTCTGGCTGTATGGATACAGAACTCTACCTATATATTTTAATTCAGCAGTTTCAGAGTTATGTCCAAAATATTAAACTTAATTTTCTTATTTGTTTCTCTTTTATTTACGAACATGACTATTTTTTAAGATTAGGTGCATGGTTTATACAGTGTGCTACAAATTCGACTGTATGCATGAGGATTTCGCAATTGAGGTAAAATTGTGCAATTAAGTGCCTAATAAAGTGCCATCAAGAAATTTCAAAAATTCCAGCTAATTTCGGAGAACCCGGAAAAAAACCGAAATTCTGTAAAATCATTTTTATTTTTTCCCGAGCTTATTCAAAAAGATATTTTAAAATAAACTTTTCATGCTCTACAAAACGGTATCTTAAAATTTACAATCCGACGTTTCATCCCGGGGCAACCACCATCAACTTTTTACAACAATTTTCAAATTTTAAAAGCCTTCAATCTCCCGAAACCAGTAATGTATAATAATACTTAAGTATTTAGCAATCAGGAAATTGATACCAGTTAAGTACTCGTCGTAGAAATGCATTTCTTCAATTGTAATCAAAATGTTTTACCTACTTTGTATTTTCCCAACACTTAATAAAAATAATTGCTAAAGGGTATAAAAGTATAAACTTCCTTGTAACCATACATACCAAAAACTTCATAAAATAATTTAATGATTCATTGGGACAGAACTGGGTATACATATTTTATGTTACTAAAAATGCGTCGTGCTAAATGTCCCACACTCTTGTTAACGTTTCTCTTTTGTCATCAATAACAGGTGAATGATAATACAATTACTCAAATCAAAGATTTGATTGTCTTTTAAATAACACTTAAATTTAATAACAACATTAAAAAGAAACTGATATACATAAAACCAATGAAAGGAAAATTAATAACAAGCAAAGACTAAGGCTAAATTATTTAAAAGACGCTCTGTTGAAAAGTAAAAGGAAAAACAAGCGTAAAAAGATGTAATGCCCTTGCTTTTCCCATTCATTTTAGATTATTAAATAAGACAAGAAACATATTATGAAAAGAACTTAATTGTCGAACTTGCATCGCCCTGATTGTCAATTTCTACACAAAGTTTCGAATAGTATAGTACCTCTAGTAGCTATCAATCAGGTGTACAGTACTTCAATTACATATCTCTAGTTGACTAGTCTACATGTTGAGATATGTAATTTTATTAGATATTTGCTTCAATTAATTTAAAGTTAAATATTTTTATTCAGTTGCGAAAAAGCCAAAAAAGATTTATGTTTGTCAACAAAGTTTTAGACTTGTCAAAAAATACCATAGTTTTGTTAGAAATTAAAGTTGCACCAGGGGACGATTAAAAAAATTAGTTTTCACAAATTTGTATCTCTAAAATCGCAATTTAAATATTTATTAAATAAGTAAAATGCGTGTTCCAAAAGTACAGCTCTGATTTTCGTTTTAAAGCGTTTAAATTGTAAATTTTTAATATAATTCGGTAATACGTTATAAAACCTAGGACCATAATAATTCTCGCCTTTTATACTATGAGCTAACCGGGTAAAAGGTATTCTAATATTATAACACTCTCACAACCCTTCTTTGTAAGCTGAAAATTCTTGCTAACTGGGAAGTATGACTCCAAACCAGTAGACCGTATGTACACTTGAATAAAGAATGAAGAAGAAAGGTAATTAGTAGAGCTTCACTGGGAACCCGGTTTTTAAGTAACCTTATCAAAAAAATATCTGATGAAATTCATTTAGAAAGGTTTTCTGTGTGATAACCCCATGTGAGGAGAGGGTCAATGTAGATACCTAAGTATTTTATGCCCTGTGAATTTTCATAATTATGTTCTCTATAAGATGAGATCATTTTTTGTATTTTATTTTGATTTGAACAGAGTTTATTTGCCAGAAACCAATTTTCTATATCATTTGACGTTTGAGTTAAATTTTAATTTAGTTGATTTATGTCGGTATCTAGCTGCAGTATCATCTACGAATAGTACAAGCTGCGACATATCTGAGTTGCTTATTTGGATGTCATTTATGAAAATTAAAAATATTATAGGCCCAATGGTAGATCCTTGGGGAACACCTATAGTATTTATCTTCTGACTAGAATGTTTTGTGCCTATCTGAACATATTGAAACATATTTATTAAAATGATTTAATGAAACTAGTAATTTTTAAATTAAAATTATAATATTTTAATTTTTCTATTAGGATTTGGGGAGAGACGCAATCGAACGCTTTTTTGAGATTATAAAGAATTGTACCTACAAACTAATTGTTTCAAACCCATCTGTCAGAGTATTGGATATATATATATATATATATATATATATATATTTCAAATATTTTTGATATCATGGGAGGTATTGAAATGGGCCTTAAATTATTCACCTCACCGGACTTACCACCTCCTTATGAAAAACTCTGGAAAGTTTTAAAACTTGTGGAATAATTATTAAGTTTTTTACACATTTGATTAATTTAGCACCTAAACCATAGCAGTCCATAGTATTTAAATTTTTCGTTTTGTCTAGTCTGAGCGAACTTCATTATATGTAACAGGTTTGAAAGAAAAATTAAGACTTTTGTTTAATGTATTTTTTGATAAGAAAATATTTTGATTGTGTGTCAGATTTAGAAGCTGCGCCACTGTAGATGAGGCCACAGTAACAAAGTACTCGTTTATTACTTCGACTGGTTTATTAATGTTTTTATTTTTATTTATTAGATTACCTCTCTTTATATTTATAACAGTCCAACAAGATTTTGCAATATTATTGGAATTCTGAATAACACTATTATTAAAATGTAGTTTTGCATTTTTTGACACTGTATACTTTTCTAAAATTGTTTTTATTGCTAAATTCTGGGGAATTTTATAGTTATAATAATACATAAAAACTGTAAATGTACCCGCATCTGATATAGCTCGCTGGCCCTAAACTTCACTGGCCCAAACCGACAATACCCCTAAAAGTCACTGGCCCTAACAGTCGAAATCCCGACAGATAGGAATGCATTGAATGCGGCGTTGGCTTTAAATGTCGAAGTACATAAATTTGCACGCCAATGACGAAAGAAAGTTGTGCCACCGTTCCCAAACTGCATTATTGTTTAGATAAACTTTAGAGAACCAATCTACAGTATTATTAATTAGTACGTTTTTATTTACATTTGATAACTTTGTTGAATCGTGAAATTCCTGAAATTAATAAGTTGCAAATCGTGAGAGATTTACCTAGTTTATAAAAATGGCCTCGTATTATCCTACTACGACTGTATTTCATTGTTAGGAGTTATGATACAATAAAAAAGTTTTGTTATTATCTGTGGTAAGAAAAATGCTTGAACATTGTTAGTAGGTTTGATTATGGATCCCGATATGCCCTGATTCCTCAGTTTTTCTTCCTTGGAATCCAAAGAGACTGGGAAGATAGATTCAACAGTTATTATTTAAAACGACCAAATATAAGACATCAGAATGTGTTTTGTACTGTTCACATTTCATATTGGTAAGTCACCTATATTCTTTTTTTATGTGTTAATATCTATTTTCTTAAATGTCCCTCTTCGGATTTTTGACAATAGTTGGATATTTATAAAATAAAAGCATTTGTAATTGGTTGATAACATGATGATAATATATAGTTATATTTATATTTTTAGGAAAACCAACTAAATTATTTGTCGTTAATCATCCATAGTGGCCCCATCTCAGCAATATGGAATATGAATCCCAGGCAACAACAAAAAGAGGATCAGCTTTGGCTGTAAAATTATGAGTGGACAACAAAGTAGTACGCGAAATGGTTCAATCCAACAATAAATATTGGACTGCTGGGGTAATTAATACATCAGAATAATCAGTTTGGTTTATCTTTAATAAAATATTTTTCTTCTCACAAAGATGTTAACTTTTATAAATATTTGATATTAGCACTGAAATCCAATGTTATTAAGCAATTAAACAAAGTGCCTCGAAAGATTTGTCAGTCAACCAGCTTTGTTAACATTTCCAAAATCTAAAAATCTAATTTCTTCAAAATTGAAGAACCGTAAGTTATTTTATGTTTTCAGTTCAGAACAGCTCATTTACATGCAGGGCTGCGATCTATATGCTCTACGTAGTAGTTTACAGGATACTTTTCTATATATAGATTTGTACTAGACAGGTTATGTGTTAAAATCCAACCCGACACTGTTTTTTTTAAATCTATAATTTTGTATGTAATTGTATTTTAAATGCGTTGCTGCGTTTTTGCTAGCTCAACTTATGCTGCTTTTTCTTTTTTTTGGTTAGATGATAAAAAGTGTATCTATAATAAATACTTATACTCTTTATTCATGTTTTTGCAATAGTAGCATTACACATATCATTTTGATGTTTTCTAAATTAATGTGATATTTAAAAAAAATAAGTTTACATTAAAACAGTTAATATGAAACCAAGGTTATGCAATCAGGTATTAAAATCTGCCTGTCTGTGTCTTGTGCCTCATTTCATTCACACTTTGAACCTAGCTTCAACATTAGCTTGTCATATTTATTCAAAAAGAGGCATAGCAAAAAAATTTCTTATGAAGGTGCTGGTAATCACATCAATTTATTCATATTGTGGACAACTGGTATAATATGTAATATTTTTAAAACAAAAGCTTATTAACAATTAATTGTGGCCTTGTCGGCAAACAAGTTACAAAATTGTATTAATGGACTAACTCAAGCTTTGCAACAGCTACATCACACAATAAATTAAAAAGACTCGAAGTAATGTAGAGCTAAAACGTCTGCTGTTTTGGTACAATTGACAATATTGGGCTGTTGCTTTTGGATAAAAAACATAATTATTATATATATATATATATATATATATATATATATATATATATATATATACATATATATAATTTAAACTTTATTCTTTAGGACCAAGATTAATTAAATTGATGGACTTTTTCCTCGCAAACAGCCTTATCAAGAAAGCTTTGGTGCAGAAAGAAGTATAAAATTGTAGCAAAACTAAACATTGAGATTTCTTTCTTTGGATGACTCTCAAAATAGCAAGAAGTCGAAATATTACACATAATTTTAGTATATGTTTTAAATTTAGTTTTTTCATCTTTTAAAGAAACAGAATTATTATTGTTGTGTTATTTATTGAATGGTTTATTTAACTGGTTTCTGATATTAGATATAATTGTACATATTTGGACAAACATTTATGCTTGTTTGGAACTATTTGTTTAGGAAATTTAATATTATTTGAATTAAGGCTTTAAAAAATATATCCTATTTTTTGTACAATACTATATTTAATCATAAAATACATTGAGGGAAACATCAAAGTGTTTTTATTTGATGTTTCCCTCAATGTTCGCTTTACGTCCCACAAACATGCATGAATACCCAGTCTTTTTTTTTTTCTAACATTTTATGAAAGGTAATTATAGGCTACATAAGTTATTTTTTGAAAACTGTTCGATCAAATAGTTTAGAACAATTAAAAAATAAACAAAAAAGATGAACCATGTATAAATATTTTGTTAATTATTTTCTTAGGTATAGGTTAATTCATTGAAAAATAAATCTATAATTTACATCGACGTTTCGATGATTATACTGAGCTTTCTCAAGATTGCAATTTATTTTTTTACATAAAAGCATATATAGTTAATAGTGTAAAATTTAAAATATGGTGCGTACTATGTATAATATTAATTTGTTTTAAATGTAATGATTTTTGAGTGAATGTTTTAAATTATTTTAAATTCTACATTATTAACTATATATGTTTTTATTTTAGAAAATAAATTTCCATCTTGAAAAAACTCAATATAATGAGCGAAACGTCCATGTAAACTATAGATTTATTTTTCAATGAGTTAATCTATACCCAACAAAATAAATTAACAAAGTATTTATACATGGTTAAAAAAAAAAAAAACGAATTATATATATATATATATATATATATATATATATATATATATATATATATATATATATATATATATATATATATATATATATATATATATATATATATATATATATATATATATATATATATATATATATATATATATATATATATATATATATATATATATATATATATATATATATATATATATATATATATATATATATATATATATATATATATATATATATATATATATATATATATATATATATATATATATATATATATATATATATATATATATATATATATATATATATATATATATATATATATATATATATATATATATATATATATATATATATATATATATATATATATATATATATATATATATATATATATATATATATATATATATATATATATATATATATATATATATATATATATATATATATATATATATATATATATATATATATATATATATATATATATATATATATATATATATATATATATATATATATATATATATATATATATATATATCAGTTCTTGAAATGTCGGCGTATTGTTTGTGTATAAATAGGAGCTTACAGAATCTGCCTAGTCTCTTCATAAAGTTTCGCCGTATTGCGTGTAACACAATTTATCATTAAAAATCGGCATTTCGTGAAGTAACGTGTTCCAGTTGTCGAATTGTGTTTGGCTTGATTTTATTGAAATGGGTTTTTTTTCTGGTATTTCTAGATATTATCAAAAAAAAAATAATGAGCAAAAGTTGTTTAATATATATATTAAAGTAATTATTATAAGTCATACATCATACAACTATAATTAAATCAGATTAATGTAAATACTGAACATTTTTTCTCAGTAAGGAAATCGTTTCCTTAGAATCATTGTACCAGTTGCTTATCTATGGCCAGTTCTTTAAACCAAATCTGCGATCAGTGCGATCTCACAAAAGTGTCCATGTATTGGTAAATAAAAAGGATTTAATAAAATTTATTTTTGTTGCCTAAAAATACTATTGGTATTATAAAGATTTGATATATTATTTTATGCCTATTTTGTGGTCTGCAGTTATTTTGTTACCATACGGTCATACAGATGCTATGGAGAATGTGCACTTTACGAACCTGCAACTCCTGCAAGATTACAATTTAGGCATATTGTGTTATGCACAATACGTCGAAGCGTTTTGGGCTCTTCATAAAAATCTCATGCAGATTCTGCAACTTCATGTTTTTACTCAATATGACGACGCTTCATGAACTGACTAGGATCTTCGCGAAAAGACGGATTCCACTATAAGACTACGACATATACATAAATCACATTATTATAGAGGGTATCTGAACGACTGGACCTTAGCATTAATATTAGAATTCTGGCTAGAAATAATAATAAATACCAGCAGTTTTTTGGTCATGCAGATTCATATAAGTTATACTAAGGGTTTACAATGCATTCCCTTCCATTATTAGATCTAAGCCAGCGGTCGTCAATTTGTCTATGGCGAGCTGATGCCAGTAACTCGCAAAGACGTTTTTAGTGGTTTATACGCATGATTATTCACAAGTATTTATTAGGTATATTTGAAAATCGGTAAAAATTTTTAATAAACAGACATACTATATTAAGAAACATGCTTAGAAAATGTAATTTTTAAGTTTTTTAACAAAATAGCACTTGGCATTTCTTTGTAGCCGCAACCTTAATGGTAATTAATTTGAACAATTTAGGTAAAATTAATTAATTAAAGTTTAGGTTGCCTTAAAAGTGAAATATTTTTTACTTGTTTGTGTAAATTTTGTCAAATTTAAACGGATGAATGTTTTTTTTAATAAGCATACTATATGGTTATGGTTTACCTATTAATTATTATTAATGTATTTAGGGAAATCAAATATTTATTTCCAATAATTTCAAGTACTTTTTTTTCAAAACATATTTTGGTAGGGTCATAACTTTGGCTAGGGCATTTCCTTTGCCTGATCGAAATCAGATAAAAGGTAAAGGTAAATAATGTGATTCATATGTCGTAGTCATTCGAGCACCTCTGAGGACAAAACAGCGTATTTTATCTGATCCGCTGAGAATCGTTTTTTAACTCCCCCATCAGAGACAACACGGTACTTGCAGGGTGTTCCGTAAACAATAAGCTATATTCATAGAGTGGTGTAGTATGATAAAGTGGTTTACGCAAAAATGTCTTAGGTTGGTCATCTACATGATGGTAACGGTACGTTTTGTCGATTCCCCCCCACATATGGTAAATACGCGAAGCGGGACGACATAACGCGCATGGCACGTGGTGCTGTTATTTTCGTAGAAACTAGAAAAATCTAGGGAGCCGGTGCAACTTTTGTTTTTTTACTTCCGCTTGCTCTATCTGATTTTCGATGATTTGAGGTAAATCTAGCATGCGATTTGATGACTAATTCTGTGCTACGCTATCTCTAACGGGACAGGTTTACCCAACAATTTAGGTTTTGTCAAAAAAAAAATTGTTTTAATATATACTCGTCAACAAATGCACAAGCGATGCCATGTTTTCCCTTCTTAATAGAGTTTACTCCAGCCTTAACAACCATCACGCTACGGCAACAATTTTCTGTGATTTTTCCAAAGCTTTCGATTGTGTGAATCATAATATATTAACTAACAAACTGCAGTACTATGGATTTAGAGGGGCTCCTCTCAGTTGGTTTAAGTCATATCTTAGCAACAGAAATCAAGTTGTGAAAGTTGACAACAGGATGTCTTCTTGTAGGCCAATGGAATATGGAGTGCCTCAAGGCTCGGTACTAGGCCCTATCTTGTTTCTTCTGTTCATAAACGACATGGCTAATTTAAACATTAGTGGAAAAATATGTCTCTTTGCGGACGATACCAGCTTTACGTGGAGCCACCCAGATGTCACGGACCTACATAGGATTGTATCTAATGACCTAATCACCATTAAATCCTGGTGCGATTCTAATCTCCTATGTTTGAACATCTCTAAAACGAAAGTCTTGTCTTATAAAAACACGCTGCAACCCTTTGACCTTAATGGCACCACTATTGATGTCGTAAACTCTGTAAAATTTCTAGGGCTTCTTGTAGATGATTCTTTAAAATGGGATCCACATATCGACGCTTTATCAAGGAAGTTAGGTTCTGCTTGCTTTGCGTTAAGATCTGTTTCCGAGGAGCTTAGCTTTTCTACCTCTAGAACTGTTTATTTTGCTCTTGTTGAGTCGCACCTCAGATATGCTATTCCATTCTGGGGTACATGTTGTGCGACTCAATTTGATCGAATTTTTATACTACAAAAAAGAGCTGTTCGTTACCTACTGAGACTTAACAGTAGAACTCACTGCCGAGATTTCTTTATAAGATATAAAATACTAACCCTTCCTTGCTTATTCATTTTGGAAACGGTTTGCTTAATTCGTAAGCACGCACCTGCTCTATTAGAGAGACCTTCTCACAACTACCCTCTCAGAAATACTGAGCACGATCTCTATCTTCCAACCCCACACTCAGAGTTAATTAAAAGATCAGTAATCTACAATGCAAAAAAAATGCATAATCACCTGCCATTTAACATCAAATCCATAATATCTCTGACTTCATTTCGCAAGGCTTTGAAATCATTCTTACTGGAAAGAGCCTTCTACACCGTGAACGAGTTTTACAACACATAATTTTATCCTTGTGAACCCCTAGTGTGATAGTTGCCATTACCAACCATTTTTACCGAACTTTGTATATGTATTTTTTTAATTGTTTCGTACTTTTTTATTTTTTACTTTGCTTTTTTATTTTTTTACATTATATTTATGAAAATGTTTATAACATAGTACGACTGACAAAGTACATTTCTAATGTACTTCTTTTAGGATTCTTTAATATTAATATTCTAAATTCCTGATTTAAATATTATTTTTCTATAATATTTATGATGTGTTTTTGTCTTGTTTTGTTTGCTAATTTTGATGTTTGTAAACTATTTTTTTTACAACAGCTTTGTCCACAAAATTGTAAAATTTTTTTTGACAATAAAGCATTTATTTATTTTATTTTTTCGTAGCGCTTTTTTTACAGCAAACCTAACTAGTCCTAACCTAATCAATAGTGTTTAATTATATTTAAAGTCTTTCGCCTGAACGAGGATTCGACACATATGCGCGGCATCCAAACACGAATATCCTACCATGGGTGCAATTTTGCACTTACCATTTCGTTAGTTAACGAATGGCTAAATCACGTGATTTAGCGGAACAACTGACAAAGGTTGGAAGTAGCATCCATTTCTTAAATGGAAAATTGCATGTATTTTTTGACGTCAAGTAGGCCAGTTTTTCATTACGATTTGACAGTTACTGTTAACCTTAAAATTATTTTGTTGACGTTGAGCAAAACACGACACATTTAATTAAGTATACTTTATTAAAATCTGAAGCTTCTAAGGTCTGCCTGGAGATTCTTAATACTTGTGTTTGTTATACTTCTAAAAGGGAAGATATAGCAGCATTGCTGGCATCAATTGGTGATTGTGAATAATTATTGTACCTAATACCTACTAATATCCTAATAAAACAGAAGTTAATAAGTGGTGATTTCAAGAGACCTAAATTTGACTTTAATTAATCTCTACATGTGAGTGCAGTGAACATTTTAGTGGATATTATATTGTGCTTTTCCAGAACAGATTTTAATGTTATTATACCTTATTATAAAGGCGTAATATAATATTTTTGCACTTGTATTTCCAGATATTTTAGAGACATTAGAGAATATGATATTTTTAGACACTGTCAGGTATTTCGAGGTAGGAAATAACTATTTTAAGATACATAACACCTCTTTAAATAAATAGGACACTAAGCAAATCTTTGTTAAAGAATCAACATTAAATTAAAATCTAATAAATTTAACAGACAATTGTTGAATACTTTAGTAAGCCATATTTTGAGATAGAGCTTAAGTTTTTTTTCTTTATTGTCTACAAATTCAATGTACTGTAGTGATAAATGCATACATATCTTTAAGTGGACTAGTTTTAGATGTACTAGTCAAAATTTTGTTATATTTATTCTGAATTAAATATTTTTTCAAAATGAAACTTCCTACTTTAATTTCTGATAATTTGTTTTCTATATTTATCTAATGAATTGGTAATAAAAATATGTTTTTTATTTTTCCAAATGTATTGTTTATTTGAAGACGATTTTTACTAAAATGGTAATATGATCTTAATAAAATAAGTTACACACTTATTCTGTGTTAAAATACCTAATAGGATTTATTAAATCATTAGAAAAATAAACAAATAAAAGTTAATACTTTTACCATTTAATTATAAAGTTTAAAATAAATAAAAGTCCTTACTGAAGAAGGGCAACCACCAGCATTTAGTTCAGTTTACAAGAGTAAAAAATGAAAAATTAACCCTTTGACATTTTTGCAGAACTTACATTTTAGGGTGCTTGGGCCCCACGTTTTCCCACTTCTGTCTGTACGCAGCATAGCTTAAAAACTACTTATCCAGTTGAATTTAAGTTTTTAACGGAATGGAAACATTTTGGGTTAAAATCGAATATGGCGAAACAAAATGGCGACCTAATCAAATAAAATTGCATAAAACTCAAGTGAGAAACAGACTGGTAAAATTTTAGTCCGAATCTTTTATGACAAAACTAAATGACGGCCTAATAAATTATTTGTATATGCAGCAAATTGTAGTGACAATCTGTACGAGGGAAAATTGATTGCCATTTCAAGTGGTCCCTCTCTAATATTTTTATTATTTCTCGTACTAAAAAATATTACACACAGTGTAATTTTTTTCATGGAATGCTCTGTATAAAGAAGCCCTTTTAAGAAATACTCTATTTGTAACTGTTACGACTGAAATTTATATATTCAAAAATAATATGGCCATTTGTAGGAAGGTATTAATTTTAGTTTTTGAAATATCATAGATGGGTCTCAGAAAATTTGGCATGAAGTTTTTTGGAAAGATATTTTTTAGCTTTTCATAGGTGTAAAAAAGAGACAGGGTATTCATTTAATAAAAATAGATATTTTGTCACTCTCTATATATTTCAAAGATACTGATAATTACCATATGATTGGGAAGAAGAAAATTTACTTTGCATTTTTTTCATTGCATTAAAAATAATAAAATTACTGCACAGTTGATCCTATACATAATAGAGTAATTTTATCGTCTAAAACCTAAAATTGACGTTTGGAGAGTTCACATAACTACCAAAAGAAACATTTGGAACTGAAAAATAAATATTTCTACTTTCATACCTTAACTTTTGGAAAATTGTTTAAAGATTCATATATAATATCACCCATAACTAATGTCATAATGGTATCAATCTCTCACTCTCTATATCCCTGTAAATCTGTATCTATAAAACGCCTAAATATAATTATTTTTTTAAATTTAAGTATAGTCATAAATCTTTAAGATATAAATGAAATAATTTTCCATTTTGGTTATTATGAAATTGACTGGAATTTCTTTAATATTTTTTTTAAAGTGTTGCATATTTTATAGTAAAAATCAATTCTATATTTGTCACTAAATAAAAAACAACAATTGGACATGTTTTTATTGTTCGAGTTGTTACAAACTGAAATTAGTTTCCATTGCTGCTGATTTCTGGTGATATGTAAGTCCACACAATTTTCTTTTACAAAGGGTCCAAACGACACACTGTGACTTGAAATACCTAAAAAGAAGAAAAAATATTGTAAAAAAATTGCTTTTCCAAAAATCAGCTGTAAATATGCTATTAAAAAACTTCGTTATTGATAAAATAGGTATATTTCCAATTTTAGTTAAAAATTAATAGCAATACATAAGGAGCATATTCCCCTTAAGAAAAATATCCATATAAATATGACTTTTTAAACTTGTGTTTGTAACCAACAGCATGTATAGTACCTCCACCCAATTTTTTTTATTCAATATAACCATAACCTCTACATTAATTAATTAATTTTAGATACTGATGTCCAAATTCGTAGACAAAATTCAAGTTTACTAATTTTCAACCAGAATTTATATATTGAGTTGTGGTTTTCGATAATGCCTAGGTATATGTTGGATTTATCGCTTCGAAAATGCAAAAGGCCACAAGAAATCTGTTACAGAGAGTATTATCTAAGCCCCTGTCATTTTCACAAACTGTTTATACACACACAATGACTATTACAAACTGAAATATTATATTGTTCTTTTCTACTCAGGATAATCCACACCCGAATACCAAAAAACTTTTTTTATAAAAAGGGTGTTTTCACCAAAATGTAAATTTTTCTGGATGTGTTGTTTTTTTCAGCTCCTGTATGCATCAAACAATTGTTTCTTACCCCATTCTATTGTGAACTTTTTACTTTAAACTAACTTTCATGATCCATCAAAAGGTCATTTGAGAGTTTAAAAATTAATGAAACTTATTAAATAATGGTAAAAAGGTCTGTTATTTAAATTTACATAGATATTAATGAATTCTAATGATGAGTTTGAAGTTAGTTCAAAGTAAAAAATATGCAAAACAGTTTTTTATAAGTGTAATGTTTTTATTTATATTTTACATCTAGATACAGCTTTAACTATAGAAAATAAAAACACAATAATTGTAGGATTTTTTCACTAATATCTTCTAGGTATACAAAATATTACTGAATAGAAGAAATTACATAACCTATATTTTTTTTAGCTGGCCCCATTTAATGCAACATTAAATGAATCTGAAGTAAGCAATTATATCAGGTTTGGTACCTTTATCTTTAAAGATTATCCAAAAAATTGATAAAACCCATTTCATAAGAGGCAAAGATATTCGTCCTCTCTCTCTCTGAACTCATATATTTATAATCGGTATGAAAATACTAATTTAATTAGATAATAATATTCAAGGTGTCACATTTAAAAAATCCATGTTATGTAATTTTTTATTAATTTTTAGAAATATTTGATATTCTTAGACCATAATACAGGAATAATCCTACAAATTTTGAAATTAAAGTTTTTTTTAAATTTTCTATAATTAAAGATGTAACTAGTTGTCAAAATATAAATGAAAGCCCTGTACAATAGTCGCATTTATAAATTTAGAGACATTACCTTTATTCATAACTGAGGTAAGAAATAATAGTTTAAGGGATACAAAAGTTGAGAAAAAAAACATGTTTAAAAAAATTTACAATTTCTTTGAAAACACCCTGTACAAAAAAAACTAAAGGATTTGAAAAAAAAACAAGGAAAACTTTTTTTACAAGTGTTTTACAAAACACTCTGTAAAACAACTTACTGAAGACCTCTGAATTATTATCCTCTAGGCTATAAACTCCATACTTAGTGCTAGACCATAGGGGCGTCCCTAGACTCCTGTTACTGAATGGGGGGAAGGGGGGAGGGCGACGCTTGCCTCCCCTGGAAAATGTAAATATTGTATATTACATATATAAATTACATTTATATACCAAATGGACTATGCATGACCTTTTTTGGTTTTTTTTTATCAGTTATGGTTCTGCAGGCGCCCATGCAATATCCCAAAAAAAAGAGATCCCCTCTCCTACGCCCCTCTTAGTTACGCGCCTGCTAGACAGTGTCGAAAACCGCAACTAAATATGTTAATTTTTATGGAACAAAAATTGAGATCTGAATATTGTCCAAAAATGTCCATCTATAAGTTCATCATTTATACGTCACAATGTCACAATCCGCAATGCCACTAGGTATTCTAAAAATTATACTGAACAAAGCCTATAAGAATGGGTGAATTGCGAGGTAGCTACTAGGACTACACATAAATCTTATATAAAACTAGCTTGAGGGAAATTCCTTACATTTTATATATATGTTGTAGTTCTTGACTTTCTGAACAATAGATACCATGATCACCTCCAAATCTTACAAAATAGAGACAGAATTGAATTTATAAAATAAAGTTATTCTGAAGAAAAAGTCGAGAAAAAAATTTTTCTTGTTACAAAATACAGTTTTGACTTTGAGTAATCTTAATTTTCATAGACTTTAGTCAGTTTTACTTTATTTGATATGATTAAGAAAGGCAACATACAGATGTTTCAAGTAAATTGTTTAAAAAATATAATTTTAAACAAAACGAATTACAAATTCATGTATGGTCTTTTTTAAGGTATTAAACCTCAGTTTACCAAATTGCATATAAACCAGATGTTTTGTTCTTTAATAACCTTATACAATTTTTGGGACATCCTGTATAAATATTTAATATATCCTTACAAAACGTACTTTTAGCAACCTAGTATCTTCCAGTACCTAACAAGGTATCCCAGAATTACATAATAATGGATTTAAATAACCTCTTCTGGTCAAAAATGGTAAACACAGTTAACTTAAGTTACAAAAAATAAGGTTTCTTCGTGATATAGGTATAATGTATATGGTGTATAATTTTTTCTCTAAAATTAAGTTTGGTTCACTTTTGTTCCTTTATGTATATCTATGTAGTTTTTTTTAAATTTTTAACACATCTGATATTTTATACAGATTTTATGTACAGGATGTTTGGTTATATTTTAAACAGTACCCTAGTTATCAAAAAACTTTAAATATAAAAGTGTTTAGGTTTGGTCAAATTACAAGAAAAACAAACAAAAGGTAATCGGAAATTTAGCAAATGGGCATCAACTGCATTATTTTAAAAGGCACACCCTGTATAATAGATACACCTCAAATGGTCTCTGGTTTCTTGATTATCTAAAGATAATCAAGAAATTTAAGAAAAACCCTATCATAAGAAGCAATGTATTCCAACTGACTCCACTATATTGGGAGCTTTCTCCATCTCTCTCTTACACATTGCCACTTATGGCAGGGTTTTTCTAAAATTTCTCTACTGTCTTTAGAGATAAAGTTTAAACCTAGTATATTTATAATCGGCAAGAATGATTAATGAATGATGATTTTGTTCAAACCCGAAAACATTTGTATTTAAAGTTTTCTGATAACTCATAGCATAAGGCCTGTAGGGTACCTACCATTTAAAATATAACCAGGCACCCTGTACAATTTTACATAGGAATAAACAAATAAATTCCATTAAACATAATGAACTTATTAAGTCATATAATAGTTATTTTTTTAAATAGAATATTTTTATTGTGATTATGTGAAACTTCAAAAGCGACTCATAGATTTGAACACAAGATTAATTTAAAAATATACATTAAAAATTGCAATTAGCAAATCCCAAGGAAAAACAAACACTTCAAACATATTTGTATCACACTGTAATAAATTAGACAAACATATAAAACATAATGAGGTGTCTAGCACAAAGTTTAATGGATGACAATAAAAAAATAAGTGCACCATTCATCAGTTGAGTTGCTATGCATTATCTTGCTGCTGTTTTCCGACAGAATATCAGTGCAAAAACAATTAGTCAAATCAAACAAGGTTTCAAGTGTTAAATTCTGTTTGATACTGTAAACTGATAATTTGTTATAATAACAAACTCATAGGTATGTTTTGCAGTAGACTTTGCTAAACATAAGCTTATGAATTATACTAGCCTAATCTGTTTAAGTCTAATATTATAGTAAGTTTCTTTATAAAAAAAAAAGTTGTGATTACAACTAATACTTACACAGGTATATATCTTCTGCAATCAAAATGGTCGAGTTCAAATTTGAATCAACAAAATAGCTTATCAAGGAATTTGTATTGTGCTTCGGTGATTGTTCTTCCTTATATTGATTAAGTATGTGAAAGGTAAATGAAAATACTGTATCAAATACTTGACATCATTTCTTGTATCATTCCCTTCTTTTTAGGGTCATATTCTGCAAAAAAGTAAAAATATTGCTATAATCAATAAATGTGCCATACACCACATGCTATGTAATATAATACAACTAATTATTTCCCTTCTCTAATAATTATAACATTATATAATTACAACATTATATAAAAACAAAGATATATAATTACAACATTATATAAAAACAAAGATTATTTCGCCCTCAACAGTGAAAATATATAATACCAAAGAAAATAATAGCTTACACTATAAATTTTCTTTGATAATACCTGTTAAGGAATACTTTTGTTTACAAGTTTTACATAGACCTCTACATAAACAATAAAATATAATTTTAGCAAGTACATTCTATTTGCTTAAAAATATACAAATTCATGCCTACCTGTAACAGTATTATGATAATCTAGATTCAACTGCCCTTATTGCTTCTTTAGTCTTTCCATCAATAGAAAATATTATTCTTAAATTGGTTCCTAGTTACTGGAATTTATGTTTAATTTTGCAATACTTAAATACACCATTATTAAACCACTGTTTGTTATGTTTCCGCAAGTCATCCATCAGCTGTTCGACTTTCTTGCTTACTGTGTATTTGTGAACTAAAAGTTAGGTTAGGTTACGAGAGACCAAAATTAAATAAAATACTGCCTATTCTTAAAATAGGTAGCGCCATTCCCCAGTAACAACGAGCAATTACAACCTAGAGTAAGATTTTTATTCTTACTCTAAGTTTATAACGCTCTGTTCTTCCGAGGAACGCATTTCGCCTATATTATTATATTATTTTTCTATGGAAGGCGCGCCACGTTTCAAAGGCGGATGGATGTATGATGTTTATGTGGTTGCATAACAGCCGCGGTGCTGGATTAGAATAGATGGAATAGATATTAACATAGGTCCCCTTTTCTTTTAAAAATAAAATACGTAATATAGAATTTTGCACCATATAGCAAATAATGTAATTAATATTTAAACAGAATATTCACAACTTTGTTAAATATTTCTTCAAAAGAAATACATTTTGAGGATAGCGTTTTATGTTTTCCCGTACTTCTAACAAAATGATCAAATTAAGAAAGAATTCACTGAATTAAAAATAATTATTCATTAATAACTAAAATGTACAGGTTTCGTAATAATATGACATAGATAATATTTTTTAAACAGATTAGCTTACCTTGTTTAATTTGAAGGATTTACGAGTTTCGTATCTTCGCTGCCTATTTGGAGGTTCCATGTTTTCATGGTTTTCTTGAATATTTTGGCATCTGTTGATTATTTACGGCTTGATGCATATGCTAATATATCATGGCTTAGCTTTCAAGTAATAAAAACTATTTTTTATCTTACGAAATGAAACTCCAAGGCAGTAAATTTAGATATTATCAAAAACTCAAGAACTGACAGATTCGGAAAATGGCGGCTTTAGTAGTAGGTTGGTGTTTAACGAACCAGGATCAGAAAATCCGATGTTTATGCCGAACAGCTCTCCGAACGGAGAAAATTTCCGTTAACTAACGAAATGATAAGTGCAAAATCGCACCCCAGGACCACCGAGATAGGTAGCCCATGCTGAATAATCAACACAACTCCGCGGAAATCAACGGCGGACCAATAGTAAGCACATTAAATAACGTTTCTGATTCGTGTGATTCTCCGGAAATTGAAGTAATTATTGTTAGGTTTGCCGGAAAGAAAGAGTGCGCTAGCGGGCAACCAAAATTCCGATTCTATATTATAAACAAAGATTTAGGAAAATCTATATTGTTAGGTGGATGTGCCCCGTTATCATTAGGTTAGCTCAGGTTCGCCGATAAAACCACTAATAATGCCATACTACACCAAAACATCGAAAATCATATTTGAAATACGCTCGCACTAAAATGTTGTGACTGGTATGACTCGCCGGCGATTGAAAATCTCGTACAATTTCATTTAAAATAAAACATATCTAACATAAAAGAAAACTAAAAAAAAACAAATTCAATATGAATTTTGTCACTGCGAATGGCGAATGTAAAGAGTTTTCAAAGCCTGATTTTTTATATAAAATAGAAGTGAAATATATATCGTACGTAATCTTACACGCAAAATGATTGTTTCTAATAAATGTTTCTGAAGAAAACATTTTCTACAAAAGTGTATAAAAATAAAGGAAATACGGAACTAAGAAATTTGAAGGTGAATATCTTAAAAGCGGAACGTCGCCGAAAAAAATGTGAATTCGTATTCGTGATCGTAGCATCAGAATCTACTAGTGTACCAAGAAGCGTTAAAATTGACGAAGATACTATAAATTGCACATTTACCTTAAATTTTTCCAACAATATTCAAGAGAGACCTTTTCTTCTTCTTGTGTTTAATGTTGATGACAATTATTACTCAAAGAAGAAAACGCAGTAATTATTCAATTTTAAATTTTATTTAGGTAATATTTTATTTTATTAAATAGTTGGACTGTGCACAGGTTAGCAAACGACGCCGGAATAACTAAGTAGCATCAAAGAAAATAATAGCTTATAATACATCATACATTAGTATGATATAGCTTTAAAGATGATGCCGTCGCGCTCCCGTCGTCTAACATGTTGCTAAACTAGTGCCTTCGTGATCCTGCGCCAACCCACCTGCTAACCCGGTAGCGTTACTTAACAAAATATTCATAATAAATTGTTTTAAAAAATGTTGCTTAATGAAATTTTACAAATTTTAAAATTTACTGCATTTCCTTTTTTTTTAATGACAATGGTTGCCAACATAAAGCACAAAATCAAAAAATTCCCTATTGAAAATATCAATAAACAACTTTATTGGTCTGAATGTTGGGCAAAGAACACGAAATAAATATAGGGTTTGATGTTGAGTGAAACAATGTTATAAATG
The DNA here is from genome assembly GCA_030620095.1 of Kuschelorhynchus macadamiae. NCBI lineage: Eukaryota > Metazoa > Arthropoda > Insecta > Coleoptera > Curculionidae > Kuschelorhynchus > Kuschelorhynchus macadamiae. The sequence continues at coordinate 340,769 of JAUTXW010004403.1, forward strand.
GGAAGGTATGCAGTTTTTTAATTATGTATTTAATTATAAAATTACTGAAGGATGGAGAAAAGAAAGTGAAAAATTGTGTATAGAATATTTTGAAATTTAATATGTCTTCAGAGTCGTAATTGGAACTTCGAGACTGACTAGAGGTCCAAAAACCGTTAAGACCGGCAAGAGTACAGTTAGCTCCATATTTACCAGTACTCGGAGCGTATTTACATAATGAACGGGGTAAATGCTTAGCCGGTTAAGTCTAGAGAGAAAGGGAGCGCGATAATTGAGTTGAAAATGGACGATCTAAGTCTGACGACAGGGCGCTTTCGAATCACTTCGTGGAAGGCAGACCTCTGTGTTTTTCATACAAGTGGCTCCACGTGTATGGTTTTGCCGTTTTTTCGGGGGGAGGCGGGAGACTCAACTGCTCAGTGTGCAAACTAACGGCAACCTAGAAAGGGAGCAGACGCTGTAAACGTGTGAGGCCTATTTGTTCCTGCATTCTACCGTGTTCGTCTACCCAGTTCTACATATAATATCAGCGTAATGGCCGCTATCAGGCGGGAGTAGGAAGAGGTGAAATAGCTTGAAATAAAAGGGCATCTTGTGATAGTAATAGTTTTAAGGGGCTCGTTGTGGAAGTCAAAATGCATTTCAAAAATTTAAAAATATTTGACAGAATCGGGGTTTTCCAGGAGCTTAGAGCTCACCATCCAGACAACCCACCGATAACGTCTCCAAACTGGAATAAGGTGTAAATTATATGGGAGGGTCACCTTCAGCTCTGACTAAGCCCTGGATGGAGAGCAATTTAGTAAATAGACTAGTATCCGCGCCAAAAACATAGCAAGTCAAGTCTGGACGGGGACAAGGAGCACACTGCACAGCATCTTCCAAACAAAACAAAGCAAAATTGGAAGTCAGCGAAAGGCTTTAGGGAGGTGTGAGCAAATTTAAGCGGCAAATAAAATTTTAATCTACTGTTTCACTTATTTTGAGAGTATGTCTGGCTAATTACAACAAAACTGGAAACAGTAAGTAGTATTTTATTAATAAATTGAAGGTTATATTTTGATACTTTCGATTCTTTTGTTTTATCCTAATATTTCTAATTCCCAATATATTTTATGAATTACCTATTTATTGTTTCAGATTATTAGCGTACAAAAGCTGCAAAACAGGTTTTAAATATTTCCAGCATTAACAAGTCCTTTGGAAATTATAATAAAATTATCGAGGTAGAAAATACGTTGGGAGTCTAATCTTGTAAAAAAATTGAAGTTTGTTACAGAATTAATGCATATTATTTATGCAAGCATGAGAGATAAAAAAATATTGAAATAGGTATAATTTGACATCTAATTTAATATTGACAATTGCCCTTTCCACACTAAAGTGAACAAACTTGCTAAATTTTGATTCACGTTAAATCAGATATGACGTCAATACAGTTCATGTCAATATAAGCAATTTATTTAGTTAAACTCTGATTGCGTTTTAAAGAGATTTTTTATCTGTATCAAAACATGGATCAGGTTTGCCAATAAAGCCATAATAATTAATAATAAATAAAACAGGAAATGGGCACAAAATATTTTCCCATGGCAAGAAACAATAGCAAACCATAATCACACGTTTTTCTTATTTGCCATTAACCAACTTTTTCGATGATAGTTTATGTTAGTGTGGAATAAGCAACAGTGTTTCATGTTTTGTAAATAAATATTTTTCACATTTCAGTTTAAGTTGGATGTCTGGAGATACTGCACTGACAACATGTGTCTGTCATAGAGGGATAAAGTTCTATCATATTGCTTCACTGGCCCTTTTTGGTCATTACAACGTATCGGTGACTGACAAAGAGTGTTTATGGAAGAAATGTATCTGCCAAAACTATATTTTGCTCTCAAGAAACTTAAGAAGGAAGGGGGAGGGGGGAATAGAACTGAATAGCTAAAATAGGAAACAAATTTGTTGTTATATATTTTACTAAATATATGTATTGTTTATTTTTATTTTTTTTATTTATGTTTTATTTTATTTCTAAAAATTTGAAAACATAAATGTCTCTAATTTGAGCTCAACTTAAAATTATTAATCGAGTTCAATAACAGTTGTAGTTCTTTTAATTATATTATAATTGTCAGTTTTCTTCTAACATTGTTAAGTTGATACCAAATTTCTTTTAACACTGTTAAATTTATAAGCTAATATGTCCATACAAAATTTCTATAAAAATATATTTAATATTATTACTTGTGGGGTGGTCAATTTCCAAAACATGCAAATGTTACACAATTAAATACTTAGTTCTTTTCTGTTATGACTGGTGGATCCTCACACAGACCATATATAAAAAATTACATGTCTAAAATTTAAGTAAGCTGCAACTATTATATTTCCAAGGGATAGAGGTATATAATCTAGTTATGCAACCATTTATAGAATATAACAAGCTGTGGCGTATTTAGAGAGGTCTGAACTAATTGGAACCAGAGATGGTTCCGATAAACAAATTTCAATATATATGTACATGTATGTACATACTATTTATGAAATACATCAATTAAGAAACCAATGTTATTTAAAAGATATATGTTTTTAAATGAACACATGCCACATTACAAACACGTTTTGCTTAGGTAGGTGCTACTGTATTTAATTTTTAAAAAAATGTAAGCACTGTTTAAAGAATCTGGAAAAAGATTTGTATTTTTTAACTAAACTCAATCAAAATAAGCTGTATTATCAAATAAACAAAATCTTATCGACAAAGCTGCTAAATATTTTCAGTTTTTCTGTTACATCTTCCAGTTCTTCTTTTAGGATATAATTATCTGCCTTCGAGATGCTCCTGATGTCCTGTTTGTAAATTAAAACCATGAAGGTGTTATTTAATATTGCACCCTCAGATCTAAATGTACCTGATGTTTCTGGATCACTGATTTTAAAAACCCAATTCAAATCGGTATCTGGGAATAGTTGATTCCATTGCAGATCAAAAACTGAATTCAACATCCTGCAATTCGGATTCGTTAGCTGTCAAAAAATACAAATATAATAAAAAACTACATTATTTGAGCCTGTAGCGATGGACTGACCTGATGACTTTTTTTGTAATGGACAGAGGTTTCTTCTATTGCCAGGGGCGTATTACCCACTAGGCATAGTAGGCACTAGCTAAGGGCGTCAATACAAAAAGGACACCAAATCCCCAATGCGGCGCATGATCCACGAAAAACCTTTTTGGAGAGAAAGAATTCGAGGACATCTACTCGATCTTGAAATTTTACTCCGTATATTCAATACCAGTGGCGGCTCCTCCATTAGGTCAAATGGTCAATGACCCCCCAATAAATATTTCCAAACAGAAACAAATAAATGAAATAATACATAATTTATATTTTTTTAAATTTGGAAATTCCCTCTATTATTCTAAGCGTATAAACTCGTTGACCGTTCTCTTAATTCCGCGACACACTATCGATGCCTCGCATCGCGATCGCGGAGAGGTTTTCGTTTCATTTGGAATCATCAGAATCACGGCAGGCGGCCTGCGTTGACCTCGTGGTTATAAACGGAGGCGAGTTTTTCCCGAGTGTTCCAGATTAGCGTTGGGCACTATCAATAGATATCAACTATCGGATATTTTCATTCGAATAAATTCATCCGTTTACTTTTGATTTTAATTTATAGATTATTCTCTCTCTCTCTCTCTAGTAAGCGTTGTGTTGCCAATGTTGCCATATTGCCAAGTTTAGAAATAATAATACACAAAAAGCTTTTCTCGACGAATTTAAACATATTTAATAGTTAAACGCTGCTACAATGAAATATAATATTATGTAATTGAAAAAAGTAATTATTTGATTTGAAATGAACCTCAATATAACAACAAAATGTAATGCCGTTTCGATTAGATCTGACAACAGCGAACTTAACAGCAATATTGCTGTTGTAAATAATTAGACGCGGGTGTTTCCCGTCGGTCAAATGCCAGGCCATCAGTCTGATTTATTATAGGTTATGTGAACCGTTACTTTAAAAGCAGGAGAAGTCAAATTGAAATATAAGGTGTATTTTTCAAAGCAGTTGCTTAAAAACTTTTATTTTTGACAAGGTAAAAAAGCTAAATACTTTGTCAATTATTATAGTTACAAACTAAATATTCTTCGTAGGACAAAATTGTTGCGATGAGGCGAAGTGGTAAACGGTCAGCGGTGTTGTTACTTTAAAAGCAGGAGAAGTCAAATTGAAATATAAGGTACATTTTTCAAAGCAGTTGTTTAAAAACTTTTATTTTTGACAAGGTAAAAAAGCTAAATACTTTATCAATTATTATAGTTACAAACTAAATATTCTTCGTAGGACAAAATTGTTGCGATGAAGCGAAGTGGTAAACGGTCAGCGGTGTGGGATTTTCTCGTAAAGAAATCTGACAACAAGGTATCATGCAACATATGTAAAAGGGAATTTAAGTATACTTAAAATACTTCAAATTTACGGGAACATTTACGTCGGAAACATCCTGGATATTTAGAGCCTGACGATTCAGATAACCAACGGGAAGAAACTCCTGGAACTAAGCTGGATATCCCTGGACCGAGCAGCTGTGAAATTATTGGTGTTCCATCAGGTTCAAATGTCGATGTGCCTAAAAATTAGGGTCATTTAATAAATTCCAACCAAACAATAGTTCAGGTAACTTCTAATTCAAAATCAACATGTAAAAAAACCTGACAAACAAAACTTTTTCTTACAAATAAAAAGACTCAGTTAGAAGAATCTGAAAGAGAAGCAATTGACAAGAGTTTAATGAAAATGATAGTTCTAGATTTTCAACCTTTATCAATAGTAGAAAATGTTGGATTTAGAGAGTATACTACCGAATTACAACCTCTCTACGTACCACCAAACAGAAAGTTGTTGTCCAATAAAATGCTAGCCACTACATATAATAAAATTCGTGCTCAACTCATAGATGTATTAAAGGAAATTAAGCATTTAGCAGTAACCACAGACTGACGGCTTCTGTACACAGAAACTTGTACTTCATCTTGAAGTAAATTCCATTATTGCAATCGAGAGGTCAATAGTTCTGCTTTTTTCTTGGGCAATTCTAAATTACTTATAAGATCACTTAATTAACCCTGACATATTTTGTGGGGCTTTTTACTGGGACGTTCACAGTCAAAATCGGAGTATTGCGAGATTGATGGGCCATCGACATTTTCCGGTACACTCCTGTTTGAATCCATTTGATCATCATGAGAATCAAGGACATATTCCTGAGGTGGCAATTTGACACTATGATGGCGGATTGTAAATTTGAATACTGTATCGCAGACCTTTTTTCTGCGAGAAGCCTTTTTTCATGGGAGGTGTCAAGCAAAAGTAACATTCAGAAACGTGGTATATCGGTTCTCGCCAGATCATCAGAATAGCCAAGGGCATCTTACGCTTTTTTCCACTTAGACAGCCGCGAATGTTGGACGCACATTTGCTGCAGCGGTAATGGAGAGCCCAATTTTTATCCTGGTCTCCAACTTTGCAGCCAAAATACAAGTGGTAAGCCTCTCGTATTAAAGGGCTAAGAGTACGTAGAGTGTTTCACAAAAGTCGCTTCACCACATATAATAAAAATGATCCGGCTTGTTTACATAAACTCGCGACATGTTGCTCGAAACTCTCTAATTTCTCAAATATGAGCAGCTCTCGATCAACTGGTGGTTGAAATACAACCAACTAACAATTTAGGATTGATGTTATATGTATTTAAACCCCTTATAAAGTACACCTGGTCTAATAAATTTAGGTGTTTCTCGTTTAATGGTCGAACTTTCCCATACATTAAGGGCAGGTGGGTAAATTATCATAATAAATATGGATCTATAAAACCAGAGCTAACTGAGACTTTTGCAAGACAGATTGTTAGTGTTACTTGTACGGAAATTAATTTTAACGATAATAAATAATGAAGTGAGTGGATGAACACATAAGATATTAAAAAGCAGCATACAGCTGAAGAGATTTTCCCACTACTCTCTTTAAAATTCAAATAAGAAACTAATCAGTTAAAAAACTCTAAAATCTGAACATTTTCAAGCGCCCGCGCCGTTGGTATAGGTACGAAATAGTGTAAAATATATTAAAATTCCAAAGTGTCTTTTTATTTGTACAAATTAGAAATAAGAATAAAAATAAAATAAATCTAATCATAAAAGTATGAAGTAAAAAAATCTAAAAATAATAAAAATTTAAGAAAAAAACTGACTTCAAAAAAGTATTGAAAAGTAAAGAAATTCCATATTAAGCGACTTAAAAAATGGGGAATGGGCTTAATCGTGAAGAGGGCCCCCTTAAGCGCGCGTTGCATGCGAGCACCACTCTAAAAGGGCGACCAAGCGGAAGTTCGGAGCTGCGTTGGGGAAAACCAAAAAGAACATTTACTTTTATACAACTTCCATATTGTCAATTAAGACATTAACTATTATCCTTAATATCAATGAGGATTGGTGTAGAAATTTCCAATATTAAAAACTACCTGGAACTTCTCTTGTTATGAATATTTTCTTTTGTTAGGATTAGTAAAGTGTGACTTAATTTAGTTCGGTACATAGTCATTTAGTAACACAGATATACTGTCTTTTCAAAATTTTTATTGGGCGCAGTTTTGTTTATATTTCACCAGTTTCAACCTAGGCCACCATTTTGTTCTGCCATATTGGATTATTACCAAAATATTACCTGGTCATTTCCAATATGACCCTAACTTTCGACAAAAATTTGAAGTCAGTCGGGTAAGTTTTCCAGCTATGTCGCGAACTGATAGACAGACAGACCGATGAAATTGAGAAACACGTTTTTTTGCCATTAGGAACACTAAAACGGCCGTGTGATATTTTTCTGCCACACAAACATTTTATTTTGCCGCCATTTTATTTTGCCATCTTGAATTCGTAGCACGATTTTATCAGCATTTCTATATCACACTTAATTTTTGCACAAAAATTGAAATCAATCTAATAAGCAGTTTTTTTCGGGTAATTTTTGAAATATTTTACTATGCCGCCATTTTGATTCACCGTCTTGGCCTACATATGCCTAAGTAGTAATTTCATTTATAATAATCAATTAACAAATGCTGTGTTTTGGCAACAAAGGAATCCCTGAGACACACACAGTATACCAACCACATCAGTGCGTTCGTCAAGCGGTCAACTACAAACGATCTCAGAAACAGGCTGTTACCAAAAAATTTAGATATGATATTATTTTTGAATAACAACATGACAAAGTTTGAATTTTAAAAGAGTTATTTTCGATTTAAAATTTCATTTTTATTACATACAGTTAGTTAGGTGTTCTTTTTTATTTTATAATAATGTTTTAGTTTGTACTTATTATTTTGAACAAATAAGTAAATACATTTTATATTTACTATTATATATTTTTAATTTCTTTGCGATTTTACCAATATACCAATTACTACCTCGTTTAAGGCGTGAACTACGAATGGCAATTTATAAATTCAATTATCAATATTAGGTAATTGTCAAATTTCTTCCGCATAATAACACAAATGAATAAAACAAAATATTTAAAAACCAAGAAATGTAGATATATATATTTGTTTAGATTTGGCAACAAGGCGAATCACAACTAAAAAAAGAATCGTTAAGCGGCATCCGAAAGCAAAGCGAATTTTTAGATCAAAATATATCAAACTACTACTACTACTACTACCCATCCGCCCTGTTTTTAAAATAAGGTTGTCCTACCTCCCCTTTGTGTTAAAAATAGATTCATCCACTTTCAAAGGATCCGTCCGCGACAGTTTACAGCATTACAGGCCGAGCCGGCCGAGCGACCCGCGATCTACAGTCGTTTAAAATTAAACTTCTCTGACTAAATAAACTGGCGACTAAATTTATTCCCTCCGATATATCTATTCTGTAACAATTTCGGTGAAAAATCATTCGAATCATTAAAATGTTTTCGAATGAAAAATATTTTCATTCATTCGTTTGTTGTTTATTTATTTATTCGTATTATTTGAATGAATAGCTTTCCACTATCGAATAATTCGAATAACTAGCAAATATCGAATAATTCGATAGTTTTTATTCGATAGTGCCCATCACTATTCCAGATCAAATTCGCATAGGGGCGCATAGGTAATATACGGCTTACGTTGGCAAAGTTTCGGTCAACAGCCGCTCCGAGGAAATTTAAATATGTTTGTCAATTGATGTGTTTAATGTGGATCGTGTGATAGGTTGTGTTACGATTACGTATTTTTATAGATTTTAATTTGAAGACTTTATGTTTTGTTTGTTGATTTTGTGGTTTAAATTAATGTTTTAAAGAAAGGTAGCCACAGTGTTTTAGAATATTAAGACTTTATAATCCGTTTTCAATTATTTTGGCGAGCTGAACTTTGAGAAATGTGTCGAATTTACGACCAGTAGTCGACCTTTGCCGAAATTTAAAATTCAGCCAACAAGTAAAGACCAAAACAAAGAAGTAAACCGTTATTTTTGTAGTAATATGTACGATTTATGTACCTGAACATGCGGTTGCGAAGTAACAAAGGCATTTTATTGTTTTGTGTGTCTGATTTTTTCAGATGACTCTTTGTGGTTTATATGTATTGAATTGACCCCCCTGAAAAGCCGCCACTGTTCAATACGCTTACAATTTTATTTTCTGTTCTGAAACGAATTAATCATTTTTACAGAACTAGTATGCTTCAAGAACGCGTTAGTGGACTTGCTCTTCTCGGCATAGAAGGCGAGATTACTAAAAGGGTTTCTTTTGAGGAGTTAATTAAATCATTTACTTTTGCAAAGGCCAGAGAAAGGCATTTTTAAAATTAATAATATTCGTGTTTCAAATTATTTTACTTAGTTTTATGTTCTTTTGCATGTAAATATTGCTTCTCTTTTTAAATAGAAACCTATACCTGTTACATACCTAAATATACTTATTTGTTAAACTAAATTTTTTGTCGAGTTTTTTGGTTGTTTTACTTTGCAACACATTGATAATAATGGGCCTGCCTATTACAATGCTTTTTAGAATTAACGCTAGAAACAAACCATAGAAGAAACCACTGCTTTTCATTCTGTTACAAAAATACTTCCTCCTGTCAAAATCACCAAATGAGTTCTTATATGAACTAAAATACAATCAATTCAGAAAAGACTGCATATGATGTAGACAAAGTTTGTGAAAAAAAATAAAACCATTACTGGAAAAAACGTATAAGATGTGAAACCACGTGCAAAGACTACTGATTAACCCGTAAGTTTCCTGAAGAATCACTGTTTGAAATTTTGATATACCACCAACATATCGATTAATTTTAAAAAGAACATTTATTTATTTTTGTTTGCATATTGTATATATTGAAATGTACCTATCAAAATTAGTTGGAATTGCAAATGTTTAATTGCCACAATAAACTGAAGAAACCATGGGGTAAACCACAGTTGAAAATGTGTACACCATAATTTCACCTGTGGTTAACCCCTTTTGGGAATGCAATATATATTGTACCTATTTGTACATCTTACATAAATGTATGTAAATTTGCTTTAATTTAGAAGTTTTCTAAATATAAGTTGTATAATACATTGCCTACATTATAATTATTAAGTACCTTATATAAGAGTAATTCATCTTTTCCTTCCTGGACTCACAGGGAATTCAAAAAACTTTCAAATCTTCTGCACACTCTAGAATAATGTCAAAAATTAGCAATCTCTTAAAACATTAATCAATATGTGATTGATACACATTGGTTGTTAGTGTAAGAGTCCAAAAATTGAATTGGTTGCAACTCTATACCATGTCTATATTGTAAAATGAACATAAGGTATACTTGTATACCTTTCTTTAATCAGCGAGGTTCGAATATGAGTTTTTCTAGAAAAGTAAAATAAAACACTGTAATTTTCAATTGCAAGGTTATTTACCTCTAAATCAAAATCAAATCAAATCAAAAAAATGTTCACATAAACGCACTATATTAAAATTTTTGTCTATCAGTAATGCCTCAAGTTCAGTTTGTTTATTTTTAATCGATTGAATATTTAACGTAAGTAAATTGATTTTATCTACTTCTGTAGTAGCTTTTCTGCTGATACCTCGTACGTCTATATGAATTTATAAATGGCTTTTTGTATGGATTGCTGTTTCTTCCTTGTACCTGAAAAAACCTCACTCGGATTCCATTTGGCCAATTTTTGGCCTGCATTAACGTATCGGTTAATGTGTTTGGCACCGAGATCTTAAAACTTAAGAATTTCGGCTCCTGTTTAATTTTGGTTACACATACACTTTGAGTATTTTCGAGATTACACACACTTTTTAAGTGGTTTTCGGAATCTGTTGTGTTTACGTTACAATTTGAAATAAATAGAGAGGCTAATTCGCGAAGAACAGAGTCGGCATATTTTAGGGTTGACATCTCAGTAGAAGCAGTACCCACTACACCAGTTGTTGCTGAACGTAGTTGGAAATTTTCTGCTTCGCCCAGTATAGTTATATCGCTCTCATTTGACTTCGAAGTACCAGATGGCGCTCGTAGTACTGTTGATGGCTTCACTGCTTTTTGCATACACTGATCGAGGATTGTTGTCTTGTTGATGGTAGATGACAATGCAATACTTCTCGTATATAATAAAGATAATGAAGGCGATTTTTCATTTTCTTTGTTATTCAAGTAAACATTTTGTTTTTTGTTACTTACGCCTGAGTTTTCGTTTGGAGTCCTTTGTGTGTATGAGCTACTCTCCAAGACACTTATTTTAAAGTTTAATAGCTTGATTCTTTCAAGCCTTTCCACTTCGAGTTCTCCTAGAAGTTGATTTTCCGATTTTAAAACACTGTACACCACTTGAGTTCCCTCTTCAAACTGCTGAGGTTGAGCCGGTAATTCTAAAGAATCCATAGCAAAACCAGTGTTCATATATGTGCAATTGTTGACATGTCCGCCGTCGTTGTTTATCGCTGTTTCAAGAGAGTTCGTGGAATTTAATAAACATTCGCCAACTGTTGCCGTTGACACGTTATAAGTAATTAATATTTTATTAAGTTCTTCTTTCTTTAGCTTATTAAACTCGGCGGTTAAAGTAGGTACGTATGTCTTGGCGGCCATTTTTACTTTGATTACTTTTTATCATCATACTTTGGAATGAAAAGAAAATTCGCATTTACAAAAAAAACAATATTTGATTAATGAAACATTAACATTAATTTATACGTAAAAGCTCAAAAAGATTTCCGTTAACTTTTATGCAAACATTCACTTTCTGTTTAAAATGCAAAACTCTTCAGCACCATTTATGTTGTATAAATAATATACTTCTTTAAAGTATCACGTAAATAGGAATATGACAGTGAAAGATTTGGGAACCTCGCAGGTCATTCTGCAGCACCTCCATCGCTTAGGAAATTCTCCATCAAGGAACTAACGCACGTTTAAGAAAAAGAAGAAGTTAAAAGAAGGTAGAACACCTCTACTACTCGAACCTATCTAGTATAATTTTCTTGATTGCTAAATAGTTTTATACATCATTGGTTTCAGGAGATCGAAGGCCGAAATAAAATATCCAGGTCCGTAATTAAAAAACAAAGTTCAAGACGCCATCTTGTACAGTGAAAAAACTTGCAATAATAAAGTGCTATTTGTTTTAAAATATTTCTTTGAATAAACTTAGGAAAAATAAAAAAGATTTTACAAAATCTCCGGAAGTAGTTGGAATTTTTCAAATTTCTTTGGCATTTTATTAGGCACTAAATTGCGCAATTTTGTCTCAATTTAACCAACCTCGGATCTATTATGGTTTCTAATAACTCCATGCATCAATCGAATTTGTAGCATACTATATCACAATCATATATTTACAACCAAGGAGTCAAAGAACAATTATTAAAAACATGAAACTTTAGTTTTAAAGTAGTAAACTAAATAAACTTAAATTGTTTTGCATAATTCTGGAACCAAAACTACTGATCTTTTTCTAAGAGTAATTCAAATTTTGCTACTTCTTTTAAAACCTCTGTTTTCGATTTAAAAAATGGAATTCGTTTTCTTTCGTTTAATTCATTATTGTATTGCTTAAGGCTTAAGGCCCTAAAATGATTGGTACAAAAATTGTCTCTTTTTGTTATACCGTATTCTTCCAGTGCCTCCCTTGGGACAATTTCGCCAATTTTTCGATAACTCGTTGCCCATAGACGAAATGATTCTTTTATAAAAATGTACAGCTTTATTTGTTAATATTGACACAAAAAGAGTACAAAACTTTTAAAAAAGTTTATACCGAGACAAAGCAAGAACCCAAGTTTTTATGTTTTTTTTGCAAAAATATTATACATGGTGATGTAAATAGAATATATTGAGAATGGATAAGGCATTGACGTAAGTCCGCATGTACTTAAATGCATGAATCTAATCATTATCGACAAAATTTAAAAATGTTTAGATATGTTTTGTTGAAATTAAAGAACATTAATGTATAATAAAAAATTGGTAAATTCGCCTTTACCCACAACTTCTCTCGTACAGAATTTCACTACCTAAATATAACATAGTCTATATAAGTATATAATTATTTGGTAATAATATTAATTATTATTATTATTATTTATTTATTTTTCATAATTCTATAAAAAAAAATTTATTCCAGGACCGTTTTACAAAATACTTAAACATTTTATGAGGCCGTAATTTTGTTTTGCCCTACAGGATTTGCCCTAACATTTTATCTCGGTTTTAAACTTAGTTTTTGTGCAAAATTTCATCTCAATTGGATAATTAGTTTTTTGATACTGAATTTTGAAATATTTCATTAGGCCGCCATTTTGTTCGCAATAAAGGCTTTACACAAACATTTTACCAGTTTATCCGTTACCACAATTTACTTTTGAGCAAATTTCGAGGTCCATCCCATAACTAGTTTCTCAATAATGTTTTTTTTTTATATTTTGTGAGGCCGTCGTTGTTTTCCGCTATTTTGGATTTTTACCAAAATGTAAAAATTTCATCTCCATATAACCCTTAATTATTGACCAAAATTTGAACTCAATCGAATAAGTAGTTTTTGAGTTATGCTGCGTACGGAAGATAGTCAGGCCGATCGAAATGGGAAAACATGTCTAATGTCGTCTAATTTTTTTCACGATTAGAATACTTCCATCTTAGGAGGGAAATTAAAATTATGATTATACAAGCTTAATACAAAAAATAGCTATAACATTTTTTAAATTGGGCATTACATGAGTTAGATGATTCGGATCCGAACCAGAATATTGTGTGAAGTCCAATTTAATAATTTCGATTTATTTATTTATTTTTTTGATAAACCTGGTGTAGTTATAAAAGTGGCACATGCTAATTAATGATGTTACTTACCTTCCAAAAACAAATATCCAAAAATTAGGATAATGCGCCAATGCGTAGAAGAATCACATGTTATCAGAATTTGTGTGGTTGTGAAACATAAACATTAATTTATACGTAAAAGCTCAAAAAGATTTCCATTAACTTTTATGCAAACATTCACTTTCTGTTTAAAATGCAAAACTCTTCAGCACCATTTATGTTGTATAAATAATATACTTCTTTAAAGTATCACGTAAACAGAAATATGACAGTGAAATATTTGGGGACCTCGAAGGTCATTCTGCAGCACCTCCATCGCTCAGGAAATTCTCCATCAAGAAACTAACGCACGTTTCTGTGTTAAAAGAAGGTAGAACACCTCTACTACTAGAACCTATCTGGTATAATTTTCTTGATTGCTAAATAGTTTTATACATCATTGGTTTCAGGAGATCGAAGGCCGAAATAAAATATCCTGGTCCGTACTTAAAAAACAAAGTTGAAGACGCCATCTTGTACAGTGGGAAAACTTGCAATAATAAAGTGCTATTTGTTTTAAAATATCTCTTTGAATAAACTTAGGAAAAATAAAAAAGATTTTACAAAATCTCCGGAAGTAGTTGGAATTTTTCAAATTTCTTAAAGGCATTTTATTAGGCACTAAATTGCGCAATTTTGTCTCAATTTAACCAATCTCGGATCTATTATGGTTTTGTGAGAACCCCATGCATCAATCGAATTTGTAGCACTCTGCATATTATATCACAATCATATATTTACAACCAAGGAGTCAAAGAACAGTTATTAAAAATATGAAACTTTCGTTTTAAAGTAGTAAAATCGTAACTTAAATTGTTTTGCATAATTCTGGAACCAAAACTACTGATCTTTTTCTAAGAGTAATTAAAATTTTGCTACTTCTTTTAAAACCTCTGTTTTCGATTTAAAAAATGGAATTCGTTTTCTTTCGTTTAATTCATTATTGTATTGCTTAAGGCTTAAGGCCCTAAAATGATTGGTACAAAAATTGTCTCTTTTTGTTATACCGTATTCTTCCAGTGCCTCCCTCGTGACAATTTCGCCATTTTTTCGATACCTCGTTGCCCATAGACGAAATGATTCTTTGATAAAAATGTACAGCTCTATTTGTTAAAATTGACACAAAAAGAGTACAAAACTTTTAAAAAAGTTTATACCGAGACAAAGCAAGAACCCAAGTTTTTATGTTTTTTTTGCAAAAATATTATACATGGTGATGTAAATAGAATATATCGAGAATTGATGAGGCAATGATGTAAGTCCGCATGTACTTAAATACGTGAATCTAATCATTATCGACAAAATTTAAAAATGTTTAGATATGTTTTGTTAAAATTGAAGAACATCAATGTATAATAAAAAATTGGTAAATTCGCCTTTACCCACAACTTCTCTCGTACAGAATTTCACTACCTACATATAACATAGTATATATAAGAATATAATTATTTGGTAATAATATTAATTATTATTATTATTATTTATTTATTTTTCATAATTCTATAAAAAAAAATTTTATTCCAGAACCGTTTTACAAAATACTTAAACATTTTATGAGGCCGTAATTTTGTTTTGCCCTAAAATTTTATCTCGGTTTTAAATTTAGTTTTTGTGCAAAATTTCATCTCAATTGGATAATTAGTTTTTTGATACTGAATTTTGAAATATTTCATTAGGCCGCCATTTTGTTCGCAATAAAGGCTTTACACAAACATTTTACCAGTTTATCCGTTACCACAATTTACTTTTGAGCAAATTTCGAGGTCCATCTCATAACTAGTTTCTTAATAATATTATTTTTTTTATATTTTGTGAGGCCGTCGTTTTCCGCTATTTTGGATTTTTACCAAAATGTAAAAATTTCATCTCCATATAACCCTTGATTATTGACCAAAATTTGAAGTCAATCGAATAAGTAGTTTTTGAGTTATGCTGCGTACGGAAGATAGACAGGCCGATCGAAATGGGAAAACATGTCTAATGTCGTCTAATTTTTTTTACGATTACAATACTTCCATCTTAGGAGGGAAATTAAAATTATGATTATACAAGCATAATACAAAAAATAGCTATAACATTTTTTAAATAGGACATTACATGAGTTAGATGATTCGGATCCGAGCCAGAATATTGTGTGAAGTCCAACTGGTGTAGTTATAAAAGTGGCACATGCTAATTAATGATGTTACTTACCTTCCAAAGACATATATCCAAAAATTAGGATAATGCGCCAATGCGTAGAAGAATCACATGTTATCAGAATTGCTAATATTTTCGAAAGCTGATTTCAATCAACTTGGAGTTTGGTAGAGACTTCAGTCTTATAATCCCTGTTCCTGGATGTGCCACTCTTTTATATAGAAAAACTAGCCTAATATTTCTCTAATACCATTTTAAACATTTTTGCTGCGATTTGTTTAGGCGTCATATTTTTTTCTATGTTTGAAAAGATCCTTTATTAATGTAAATCTTCCCTTATACGCTCTCAAATTCCAAAACAATAACAAAATATGTTATTTTGTTATTGTTTCGGCATTCGAGAGCCTATAGTTGAATATTTTCAATTTTTGTTTAGCGGATTCTATGTAGTAACATTTTGAAAAATCACCATAGGCAAGGCATCAAAGACAAAATATTATAACAATTTAATTTTGTATTTGTATTTTGTTGTTATGTAGGGTGAAGTAGGATCTAGGAAAGAATTTGTTGTGTAAAGCTTTCCAAAATGTGCGTTGTGCTTTCTAAGGAAATGTCTTTTAACATAACTACAAAATAGCTAAAATCTGTTTAGCCACTTAAAAAGTGGATAAATGTGATAGCCAGAATATAACATTAGGGTATTGAGGGTATGATTTTGCCTAGCATATAATTAACATTTATATAACTTTCATAAGACGTATTTGAATAATCAAATTTTGTTATATTTTAGCTTATTATAGCATTTGATATAAAACTCACACCATCAGAGATTGAAGCCGATTTAGTTTGGAATATAGAGGCCAATTACATATTACCTCAAAATGAAAGCGAGTACACTTTTCCTCCCATAATACCAGCCGAATCAAGCGACAGGGGACTGTTTGATAGAGCAATGCTTTATCAAATGATAGAGGTGAAATTAGACTCGTAAGTACTTATGCCACTTGGAACGTCTACTAAAAAACAAACGGTGAATTTAGTATTTCAAAGTCAATAGTTAAATATCGATTAGCTCGAACAAAGCCGCTTCAATTTTCCACCCATATAAATTTTTAGGACAGTGACGCGACTTGGGATCAGCTGACGAGCGTTGCTTTTTTGGAAATGTTTCCACTATAAAAATATTTTTAAATAATATAGTTTTTATTATATAAGAACTAAGAAGACATTTTTTGTGCTATTATTTTTTGATGGAATTGGTTGCCAAAGACAGAAGCGGATTTTGTTTACCAGCCTGAAAATCCAACTTCAATGAAGTCTGTGCTCACTTTCTCAATCACTTACCCCCGTATTCACTAAAAAGGTTTAAGAGTTAGTTCAGGTCTAGTTGCCATGGAACTTAAAACTCTAAGTTTCGCCAGTTATGTTTCGCTTAAGTCACTATAATTTTGTAATTGTGACATTTAGAAAAAATATTTGTTCAATTGTTGAAAATGTCATCTTAAACCTATAACTGTCAAGTTAGACCTGGTTTAAATTTAAACCTTTTTAGTGAATACGGGTGTAAATATTTTATAATATAAGACGGTGACTGTTTCTAAGAATTAAATTCATGGGCGTTACTTATATAACGCTCAATGCCTTGAGCACAGTTTTTATATTTTTTAGTTTTATATACTCTTTTTTATGTAGCTCAAGGTTAACGACCGTGCTTTAATATTAAAAGACCGAGATGTCAAATTTACGAAAAAAATGTTTTATCAGATCATCTGATAATAGAAAACAAAATACGAATTAAAATGTCAATATTATTGTAATTATAAAAAAACCACAATATTCTTAAATGTATCTAAAATAAGCAGTCTAAACAAAAATAAACAGAAATATGCACTACCCAGCCGTTAAAAAAACTGTAAATTAAATACTTTTTAATACTAATTATATTTTACACGTTTAAACAGAGCAACTCGCTCTAGAATAGTTCAAAACTGTATATATATATATATATATATATATATATATATATATATATATATATATATATATATATATATATATATATATATATATATATATATATATATATATATATATATATATATATATATATATATATATATATATATATATATATATATATATATATATATATATATATATATATATATATATATATATATATATATATATATATATATATATATATATATATATATATATATATATATATATATATATATATATATATATATATATATATATATATATATATATATATATATATATATATATATATATATATATATATATATATATATATATATATATATATATATATATATATATATATATATATATATATATATATATATATATATATATATATATATATATATATATATATATATATATATATAGTTTTCCAATGGTTCACCCATAATGTGAGTCATATACATAACGAGAGATATGTGAAGACAAAAGACTTTTTTTCTCACAAGAATTTATTTCGGTTTACCGGTTTCGGGTGCTTTGTATTTGCTCCCCTTCTTCAGAACCACTACAAAAGTTAATTGAAAATCAAATCTACCAAACCTAACCACACTCGTCAATCCTAGTTCTAAAAAAACAAAAAACAATACTTACAATTCTCTCAGTCAGAAGTTGCACAATAAAATATATAACAATACTTATTCATAAAAAAATCAGAAGCAATGTAAAAGTAACGTTAATACAGCAAAAGACAAACAAACAAAAAAACAATCAACAGGGAGATATTTTAAGTACTTCGCCGGTGATGAAAGAAATGCCTTATATTTTATTGTGCAACATATCCCTCGTTATATATATATATATATATATATATATATATATATATATATATATATATATATATATATATATATATATATATATATATATATATATATATATATATATATATATACTTCGAAAATAGGTTTCTGGACCCTTAATGTATATTCGGTGAAACAGTTTTTTTGGATATTTTGAATCTAATTTTTTGTATATAAAACGAATATTTAGTTTGTATGTAGCATTTTATTTATTTTCAAACGTTTCGGCAAGTTTTTGCCTTCATCAATTTTTCTAAAACAATCATTTTTATTTTATAAGGAACCTAAAGATTTAATATATATATATATATATATATATATATATATATATATATATATATATATATATATATATATATATATATATATAATAATAAGATCCAAAGAAAATTACATGTTTAATTTAGTTTTTAACTCACCTAAGAATGTAATCTCCCCCATCATAATAAAATAGCAACAAACAAAAAACATTCATATAAACAAACTTTCTGTCACAGTATACGACATTTAGTTTTGAAACATCACATACATTAAAACATTCAAAAGTTAAAATTCGACTGACTTGCATTAGTTGCAGTAGTTGTTTTGTTGTTTTTTTTTTTCCGATTTGATAAAAAACGTAAACTTTATTGTTTGTCATTTTTGGTATTTTATGGTATTTGAAATTAGCGCAGTTAATATAAGTTTATTTATTCCTGATACAGACCAGATTATGGAAAATTAGAATTGAAAGATTTATCGATTTTAATTTGAAAAAGTGATCATATAAAGTCAAAAAAGGCTAGTTTATATAGTTACTTTAAGATGTTATGGTACATTTAATTTCAGTTCTGTCGTTTATTGAATTTTCCTCTTTTTTTTATATTTAAACTGTAATCCTATTAAGTATACTCTAAAACATTTAAGTGATAACACTACCGCCAAAGTTTCTAACTCATAGGAATGATAAGATTTCTGGTCGCATGTGGTCTGTTTACTAAAGTATCCTATCACTCTTTTGTTTTTGGTGGAACCCTGTAGTAATATTCCACTCACTTCTTTGGAACTTGCATCAGTATGTAATTCCGTTGGTAACGTGGGATCAAATATAGCCAGTACGGGTCTAGAAGAAAGGCATACTTTGATCTTTTTAACAGCTTCCTCTTGATCATCTGACCATGTCCAACTAGTGTTTCTTCGTGTTAATATTGTCAAGGGCTTTTTCGAGATATTTTAAACCTTCTTCCACAGTCTTGGATGGAATTATGATGTCGTCTACATACGGAAATGCTATTTTATTTCTAAGGTCTCCCAAAACACTGTTTATCAAACGTTGGAAGACAGCTGGTGAATTTGCTAAACCAAATGGCATTCTCAAAAACTCGTAGTGCCCATCTGGTGTTATAAATGCAGTCCTATCTATAGATTCTTCCGCCATTGGTACTTGATAAAAGCCTGAGGCCATATCTAAAGTTATGAAATATCTGTTACCCCCCAAACGATCGATCTGATCCTCTATCAATGGTAACGGGAATTTTTCCTTAACCAATTTCGCATTGAGTCTCCTATAATCGATGGCCAAGCGATAATCTCCTGTTTTCTTCTTAACTAATAGAACTGGACTAGCGTAGGATGACACTGATTCACGTATAATATTATTTTTCAACAAATCTCTAATCATATCTCCCAAAATTTCTTTCTCGCAAACTGACATTCTATATGGATTGTAAACAACTGGTTCTTCACACTTTAACTTCAAGGTCATTTGAGTTGATGATGTTTTACCAAGATCTTCTAAAGAAAACGAAACACAATCACGGTAGTTATTAAATAGTTTTATTAAGTCCGATTTCTGTCTATCAGTGACTTGGTCGCCAACCTTTAACATATCTGTTGCTATTAAATTTTGACCGACACTACTAACGTCATATTCCATTAAATCAGTGGTATTTAATGGCTCCAATTTACGTAAAACAACTCTATCTTTATGTTTGATTACCACTACATGTTCTTGGTTAATAAAATCTATTCCTATCAATAAGTCATAATTTAGTCGATTGTCCTCCAAAATTAGTGCTGATACCGTTGCACTTACTGCCTCTACAGTAATGTGAGCCATAGCTGAACTCGCCACCATCATAGTTTTACCATCGAAAGACCTTAACACTTTAGGTTCACAAATAGTAATGGGTAATTTTAATTTTTCAGCAATTGACCGCTTCAGTAGGGTACAGGTACTACCAGAATCTACGAGACATTTAAGCTTACTACCGTTAACACGCGCAGTTTTCAAGAATAAGTTATCTTTTGAAGGTCCGTCACAAGTTGCAACCGACTTGTAGTCTTTGACGCGGGAATCACTTGTACTTTTGCATTGTTCTCGTGTATGTCCGAACTTTCTACAGAGTAAACACTTTACTTTCGGTTTCCGACACTGATTAAGGAAATGGTTTCCACGGCAGTTATAGCAGTTGACCCTCTTTTGTTGTTGTTCTCGCTTACCACTAACTATTGGCCGGGGATGGTATTGTTCCTTCCTATTAACAAAATCTTTTTGTGAAACCATTAATTGGCTGCTCTTAATAGCTTCCGAACTATGAGCACTGCTTAGATACCCTGCTAGTTCACCAACAGATCGAAAATTGGCTGCTCTCGCTGCTAACGCTACATTTTTGTCCGTAATACCTTCTATCACACTGTCTACTAAAAACTCGTCGGGAATCGATAAATGTAGTTTATTTAATTTCGCAACTTTTTCAAAACAATAATCGCCCAAATTTTGTTTTGGCTGAGGTACATAGTTTGCAGCTTCTACCAACAATTTTCCGAATTTTATTGTTCCCGGAAAATTAATTTGTAACTGTTCCTTAACACCATCCCAGTCCAACCCTGAAATTTGTGCAGTATCGTACCATTTACGTGCGTTACCCCGTAACCTACTTGTAGCTAACTTTAAAGTTAATAACTTATCCCAATTGTGATACACGGCAAGTTCGTCAACTCGTTGAACCCACTCGATAATTGTCAAATTTTCCACGTTTGGATCAAATACAGGAATAACCGTTTCGTTGACACTGCTATGAACATATGCCATTGAATTACTATTACTAGCACTTACTTGTTGAGTGAGCCTATTTATTTTTTGTTTTAACCTCTTTATTTCCCTTCTACTACGCCTGTCATCCTCTGAAGATGAAGAACTCGAAGAGCTGTTTCGCCTTGAACGTTTTTTATCCATTGTAAATTCTGATAACACTTAGGAACTTAACTGATAATCCAATCACACTTTGTTTCTTTTTCAGTACCAAATTAGGTACTACACTACACCAGAAATTGCACAACTATACAGTTTAAATACTATTTTTCACTCCGAACACAGGTCTATCCCGCCCGCTGCTATGTAAGATCAAAATAAAAATAATACTTGTATATTATTAATTAAGAATATATTTTTAACTTTATATTACAGCTTTAACATACGAGACTAACTAAAGGCTTGCGATCTTACCAAGAACTGAATAAGTATTTCTTTTTCAATTCCCTAAACAAATTCGTCACTACCTCCTTAATACGTAATCTATGTTTACATTAACATTGTAAACCGAAATCGATAGCAAAAAGTTAAATCAGGCTTCTTGTTACCAAAGCATATCATACTGCCGTCTAAACCTTTTTCTTTTTAAATAAATGCAGATGTTAATATATACAAACGAATTTACAAATGCGTTGGTTTATACAAAGGGATTTATAAATAAGTAACATAGTGGAACTGGAAATTAACGTTACATACAACATCTACCTCTGCCACAAAAGCCATAACACCTTCCAAAAAAACTATTTTAGTTGACTTAAAACTAAAACCTATATAAATCAAAAAACACATCTAATTTACAAAATACCGTGCAACGATTGTCCCGCTATATACATAGGGCAAACCTTACATTATCTCAAAAACCGGATCAATAGCCATAAAAACAATACGATAAAAAAATAAAACCGCTCTCACAAAACATATAAACGAAACTTCCCATGCGTTTAATTTTCAGGAGACAAACATTTTGAAAACAGGAGCTAACCAAAAAAGAGGGAGTTCTTAGAGATGTTATATATAAAAAAGGAGGAAAATTCAATAAACGACAAAACTGAAATTAAAAATTTAAGCCAAATTTACAACATCTTAAAACAACTATATAATCTAGCCTTCTTTGACTTTATATGATCACTCTTTCAAATTAAAAGCGATAAACCTTTTAATTTTAATTTTCCATAATCTTGTCTTTATCAGGAATAAATAAACTTATATTAACTGCGCTAATCTCAAAAACCATAAAATACCAAAAATGCCAAACAATAAAGTTTACGTTTTTTATCAAATCGAAAAAAAACAACAGAACATCTACTGAAAATATTAAACATCTGATATAAATATCTAATCCAAGTCAGTCGAATCTTAACTTTTTAATGTTTTAATGTATGTGATGATTCAAAACTAAATGTCATATACTGTGTCAGAAAGTTTGTTTATAAATGTTTTGTTTGTTGTTATTTTATTATGATGGGGGAGATTACCTTCGTAGGTAAGTTAAAAACTAAATTAAACTTGTAATTTTCTTTGGACCATATTATATATATATTTTTAAATCTTTACGTCCTTTATAAAATAAAAATGATTGTTTTAGAAACATTGATGACGGCAAAAACTTGCCGACACGCTTGAAAATAAATAAAATGCTACATACAAACTAAATCTTGGTTTTATATGTAAAAAATTAGGACCAAAATACCCAAGAAAACTGTTTTTCTGTATATATGTATATATATATATATATATATATATATATATATATATATATATATATATATATATATATATATATATATATATATATATATATATATATATATATATATTATGACACTATTCATTCAAAAATTCACTTTTAAAAATATTTATTATTTAACTTTGAAATAACTTACATATACTGGCATAAAAACAGTATATAGTATGAACTAACTAATATTTACAATTCAGAGCGTTTTATATGTTTTAAAACACTGTTGCGGTACCTTCCAGCTGTGGGAATTGCAATTTGAAAGTACTGCTTACAATGCATTCCTTGAAATGTTGAAAATGCTATATCCGATGCCGTGTGACCCAAGGTCAGTGCCTACACGTGGCTATAAATGGATATAACAACTCCCCCTTTTAGTCAAAAGTTAACACCCTGTGTAAACTTTTGTAAGATCATTATATTTCTACTTAGTCTGAGTTTGACTGTCTTTCGCTGTTGTGGTCGAGGCGGAGGTGGTGAACCATCATCCAATGGAGCCATGGTGATGCAGGGTAGTCTTTTATGGCGATACTTACATATTATGTACAGGACGAGCAGGCTGTCTAGCAGAACTATCGAGTTTGATTGATTAACTTGTCTAGATCTTCGGAGTATTGGTCCAATTTGTGCTGGGCAATATTGAGATCTTCTAAGTCTATCTTGTTCAGTTTTAGAGGTTTAAGATCTGGAATATGAAGCTTCGATGAAATATATTGGCAGCACTTGTATGGAATTATCACTGGGTGGCTTTTATAAGTAAGATTTTGATACTTATCAATGTGTGCTTTGGCGTGAACTCTTGTGCTTCCTATAAAGGCATTACAATATGGCTGAAGTCTAAGAAGGCAATTGACATTGATGATACTTGTCCTGACCTCTTTTCCTTCACACTTTATCGCAACTGGTAATGGATCTGACACTGTAATCAACCAGAAATTTTGGTTGATGTCCTTAACGTTGTATCCCTTTGCAAGAAGAAGAGATACCTGGCACGTTTTTGGTAAATGGTTTGGTCCTTTAAGCAGCCGAGTTTCGCAAATCGCTTCACTGTATATCGGGTAGGGTAGAAGATCTGAGCTGATCTTTTGACCTCGTCCTAGTAATTTACAGCTTTCCAAGTTTTGAAATGAAATGTATAACATTGAATCATCATCCCTGTATCATCATGTATTTTTGTGTTGTAGGGATTATATGATGAAATTCTGTTCGATTATCTAATACGGATATTGGCTAGAGATGATACAGAGTATAGCTTTCAGGGTTTACTGAGGGTATTTTTAGAATAAACACTACTTTAGTATCTGATTCATACACTTCAAGTTCGATAATCTCAACGTACTGGGCACGTGTTGAAGAGTATGCAGGTAGAAGAAAATTATTTTTTATGAGAGATTGTGAAATTTCTTGAAGGGATCTAATCAGATCTCCCGGGGTTATTATTGAACTGTGTAAGATATTTAGCCTAGCGAATGATATTGCGTTCAGAGCGTCGTTAAGAAAATGTTCAATAAAAGAATAACTCTCCATTAATGATTCACATAAATCTAGAGTTCATATATGGTCATGGTAAAATGCGAGTTCGTCGGAAATGTTTATTATTGATTTGTGGATTTCGTTTATGTCCCGGTTAAATGTTTCTTCGTCTATTTGAAGTTTTTGTATTGACACGTCAAAGGTTTTTATTACTGAGGTAGTAACCGATATCTGATTTTTGAGGAGATTTTCGATATGGCTTTCGTCTTGAGTGACTTTATGAATGCATTCATTGAAGTACTCACCGTCGGAAGCATCGAGGTTTCCAATTACGGATTTCCAGACAGTGCCTATACCTTTGAATATTCCGCCCTTCTCCCTGTAACCATATTTTTTCGTATCCGCGATTATTTCTTTGTATTTTAATTTGACAGTCTCGGTTATTTGATTAAGCAGGCTGACATGAGTTTGTATTTCGGATTTGAAAGATAACATTCTGGGCGAGTCAACGTCTACAAAGCTATATAATAATCCTTCTAGGATCTTATCATTATTCGCGATAGCTTCTTTTATGTAAGAAAGATCTTTAAACACGAGGAGTGTCCATTTGTCGTTTTGACACTTTGACAGAATCTTCTTCGTGGAAGAATATTCCGAGTGTGTTGTTGATAGGTGTAATCGAAAATTAGGTCAGGCCTACCGAGAGGAGCCCGAGGAATCTGTAAAGAAGAAGAATATTTATTCAAAATAGGGTTTGAGCCTATCGAAGTTGCCTTTCGTTGATTGATTTGTTCGGGGATTAAGAAGGATGGCGAAATTTTGAAAAATTTCTAAATCTGTGTTCGGCTTTAGATTTTATTTGTGACTCTTTAACATACATTTTATTTGCGACTTTGTATTCAGGGATACTAGTTACGTGTTCGTCAAACCTGACTTTTGCTTTTTCTTTTTGCCGCTCTGTTTTTGCCCTAGCGATTTTGTAAAAGTATCCCATACAGTAATTAAGGTCTCTTATGTATTTTGATATTAATTTTTCCTGGTTGTATAAAGTTTCGGGTGGTCTACTTGAAGTGTGACCAAAAATAAGATTGAACGGCGTAAACCCGTGTGTTCTATTTTTTGTATTGTTGTAGCAGATCACCGCGTAAGGTAAAACATTAAAGGGATGTTTTTTAGGGTTTTCGGCTATATTTGCTTTAATCATTTTTGATAAGGTTGCATGGAACCTTTCAATGGACCCGTTAGACTTGGGTTGGTTGACACTAGAGAAAGTTAATTTTATGTTAAACAGTTCACAAAGGTCCTTGAATAATGAGTTGTCAAATTCGCAATGTATTCTTAGAGGTGTACCGAAATGTTGGAAAAATATTCATAAGGTATTTACAATTGTCGTCGACGCTTTTTTGTCTTCAACTGCGTAAGCCTGTTTGTTTGTAAGTTCGTGTCGAATTGTGAGTGCGTAATATCTGACTGGATATTCAAAGATGTCAATGTTTATCCTTTCACATGGGGTTTTCGGAGTTTCCGTTATGACGAGGGGCGTAGGCAGTGCTAGGTTATTTTCCACGTAATACGTTTTGGAAGGGTCGAATTCATTTTGGGCCTTAAATAGGACGTAGAACAAGTGTTGGGCTACAATTTCCGGATCGAATGGTATTGAAATAATAAAGTATTTTCTATATTTTATGGTTTTGCTAGAGACAATGTTAACGCTCATGTTTTCGATTATTTTATAATGCATTTCTTCTAGTTTATTTCGCCAGAAAAAGGTAATAATTAGTCTATGTGGTTTATCTAAAGGCTGTGAATTTGAAAAGTCGACCTTGGAATAGTCAATTATTGATTTGGTTTGGTACAGCTCTACAAATTTGTTGTATTTCTGTGTAAGGTATTCGTCGTCTATATCGACGTCATTGGACTCTGGCTAGTTTTGATTTTCGTTTTCGATATTATTTTCATTGGCTGCAATATGTGGACTTTTAATCGAAAATTTGCACATTCTTGGAAATAATTAATTTTTATTTGCGATATATCTTCTGCATTTTTGTTTATTTTGCCCGGTTTATGTTCTATTTTATAGTTGTATTCTTCTAATTTTAGACCCCATCGCTCAAGTCTGCTTCCGGGATCTTTAATTGAAAACAACCATGTTAATGGTCTGTGGTCCGTAATTAGCGTAAACTTTCGTTCAAAAAAATAAGAGCGGAAATGCTTTACTGCCCATACGATAGTGGAATATTTAGTTTCTGCACTACAGAGTATTCTGGATGCAAAGACAATTGGGAGATCTTTTCCGACTGGTCCCTGGGATAGCACAGCGCCTATTGCAAATACGCTTGCGTCTGTGGTAAGGAGTTTTTTCAAAATTAGGGTAGATTAAAATGGGATCCACATTCAGAATCAAAGAAGAATGGGATGTCCTTTTATAAGAGTTTAGTTAATGGCTTGGATACTTTTGCTAAGTTTGGAATGAATCGGCGGTAATAACCAGCTAGTCCCAGAAAGGATTTAATGTCCTTTGCGTTTTTTGATTCTGGGAAATTTTGAATGTATTCCACTTTTGAGAGGTTAGGTTTAACACCATCTTTGGTGACGAGGTGTCCCAGATAGGCAACTTCTTTTCTTAAAAACTCGCATTTATCTGGTTGAATTTTGAGGTTTGCGTTTCGGAGACTCTTAAAGACTTCTTTTAGCTGGTCTATATGCTCATCTATGGTGGGCGAGTGGACGATTATGTCGTCCATGTATACAAGGCAGCGCTCGTTTTGAATGCCCACGAGAATGTGGTCCATGACGCGTTGAAACGTGGATGGGACATTCTTTAGACCGAATGGCATGCGGACAAATTTATAGTGTCCATTGTCAACTGAAAATGCTGTCTTTGGTATGTCATCGGGATTGATCTCAATTTGATGAAAGCCGGTCGCGAGATCAAGCGTGGAAAAATATTGACATTTACCAAGTTGGTCCAAAAGGTCTGAAATGTTTGGTAGAGGATATTTATCATGAATACTGAAGTCATTGAGTTTTCTGTAGTCAATAATTACACGCCATTTTTGTTTCCCGGATGCATCAAGTTTTTTGGGTACCACCCCTACAGGTGAGGACCACGGTGAAATTGAAGGCCGTATGATTCCTTGGCCTAACATCTTTCCCATTTGTGTTTTCACTTCTTTTTTATGTATCTGAGGATACCTGTAAAATTTTGTGAAAACAAGCTTTGCATTATTAGTTTCTATAACACGCTTGAATTCATTAGTGAAAGTTAGTTTATCACCTTCGATATAAAATATGTCAGAGTATTATAGACAGAGATTTGTCATTTTCCTTTCTTCGGAAATAAGGTGCTCGGTTCTTAACTCGTTTCGAATTATCTGTATTCTGTCGATTTGATCGGCTTCATAATTACCTTGAGTATTTAGGTTTAGGACAACATCATTAGGGGTAAATAGTTCGATAGAAAGATCGGAAAAATCGATAGTTTTTGGCATGGCATTGGCATTTAAAATAGAAGTCATAAATTCTCCGCTTTCGTTAACATGTACAATAGCATTTGGTAAAGGAACTTTTTCTTTTTCTTGAAACATTAATAGGGAGTCTGTATTTTTTAAATTACATGTTAATTTAAAAAAAAAATCTGTGCGAGCGTCAATAGAAATTTTGTTGTTTATCTCGTTTTTATTGACATTTTTTGTTGTTGTAATAGCCCCGACTTTATACAACGGAAAAGTTCGTTATTAAATTTTTAGATTTAAGATCACTTATGCACCCATAATGTTCGCGAAAATCAAATCCTTAAATTTCATCAAAATCAATATCTAAGTTATAAATGTATACCTTTTGTGGGTAACCTATTTCGAAAGGGACAAGGGTCGATTCAAATATGGACAATTTCTGATCTGTTATTACCTGAATAGTTACGTTTTCTGGTGACCTGAGGGGAAACTTTTTTAAGGTATTTTCTTTAAAAATACATATCTCTGCTCCGGTGTCAATTAAAAGTTTGAATGTATTTGAGGCATCGTTAATATAGTACAGGTTCTTGGGGTTGATGTTACTATCCGTTTGATATCCGGGTTGATATTACTACACGTTTCTTACAACGAGTTTAAAAGAACGCTTGTTCCGGAAAATTCACATTGTGGTCTAAATCGTCTAAATTCATTGTCTGAATCTGACTCTGCAGTTCTGACACCGAGTTGATCGATTGGGTAGTGCACTTCGGAGGATGGTTTTTGTAAAGGGGAGGTGGAAAATTTTGAAAATCTCAGTTCTCAAATTGTTCGAATTGCTTTTAGTCGTTTTTAGTATAATATTCTTGGTATTCCAAGTTGCTATCATCTTGAGAATATTCTTCGTAATATTGTGGTTCTTCGTAAGAATGGTAATCATAATTTACATGGTGAGCTCTTTGTTGATTTGGATAGAAGTTCGAATTTCTTTGCATTAGAGGTGGGCGAGATGCAGCATGACTTTGTTGGGTAGCTGCAGGTGGTCTATATTGGGACGAAAATGTGTTGGGTCCCTTTAGCTGTGAAAAATGAGGCGCTTGGCTAGAAGAAGGAAACTGCCTTTAGTAATTTATGTTACAATTATTTTGAGAATAACTAGGATGAGACATTGATTGGGAACGGCATTCTGCCGCTATGTGGCCGTTGCATCCAC
Organism: Kuschelorhynchus macadamiae; assembly: GCA_030620095.1. NCBI lineage: Eukaryota > Metazoa > Arthropoda > Insecta > Coleoptera > Curculionidae > Kuschelorhynchus > Kuschelorhynchus macadamiae. Next base: position 370,129 of record JAUTXW010004403.1, read on the forward strand.
ATTTCATACGTTTTATAACTTGTGGTAACTGTTTCCTAAGTGGTTTGGGGAGGTTTCGGAAAAATTTGTTTATTTATTTTTTGAGTTTCGAAATATAAGAGCTGTAGCTTATGCCTAATGCGGGAGTGAGCTTCTAAAAGATCTCTTGGATTATTTGCACGAATAATTTGGCCTAGACGAGGTTCTAGTCTAATTAAAAGAGTATTTAGGCTCATTGTCTCAATTAATTTGCTTTGGGCAGCTTTTTGATCATTACTTAGGTTGGAAGCTTTCTGAATACTTGAAAGCATTTTTGCATTTAAAACCAAAAAGTTCTTGTATAAGAGACGAGAGGTCCCTCGAGTCGTCAAAATGAAGGTTTAAGAGTTGTTTAATCTCGCTATATGTTGCAGGGTTTCTTGAATTTACTAATTGCGCGGCTACGTTTGTTTTTAATGTGAAAGGATAATAACAGTTTTTGGTCAGTTGTTGCAATATGATTAGCACAATCGCACTCGTTTAAAAAGGTACCCAAGGAGATTTGATCGCCTTCAAAATCTGGCACTATAGAAAATATTTCGGAAAGCCTGTAGGGCTCAATTTCTACGTCAGCACCTTGTATTGGTTGCTGAGCTTGTTGGGTTTGTTGAGTTTATTGGGATTGTTGAGATTGTTGGGAACGTGTCTCAGGCATTTTGCTAAATATTATTTGTTTTTAATTTTCAAAAGTAAAAATTGGAGAAGGAAAATTAGCATATAAAATTCACGTTTCTTTTAAATTCATAAAACTTAAATCAGGGAGTATGTAGAAAATCACGTATACAAAATCGAACAGAAAGAGAATAAAAATAAGATAAAACACTTAAACGGGATAATTCAATGTCACATACGTTAGCAGGAGCATTAGTCGTCTTATTCTCTCAGGGCTGCCAAAAGTTTCAACAGTTCTTTTCTTCGTTAAAAGATTGAATCCGCCTTCAACAGTTAGGGCTTGCCCTGCTGACGTTAAACGAATCCTACCGACTGCGCCAATTTGTTACACTATTAATTCAAAAATTCACTTTTCAAAAAATTTATTATTTAACTTTGAAATTACGTTATATATATATATATATATATATATATATATATATATATATATATATATATATATATATATATATATATATATATATATATATATATATATATATATATATATATATATATATATATATATATATATATATATATATATATATATATATATATATATATATATATATATATATATATATATATATATATATATATATATATATATATTGATGTCGGCCAATAAAAGCCTTAATTTCTATGATACATATCCATCAAATTTAAACTCTGCTCAAAAATCTCACCTATATAAAGTTAAGGCCAAATAAATAAATCACCTTCTGTTTTGTTTTATTATTAATTGTTGGGGCAAAAATAACAGTTTTAATAGATATTAAAATTTAGTATTTAATTTTGGCAAGTGAGTCATATACGGACCACTAGATCTTCAAAGCAACAATGTAAGATTTTGGGATTAATGTAAGATTTGTGGCTTATCGTCAAGTTTAATTTCGGTTTTCTACTATCTTGGTACCTTTCCTCAAAACAGATATATTTCTCTCAAGTGATGTGAAACTCGAAATCAGAATAAACGGCCGACAAGAAAAATCAAACCGCTTTGACAAAACACGAAGCCCAAAATAATTATAAATTTAATTACAAAGAAACTCGCGTATTAAAAACGAAACAACATAAAGAAAAAAGGGAAGTTTTAGAAATGATTTTTATAAAAAAGAACTCAAATTCTGTCAATTCAAAAGCAGATATTCAAAACCTAAGTAAAATTTACAACAATATACTGTAAAAAAAAGTGAGGACTCCCGGAATGGAACCTTGGACCTCTCGAGCCTGGTCTAAGACGCTATCCGTTAAACCACGAGGGTGCTGAAAAATTTTAGATGTAACAACTAATAAGTTTCAATTCCTTCACCCAACTCTTTGCCCTTCCTAATATTAATGTTTCTGTCAAGGTCATCGAATTTTGATCCTGGACGGAATAACCATTCTACAAAATTAATTAACCTAACCTACATGAAGGGTATAATGTTATTGTCTGTGTGTGTTATTTTTTTTTACTTGTTCTCTGCCAGTTGGGACATCCTACCAGCTTAGCGCTAGCTACGCGGAGATCTATTTCAACATTAAATTAAAATTATTTATAATAGTAGAGATAGAGCTTCTAGAGTAAAACATCTGAAAAATTTTTTTGCAAATTTATTTTTCTTTAAGGAGCTTTTATTAAAATGTCTTAAATGTCAATAATTTCTGAGTTATTTGTAAAAAACTAAACTATTTTTTGAAAATGTTAATTTATTAATAACTTTTGAAATTGTTTATGTTCTGGCTTAAAACTTTTGCACATTTGTGTGGACGCCGTTCCGACTCAAATGGGCCATCACTTATATTTTTACCAAGAATTAATACCATTTTGAGTTTGTGAACTATACTACGAAAGGCATGTTTTGTTTCACTGGTTTTGATAATAGATGGTTATTGGTAGGGTACTACAAAACGGATAACTTTTTTTTAGTGATTAGTTGTTTTCTTTTGGCTCCCTCTCTCTCCAATATCAAGGGTTTAGGGAGCCTCTGTTTAAATTTTCTATGTTTTTGTCCGCATTTTCTAAAAGCAGAGTTCAAGTATATTAAATATAACATGTATATTTAGTTTTAGCAAAAATTATGGAGGAAAAAACTGTTTACTTAGGATCATATGTGAAATGTCCTGCTATTCTACCAAAAATACTGATATTTTAGGAGATATAATTCACATATTATTGAGGTAAACCATGTTTGATATTAATATGTCAGTAATCAAAACGATGCATTCAAATTAACATTAATATAACCATATTTACCACATACAGAAAACTCTTTGTCTTATACTTATATAAGTGGTTTTATTTGTTATTTAAAATTTAATTCTCATCAGTTGTAATAAAATGTTTTGTTTTTTCATATTTTAGTCCCACTACATCATTGAACAAAAACTTGGAAAAGAAATATGTAAATGCAGAAACCTATGGAACGAAAAATAAACACTGCAAGAAATACAAGAAGAAGTGCCGTGTAGATATTTTAAGTTTGTTCACTGTACTGGGAGAATTATTAGATAATAAATTCTTCGTTTAGCAACGTAAACCTTTTTTATATGGTAATACACTGCGCAACTCTAAGATGCGCAACCTCGTCGCCGAATTCGTGGCACAAAAGGTGTTCGAGATGTATGTATATATATATATATATATATATATATATATATATATATATATATATATATATATATATGTGTTTTCATTCCGGGTGTACATCCGTTCACTACTGTCGTTCTGAAAAGAACAGTTTTGCTGACGTTTCGCCAAAATCACATTTGGCATTTTCGAAGCTTTCTTTCTCGCGTCCGAATAGAGACTCTATTCGGACGCGAGAAAGAAAGCTTCGAAAATGCCAAATGTGATTTTGGCGAAACGTCAGCAAAACTGTTCTTTTCAGAACGACAGTAGTGAACGGATGTACACCCGGAATGAAAACACATTGTATTTTTCCATCCGTGAAGGAGTAAAAATCAATATATATATATATATATATATATATATATATATATATATGTATATATATATATATATATATATATATATATATATATATATATATGTATATATATATATATATATATATATATATATATGTATTTATATATATATATATATATATATATATATATATATATATATATACTTTGGGTAATCAGTTTTGTTCCCTGTTGTAAAACTAGATTTAATCTGTGGGCGCAACAATGAGTAAACATAGCTAAAGCAGCAATAGATCTAACTTTTGTTTGAAGCCCATTTATTTCACCTGCCATAACACTAGCCCATCGTAACACTGCGCGACCAATTTATTTTTAAAGTCATAAGGCTCTAAGCTGTTTTGTATTAAATGAAAAAGGCTCTCTGCTGTTCTATTATCGCTAACGTCAAAAAATCCTAAAAATCTTTCTTTTAAAGATCCGTTGGTCACATACCTAACTGTTATCGAACACTGTGATTTTTCTGTTATATCAGTACTATCATCCGCAATTACGCCAAAAAAACAACAATCGGTGTCATTGATTTCTTTTTTTATATATTCTTGAATATAGTCATGTATGCAACCAATTAGTTCATTTTGTATAGTTTTAGATTGTCCCGTAAAAATATTACTAAATTTAGCACAATGTTCAGTAAGTTCGGCATTTCTTTTTATTAAGCATGCAAATATTTCCTTAAAATTGCCACGGTTAAAAGAATCTGTTGTTTCATTATGACCTCGAAATGCCAAGTCCTGTTTACCCAAAGTAATAGTAACATCAATTAAATAATTTAATAATAAACGGTTTTTTCGAACATTTTCATTATAAACAATTTTATTAAGACTTGCATTTTCTTGTAGTGCATCCGCAATAGTCGCCCTATTTTGCTCCAGTCTTGTAAGTGCTACCGAATTTTTAATATGCTCTCTTGAACTTTCATGCGATTTTACTGCTCGTGAAAAATTTTTTAAATCCGAATATCCGCCCCCTGAACTCCAATTATTTTTGACGCAACCTAATAAAATACAAGGCCAACAATATAAGCTTTCTTTATAAATACTTCCGCATAGCCACCTATAAGTTTCGTACCAAGATATTTGAAAAGTTCTTGAATATTTTTTACCTTGCCTCTTATCGTTAAATATTGCTAAAATTTTCGGCGTCGGACGGCTACCTAATATCTGTTTCTTTTCAGTTTCGCTTCTTCTTAAAAAAGGCGTTTCAATTAATGAAGCAATAATGTCGTGAATAGGATTCATTTCAAAAGCAAAAAGCAAATACAAAAAATGGAACGGTCCAACTTACCAAATCAAAACAAAACAAAAACTTACTACGCGTATTTATTCACCTTAAAATACAGAACGCCTTCAATCAGCGATTATCGCAATCTATTTCCTATTTCTTTCTCAGCCGCACGCACCACGCAAAAAGAAGCCGTTGGAATATTTCGCTAGTCATGTGACTTAAATAACCAATAAAAGCATATCCAAGCTACAGATTTATCGCCTCAAGAATGCAATAGAAAACGCGTGCATCGGCAATCGCCATCCCGCTCTGTCGTAATCAGGTGACTCGCCGGCATCGGCACCGGCCGTTGATAAATAGGTCAGAAGTCGAAACTTTCCAAGCTAAAATATATATATATATATATATCTATATATATATATATATATATATATATATATAATTTCGAAATATATTTCTTGAACCTTCAAATATATATTATAATATGTATAAATATAAAACGATATTTAATTATCTGTCATGTTTAATTAAAAAAACGTGTTTTCTTATTTTTCCATGTAAATCAAACAGTATCCAAAATAGCGTCAACACCAGTGGCGGCACGTCAGGGTAGGCCTCTGAGGCCGCGCCTCACCCCCAAAATAAAGGAAAAGAGAATTTTTTTATATAACTTTTTATCTATTACCAAAGAAATATACTTTTTAACAGTTTTACAACATAATAACATTAAAAAAAAACAAAATATAATCCCATAATAAATATTTTAGAAAATAAATTCTGACCACATCAAAAAACCGACCGTGCAAACCCATTCCTAAAGAAAGTGCTCTCGAATGAGGCGAAATAATTTTAGCTTGGAAAGTTTCGACTTCTGACCTATTTATCAACGGCCGGTGCCGATGCCGGCGAGTCACCTGATTACGACAGAGCGGGATGGCGATTGCCGATGCACGCGTTTTCTATTGCCTTCTTGAGGCGATAAATCTGTAGCTTGTATATGCTTTTATTGGTTATTTAAATCACATGACTAGCGAAATATTCCAACGGCTTCTTTTTACGTGGTGCGTGCGGCTGAGAAAGAAATAGGAAATAGATTGCGATAATCGCTGATTGAGGGCGTTCTGTCTTTTAAGGTGAATAAATACGCGTGAGTAAGTTTCTGTTTTGTTTTGATTTGGTAAGTTGGACCGTTCCATTTTTTGTATTTGCTTTTTGCTTTTGAAATGAATCCTATTCACGACATTATTGCTTCATTAATTGAAACGCCTTTTTTAAGAAGAAGCGAAACTGAAAAGAAACAGATATTAGGTAGCCGTCCGACGCCGAAAATTTTAGCAATATTTAACGATAAGAGGCAAGGTAAAAAATATTCAAGAACTTTTCAAATATCTTGGTACGAAACTTATAGGTGGCTATGCGGAAGTATTTATAAAGAAAGCTTATATTGTTGGCCTTGTATTTTGTTAGGTTGCGTCAAAAATAATTGGAGTTCAGGGGGCGGATATTCGGATTTAAAAAATTTTTCACGAGCAGTAAAATCGCATGAAAGTTCAAGAGAGCATATTAAAAATTCGGTAGCACTTACAAGACTGGAGCAAAATAGGGCGACTATTGCGGATGCACTACAAGAAAATGCAAGTTTTAATAAAATTGTTTATAATGAAAATGTTCGAAAAAACCGTTTATTATTAAATTATTTAATTGATGTTAATATTACTTTGGGTAAACAGGACTAGGCATTTCGAGGTCATAATGAAACAACAGATTCTTTTAACCGTGGCAATTTTAAGGAAATATTTGCATGCTTAATAAAAAGAAATGCCGAACTTACTGAACATTGTGCTAAATTTAGTAATATTTTTACGGGACAATCTAAGACTATACAAAATGAACTAATTGGTTGCATACATGACTATATTCAAGAATATATAAAAAAAGAAATCAATGACACCGATTGTTGTTTTTTTGGCGTAATTGCGGATGATAGTATTGATATAACAGAAAAATCACAGTGTTCGATAACAGTTAGGTATGTGACCAACGGATCTTTAAAAGAAAGATTTTTAGGATTTTTTGACGTTAGCGATAATAGAACAGCAGAGAGCCTTTTTATTTAATACAAAACAGCTTAGAGCCTTATGACTTTAAAAATAAATTGGTCGCGCAGTGTTACGATGGGCTTAAATGGGCTTCAAACAAAAGTTAGATCTATTGCTCCTTTAGCTATGTTTACTCATTGTTGCGCCCACAGATTAAATCTAGTTTTACAACAGGGAACAAAACTGATTACCCAAAGTCGTATATTTTTTGCCACTTTATTAGGAATACCAAATTATTTCCACCAATCACCAAAACGGTCTTTTGTGCTTAATCAGATAGTAGGTAAAAGAATTCCGCGAGCTGTAGAAACGCGATGGTATACACGGTCTAAAATTTTAAACTTAGTGGCTAATGAATGGGACAATTTAATTATAGTATTTGAAACTATTAATAATGACTTAAGTTCTGGAACAGAATCTATTAATGGTGCAAAAGGATTTCTAAAGCATTTTAATGATTTCGAATTTTGCCTTTTAACGCATATTTATAAACAAATTTTTAGTTGCACTGATGTACTGTTTCAAATATTACAGTTAAAGCATTTAGATATAAATTACTGCATTTCGCAAATAAACCTTGCCAAGCAACGAATTATTCAATTTAGAAACGAGGACCATTTCAAAGAACTTTTCAATATTGCTAAAAAAGCCACTATTCTGCCAACTAACACACGTCGAGGGCAATGCTCTAGCGACTTTGATATTTTTACTAAATATAAAATATTATATTTCGAAATAATAGATTGTATAATTCTTCAATTAGGGACGCGGTTTGAAAATTTAAATAATTTAAATTTCTTTGCTTTAGTCGATTGCACAAAATATTCGGAATATGTTAAATGCTTTCCAGACGACTTATTAAATAATTTATTAAAAAATTATCCAAACATTTTTGACAGAGATAGATTAAAGAAGGAGCTTTCTGTATTGTATAGGGATGAACAATTTTCAAATTTAGATGTCGAAAAAAATCTAGCTTTGTTATTTAAAGATTTTAAAGCAATTTTTGCGGAAGCATATAAGCTTTTTAATTTAGTTTTAACTATTCCCGCAACAAGTGTATCGGCCGAACGAAATTTTTCATGTCTTAAACGGATCAAAACCTACCTAAGAAACACAATGACACAAGAACGGCTTTCGGGTTTAGCAATGATGTCAATAGAGCAGGAATTACTGTCAGAACTTAGTGAAGACCAAAACTTCTACGACCAAATTATAGATAAATTTGCAACCTTAAAAGACAGACGTATAGATTTAATGTACAAACAATAGTTTTTTTATCTTATTTCATACAACTATTTATTTTAAGTTTTAATAAACTAAATTATGTTTTTATTATCGCAATCACCGCTATATTTTAGTGATAAGTGTACATATTTTACTTGTTTTGTTTACTTTTTATTTACTTTTTTTAGAGTTTATTTTTTTAGTTTTTAATGGTTTAGTAGGGCTATTGGCGATGACCTCCATTAAAAAAAAAAGGTCAACGCGTCGCAGAATAATACCTCATGGGTGACGTGGAAATTTATTCACATTTAAACAAAATTAGCCTCATGTAGCCTCACCCTTCAATATACTCACGAGCCGCCACTGGTCAACACTTCATAACAAACGAACATTAAACATCAGTTAAAATACACACAACACATAATTATTTTGTCGTGCCAACTTGAGACAAAACATATATATATATATATATATATATATATATATATATATATATATATATATATATATATATATATATATATATATATATATATATATATATATATATATATATATATATATATATATATATATATATATATATATATATATATATATATATATATATATATATATATATATATATATATATATATATATATATATATATATATATATATATATATATATATATATATATATATATATATATATATATATATATATATATATATATATATATATATATATATATATATATATATATATATATATATATATATATATATATATATATATATATATATATATATATATATATATGTGTTGATTTTTACTCCTTCACGGATGGAAAAATACAATGTGCTTTCATTCCGGGTGTACATCCGTTCACTACTATCGTTCTGAAAAGAACAGTTTTAATTTTTAGTTTAGTTAGAAAAAACAACTAAAAATAAAATAAAAAGTTCACCAATAAACCCCGAAATCAACAAAAAATCATACCACGGGAAAAGTCGAGCAGATGTCCTAAACTCTATGGTTTACCAAAAATACACAAACCAGGGGCGCCTATCAGACCTATTGTTAGTGCTGTTAATTCGCCGCTACAAAAACTGGTATTTCTCCAATTTCTCCATTTCTGAAATTATGCAACCAACTGTAGAAAAAGCTGATTCATTTGTAAAAAACTCGGAGCATTTCACTCGAATTATACGAGATATCGTCCTTGAAAAAAACGATATCATAGCAAGCCTAGATGTCAAATCGTTATATCCCAGTATTCCCATCGACGAAGTATTCGACAAGATTGCTATGAACGAGGATTTCCAGGCACATATAATAGAACTCTCGGAGCATTGCCTCAAAAATACTTATTTTTCTTTCAACGGGCAAATGTATAAACAAATGGATGGTGCTCCAATGGGGTCCTCACTATCACCAGTAGTCGCGAATTTATTTATGATATACTTCGAGAAAGAAGCTCTTGAGAAAGCACTTTTAAAACCCAAATTATGGATTCGTTATGTGGATGACATATTTATTATATGGCAACATGGTCATGCAGAGCTCGAAAAATTTCTGACTCACGTAAATTCAATCCACCCCAGAATACAATTTACTCTAGAGTTAGAGGAAAACAACAAACTACCATTTTTAGATGTTTTGGTCACAAAACTACATAACGGACATTTCGAATACACCGTGTATAGAAAACCAACACATTCAGACAGATATTTAAATGCAAAATCACATCATCACCCAGCACAAATTCAAGCTGTGGCAAATACTCTAATATCTAGATCCGTGCGACTAACTGAAACACAGATGAGACAAAACGAACTTAAGGTAATATCTAGTGCTTTAAAGAAAAATGGCTACACAAATCGCACCATAGAGAAAGCTATTAATGCACAAGTTTCCCGAACAACGAACAACAAAAAATATGAACCGGGAAAGCAACGAGTAGTCTTACCATATGTAAAAGGCACAACAGACAGAATCGGAAGAATTCTGAGGAAACACAACATACAAACAATACACAAGCCACAAACAACTATAGGTAAACTACTCGGAAACCCAAAAGATAAAATCAAACTGGAAAACCACGGAGTGTACAGTATTCCGTGCCAGGACTGTGAAAAGTTGTACGTAGGGCAAACTAACAGGCGAATATCAGCAAGAGTGGAAGAGCATAAACTCAGCATCAGAAATAAACAAACAACCTCAGCTTTATTCCTACATCATCAGGAAACGGGCCATAAAATAAATTTCGATGGGTGTAGGGAGATTGCCAATATAGAACATTATAAGACCAGAATAATCCGAGAAGCCATAGAAATTGAAAAGCAAGGTGATTTAAATAAAAGGGACGAATCATTAAAACTACCAACAGTATGGAAGACAATAATCGACAAATCTAAAATCGCAAAAACTCAAGCGCAATTAGCGCAACAACAACAGCACCATCCGGAAAACATAAATAACGACCAACTCCTGCGCAGATATAACCTTCGGCCCCGACTAGGGGTATAAAAGGAAGCGTCGCAGTCACCAACACTTCAGTCTCTATTCGGACGCGAGAAAGAAAACTTCGAAAATGCCAAATGTGATTTTGGCGAAACGTCAGCAAAACTGTTCTTTTCAGAACGATAGTAGTGAACGGATGTACACCCGGAATGAAAGCACATTATATATATATATATATATATATATATACAGGGTGGCCCAACGAAAAGGTCCCACCCTTATTTATGACTTTCCTGGTATATTTTGGGAAAAACGCTTGGACACGTCAATTTTGATTTTTAGGGGGACGTCTTTTCATGTATGATTGTATAATACAGGGTGTTCCAAAAATAAGATATCGCATTACACTTGACATTTTTAAATGGAAACCCCCAATTTTTTTTCTATTTTTGGATTCTCCAGGAAGTTTTTAGTAACTTTTGTATAATAGAGTTTATACCTATCTTCAACCATTTTGAAGTTTTTTTAATTTTTTTTATAAAATTCGCCTCATTTAATTTAGTACTGATAATACGGAAAAAAATAATAATCACCGATACCAGCAAGAAATTTAGCATCCGTCAATGTCATCGTAAATCATAGAACAACTTTATCTTTGATTTGAAATCGTTAAGTTGCCTAGTTCTATTATAATATTTTGCAATGATTTATTCAATTCAAGAAAGGGTCGAAATAACGAAACTGTATTATCAAAACGGAAGCATTGCAAGAGCTACCGCCCGGTTGTTTAATGCGTTACATCCAGACAAAAATATTAACCATAAGTATGTGGCTAAATTAATAAGAAAATTTGAAGCAACTGGATCTGTATCTAATATTCGCCGGAATCAGGAAAATCGTCCAAGTAGAAATGAAGCCAGAGAAATAGCAGTTTTGGGACACGTGGCTCTTGACAACACCCAAAGTACTCGTGGTCTGGCTACTTCTTCAGGATTTACACGCTCAACAGTGCAAAGAATTTTGAAATCCTATAAATTTCACCCGTACAAAACTAAACTTGTCCATGAGCTTAATGAAGACGATTATGATAGAAGGTTGGAGTTTTGCGAATTAATGACACAACGTTTGAACAATAACCCAAATTTGTTATTTAACATTTGTTTTTCGGATGAATGTACCTTCTATTTACATGGTGCTGTAAATAGACATAATTGTCGATATTGGAGCGACTCGAATCCACATTTGTTTCGAGAGGTACATTCGCAATACCCACAAAAAATTAATGTCTGGGCCGGCATTTTCGGAAATCATATTGTAGGACCTTTCTTTATTCCTGGAAACTTGACGGGGGAGTTGTACTTGGACATGTTGGAAAATACAATAGAGCCACGAATAACCGAAATAATAGAAAATGAGGTTAATTATAATGAAAATTTTCTTCATTTCCAACAAGATGGTGCACCACCGCACTATGTAGCTCCAGTACGACAGTTTTTGGACACCCATTTCCCAAATCAGTGGATCGGACGGCGCGGCCCCATTGAGTGGCCACCAAGGTCTCCGGACTTGAGTCCTTTAGATTACTTTCTTTGGGGACATATAAAAAGTAAGGTTTTTAGTACGAAGCCAGACTCCATCCAAGATCTTCGGGAGCGGATCACGGCGGAATGCAGACAAATAACTCCAGAAATGTGTGAAAATGTTAGGAATAGATTTGAGCAAAATATTTATTATTGCATGGAGGTAAACGGACACCACTTTCAACATTTATTACCACATTGACTTTTTGACACATTGTAGCTAAGTAACTAATTTTTGTTTAAATTTTAATGTGAATGTAAAACTGTAAATGGTTTAGTGTTCCTGATTCCGGCGAATATTAGATACAGATCTAGTTGCTTCAAATTTTCTTATTAATTTAGCCACATACTTATGGTTAATATTTTTGACTGAATGTAACGTATTAAACAACCGGGCAGTAGCCCTTGCAATGTTTCCGTTTTGATAATAAAGTTTCGTTATTTTGACCCTTTCTTGAATTTAATTTATCAATACTTGATATTATTCAATTATTCAAATAACTTCAAAATGGTTGAAGATAGGTATAAACTCTATTATACAAAAGTTACTAAAAACTTCCTGGAGAATCCAAAAATAGAAAAAAAATTGGGGGTTTCCATTTAAAAATGTCAAGTGTAATGCGATATATTATTTTTGGAACACCCTGTATTATACAATCATACATGAAAAGATAAAAATCAAAATTGATCCAAGCGTTTTTCCCAAAATATACCAGGAAAGTCATAAATATGGGATACCCTGTATATATAAATATATATATATATATATATATATATATATATATATATATATATATATATATATATATATATATATATATATATATATATATATATATATATATATATATATATATATATATATATATATATATATATATATATATATATATATATATATATATATATATATATATATATATATATATATATATATATATATATATATATATATATATATATATTTATATATATATTTATTATATATTTATATATATATATATATTTTTTTTTTTGAAAAACAAATTTCTTGGGATGGGGTTCATACAAAGGAATCAAAACAAAATTATTTCATAACCTTGTTTTTCTTTTTTTCGTGTTTTTTTTTATAAATTCAAACGTTTCAGCTATTTTTTTAGCCTTTATTAATGATCTTGTGTACACTAAAGAAATGAATAAAAACATTATATGAAATATGATATTATTAACTACAAAGAAGAAATATACAATTTTTTTTATTACTTACCCAAGGCAGAAATCATTTCACGTCAAATTTACAAAACATTGAGTAAAAAAAATATAAAACGAAATACATGCTTAGATACACACAGACAACAACATTATACCCGTCATGTAGGTTAAAATTAATTTTGTAGAATGATTATTCCGCCCAGGACCAAAATTCGATGACCTTGACAGAAACATTAATATTAGGAACGGCAAAGAGTTGGGTGAAGGAATTAGGCTTCGTGTTTTGTCAAAGCGGTTTGATTTTTTTTGTCGTACTTGTGGCCGTTTATTCTGTTTTCGAGATATTGACTCGATTGACCAATATATGCACCACTGCAATTTGTACAAGGGATTTCATAAATTGTGTGTGATTTTTTATTTTTCGGGGTTTTTGCTTTAAGTTTACTATATAGTTAGTTTGAAGTAAATTGTTTACTTTATGACTGATTGAAATGTTCTGCTTTTTAAAAAAGGATTGCAGATTCTCAGACAAACCTGTGATATAGGGAATAGTCAAATAATGTTTTTTTGTTTTTGTTTTGGTCATTATTTCGTACCGCCATGTTATGTGTTTTGTTATTATAATTTTGAATCCTAGAATTAAAAATTGAGTTAGTTAAATTTTTCTGGGTAGCTTTTTTTCATTAGAATATTTTTCGCTTTTTTTAAGGCATTCTTTCGGTAGTTTTGATCGGATAATTGAACAGCTCTGTCAGCTAAACCGATTATTACTGATTTTTTTTGGCACATAGCATGTTGTGAGAATTAATTTAAATATCTACCTGACCAGGTTGGTTTTGTATACCATTCAGTTTGAATTATATAATCTTTATGGTGGAGGGTCATATCAAGAAAGCTTATTTGATTATTTTGTTCAACTTCAATAGTGAAATTTATTATTATAGGAGAAATATGTCGAATTTAGTGTTACTTGTACTGCCTTCTAGAATTCATTTAGTGGAATGTCTGTGAATTTTTTAAGTTCATTTCATTTTTTTTCAATGATATTAAGTGCCAAGTCGACTGGGATATTAGTGTAAAAAGATCCACGATAAAGATAATATAATTCAAACTGAATGGTATACAAAACCAACCTGGTCAGTTAAACCACGAAAAATAAAAAATCACACAATTTATGAAATCCCTTGTACAAATCGCAGTAGCGTATATATAGGTCAATCAAGTTAATATCTCGAAAACAGAATAAACGGCCACAAGTACGACAAGAAAAATCAAACCGCTTTGATAAAACACGAAGCCCAAAATAATTATAAATTTAATAACAAAGAAACTCGCGTATCAAAAACGGAACAACATAAAGAAAAAAGGGAAGTTTTAGAAATGATTTTTATAAAAAGAACTCAAATTCTGTCAATTCAATAGCAGATATTCAAAACCTAAGTAAAATTTACAACAATATACTGTAAAAAAAAAGTGAGGACTCCGCGAATGGAACCTTGGACCTCTCGAGCCTGGTCTGAGACGCTATCCGTTAAACCACGAGGGTGCTGAAAAATTTTAGATATAACAAATTAATAAGTTTCAATTCCTTCAACCTACTCTTTGCCCTTCCTAATATTAATGCTTCTGTCAAGGTCATCGAATTTTCGTCCTGGACGGAACAATCATTCTACAAAATTAATTTTAACCTACATGAAGGGTATAATGTTATTGTCTGTGTGTGTCTAAGCATGTATTTCGTTTTATATTGTTTTTACTCAATGTTTTGTAAATTTGACGTGAAATTATTTCTGCCTTGGGTAAGCAATAAAAAAAATTGTATATTTCCTCTTTGTGGTTAATAATATCATATTTCATATAATGTTAGTCCAAGATTCTTACAACTTGTTTTCATGTTTTTATTCATTTTGTTAGAGTACACAAGATCATTGATAAAGGCTAAAAAAGAGCCGAAACGTTTGAATTTATAAAAAAACACTCGAAAAAAAGAAAAACAAGGTTATGAAATAATTTTGTTTTGTATGAACCTCATCCCAAAAAATTTGTTTAAAAAAAATATATGTAAAAAAGGTTCAATATATATATATATATATATATATATATATATATATATATATATATATATATATATATATATATATATATATATATATATATATATATATATATATATATATATATATATATATATATATATATATATATATATATATATATATATATATATATATATATATATATATATATATATATATATATATATATATATATATATACCAAGGCTCACCCTTACTTTTTTGTTTTATGAGATAAGTTTTTGAAATTTGGTGTGTGAATACAAAACATAAATCTGGATTTTTGGACATATTCGTTTGTTTTGAGCCACTTCCGGTTTGACCAGAAATGACAGCAACTTTCGATCTTAAATAGGACACCCTACATATTTTTAATTATTTCGATAGAAAATGGCGTTTTGAATGCAATGACACCCGATTTGTCAGTTTTTGACAGATAGAGAAATTTTTATGAGATATTTTTTTTTCAATCTAGCATGCTATGAATCACTTAAATCGGTTCATTACTGATGTAGTAGTAAGGGAAAAATACAAGCTTACCCTGTTGATCCTGAAAACTATATTATGCCCGTTTGAAATAAGCAAAATCAGTATTTTTGTGTTTACTCAATTTTTTCAAATAGAAAGAAGGCGGCTCCTGGGATTTTTATAAAATACCTGTTTCTTCCGAACAGTTTGATACCACACACTCTAATATTCTTTCTCCTAAAAAAGCAAAAATATGTATTTATATTACATAAATTACAAAACGAGACTACGGAATCGCCTTTTTTAAAAAAATGTTTATTTCAAAAATACAAGTTATTTAGAAACAAAAATAAAATGTTTTACGTCGATGCTTTCAACTGACTGGCCTCGCGTCGCAGAAATTCGCATATATTAGCGGTCATCTAATATGTAGTGTCAGCAGGTTCCTTGGTTGGATGGTCAGATAACTCCTCCCTTCTTAGATTTAACTAACCCTGATAGGGGGTAGTTCAATGAGTTGGCTCGGATTCGGTTCTGTTGTGGTTGTGGTTGTGGTTGCGGTCATCTTTTTCAAACATCTATTTCGGATAAAATATCTAAACAAAAAATATCCAAAAATAGTTAGAAAAAGGGTGTATATAAAAATTGTCCATAGGCTTGGAAATTTCGAAATTCGGTCGAAAAGTTCTGGGACATGATTTTCTTCAATTTTGTTTTTGATTTTGTGAAGTTCGTCTAATTTGATTTCTTGTAAATGGAAGCTCAAATTCAGGACGGGAAAGTCTTGTTCAGGTGTATCTTGGAAGTCCGGGAACAGGATGGGTTGCTTATTAGTATCGACGTCGTTTTGATTATTGATAATCGACATATCGTTGATTTTTGCTTGGCATCCTGTTGGAAGGGTCAACATATAACTTCCATGTAGTTTTTGGCGTTCTTCTTGGGAGTCACATTGCAGTTCTACTAGTTCGGTATTTGGCAAAACTACAATCCATTGATTGGAATTATCCAATTGACTTATTACAGGTCGACTTATTGTAACGTCGATTTGTTGGCAGGTAGAACTGCTTTTTGTGGTCTGTAAGAGCTGTACTTCGCAAGGACTTTTTGAAGTGATCTCTGTGAGGTCTTCTTTTTTGCAAAGAAATAGGTTGGGCACAACTTCTTGGCAAGGGTCCGGACGATGAGTAAAGTACAATTGATTTTTAAGTAAATATTTGTTCCGCGGTATAACAACCTTAAACAGACTCTGATGCTCAATTGGTATAGAGTACAAGTGATAATAAGAAAAACTATTTGGATTGGTTACTGGAATTCGTAATAAATATGTTACACGGTTATTTAGGGTAAAACAGTCGACGTCTATAATATTTTCGAATAAAAATATATTTTCTAGGTTAGTGGGCAAAATTAAATGTTTTGAACCTACCATTTTTTCGAGTTTTTTGAGTTCATTTAAAAGATCTTTGGTTTGAATTATGCTCGGGTGAAATATTTTAAGCTTTGCGAATGTAACGGAGTTTTCAACATCTTGTAAAATGGAATCGATTATTTCGTACAAGTTAATAATTTGATCAAGAGTGTCTTTAATAAAATACATGTTCTCTTTGTACGTTCTTTTTTGTACAATATAACTTATTTGTTTTATTTTACCCTCGAGAAGTTTTTCATTTTGGCTTATTTTTTGAATTGTTGTGTTAAAACTCGTAAAGACGCTTGTTGAAATCTGATTTAGGTTACGTATGTTATTACTTAATAATTTTTGGTTTCCTTGTAAGTTTTTTATTAGGTTTTCGTAGCGAGCGCCATCTTCCGCATCTAAGTTTCCCGTTACAGCCTTAAAAACAGACCCTGCAGCATTAATTAATCCTCTTTTATTTCTTAATGGATGGGGTAAAATTTCTTTAATTTTATTTTCTACGCGTTCTTGAGAAATTGCAAGAATTTTTAAGTAATTAGATGATTCCGCATAGTATTCTTTATGTATAATTAATGAATTTGTAATATTTTTTGATTTTGCGTTTAATTTATTAATTTCAGATATTATTGGATTTAAGTCATAATAGTGAATTAAGGTATACGTGTATTCTGTAAGTTTAGCTTGTCCTAGCTTAATCGGCACGATTCCTGGGTTGTCGTCTAGTTGTCTGATAATAATTTTTTCTCTGTCTCCGATAACGGCGGCGACCAGGCTGAAATATAATACGTTTGTTTTAGTCAAAGCTGTAAGTTCTCCTTAAAGGTCGTTTTAAGTTGTCCATGTGAATTTTAGTACGAAGTTGCGTCTGTATTGTCTTACGGTTTTTATTTACAGATTTAACTTTGGTCGGTTTTTCGAATTTGTCAGCAAGTTTTTGTCTAACATGCTTCTTAACGTAAACGTCTTGATTTGGTTCAAATAGTTCAGTGTTTCATTTATTTTAGATATTACCTTTTCTTTCTTTTGTATTAATTTTTGATTTATATTGGCATACATAAGTTGTGATTTTTCTTTATGGTTATTGACATAATCTGTTAAAAGTAATTGGTTTATTTTAATATCAAAAGGATCATTATTTGTAGTATGACCATTTATAACATCAATTGGCTTAAAATTAGTGGAAGAATGAATTGAATGGTTATATGCAATAATGGCATAAATCATTTTTTGACTTATTGGTGTTTTACTAAAGGTTTGGTTATTTAGTAACCTTATATGCTCTGCTAAAGTAGAGTGGAGCCGTTCAACGGGCCCGTTTGATTGCGCATGACTAGGAGAGCAAAAGTGTACCTTTATTTTATGTAAATTCAAAAGTTCTGTCACTATTGTGTTCTTAAACTCTGTGCCATTGTCAACAATTATTTGTTTGGGAATACTATGATGTGAGAAAAATATTAAAAGTTTGTCTACGATTTCTGTAGCAGCGAGGGATTGCAAAGAATATGCTTGAGCATATTTTGAAAAACTATCTATTATTGTCAAAAATTTGGTTTGTTCGAGTGTATAAGTATCTAAATGTATTATCTCGAAGGGTTTTAAAGCAGTTGGTGTTACGTTCATTTTTATATTGATAGGATGTCGTTCATATTTACTTAATTGACATGTCTTACAATCATTAATGTAAGTTTGAACAGAATTTTTTAAGTTCGGCCAATAATAGCGTTCCTTTATTTTGCTCAAAGTCTCATCAATACCGCGATGGTTTGTTTTTGACTCGTAGTAATTTTTAATTATTTCTGGTATGTCTCGTTTGTCTGTAGCGTCAATAAGTTTTGTCAGGCAGCGCTTAAATTTTAGCGAAGGCCATTTGAATGTTTTTCTAATTACTTCGCAGAAAGGCTCGTACATTTCTGCATTCTCAAAATATAAATGATATTGTTTATCAGGTATGATTAATTCTTTAATAAAGGTTAGGATATCATTTTCAAAATTATTTTCAGAAATTTGAACAGAGATTCTCCGTTTTTTCTCGAATAGTATTGTCGTCTTAGGTCGTGCAGGTGAATGAAATTGTCTTTTAGTTGTGGTCTTTATTGTTTCCAAAATGGATTTTAGTCAAGACTGGGTTTTGTCTGGGCATGAGATTATTCCAATACCAGGAGACGGCTCATGCCTCTTCCATTCATTGTCATTTTGTATATATGGCGATATAACTCATTCGCAGGGTATACGTCAAAGGATTGTAGAATATGTGGTAGAATATTGGGCTGACTTTCAGGTTTATACGGTTACACCCCATGGAGGCGTATATGAAAACCCGATTTTGTATTCTGCGGATATGTCAAATCCACATACTTATGGCACAAGTTGTGAACTTAAGGCAGCCTCTTTAATCTTTAATATAACGTTTGAAGTTTATTGTCAGGGTAATATTGTTGCTAGGTTTGGAGAAAGCCCAAGAGTAAAGAAAATAAGATTTAGCGGGAATCTTAGTGAAGGGCATTATGATGTTATGATACCTAGAGCTGTTTTAAATAATAATCAATCAAATAAAAGAGGACGACCTAAAAAACATCCAAGTGAATCTAAACGAAAACAATTAGAAAGGTTTCGCGAAACAAACGAGAAACGTGAAATGAGATTAACCAAACAAAAAATCATAAATTCGCAAGTAAGAAATAAAGATAACGAAAGATAACGCATAATATTAAAAATACGGCTTGGAATAATATAGAAGGTTCAGCATTTCAATACAATCCAGATATAATGTATGCAGAGGATAGTATGGTTAACAGTGGGTTAATGTCAGTAAAATGTACTTATTGTGATGCTATGTTATGGGAATCAGAACCAAAAGGTATGTGTTGCAAAAGTGGAAAGGTTAATTTACCAGCTTTTATGGAACCACCAGAACTGTTACATAATCTTTTAACTGACAACGAACCAGACTCTGTACATTTTCGTGAATTTATAAGAAACTATAACTGCGCTTTTCAAATGACATCCTTCGGTGCTAATGTTATTTCGGAGGGTAATTATATGCCAACATTTAAAGTGCAAGGTCAAGTTTACCATCTTGCAGGTTCTTTACTACCTTTACCAAATGAAGAACCAAGATTGCTACAAATTTATTTTATGGGCGATTCTGAAGCTCAAGTTGCTCAAAGATGTAAAATTTCCCAAAAACTTCGACCTAAAGTAGTGACAAACTTGCAAAATATGTTATTAGACATAAATCCGTTCATAACCGATTTTAAAATAGCTATTGAAAACAATACAGAAGAATTTAGTGTTATCATCAACGCAGATAAAAGACCTCAACACGAACATCCAGGTAGATTTAATGCACCAGTTGCAAATGAAGTAGCTGTTCTTATAGTAGGACAAGAGTTCGAAAAGCGTGATATCATACTAAGTGGTAGAGGTGGCGGATTAAAAAGAATCTCTGAAATTCATAGAAGTTATGATTCACTTCAATATCCTTTAATGTTTCCTAGGGGAGAAGACGGATATTGTATAAATATACTACTCTCTGAAAAGAACCCCACAAAAACAGTTTCAGCAATGGCATTTTATGCTTTTCATCTAATGATAAGGTCAAGTCATTCAAATCATCTACATCTGTTTAAGCAACTTTTTAATCAATATTGCGTTGATATGTATGCAAAAATTGAATCTGAACGACTTTCCTTTATTAGAAGTAATCAAAATAAGTTGCGCGTAGATGATTATATTCATCTCAAAGATGCTTTGTCTAAAGATGGAAATTCTGAAAACGTTGGTCAAATTATTATCCATCCATCAACTTTTACAGGTAGTCCGCGATATATGTGCGAAAAAACACAAGATGCAATGACTTACGTTAGAAAATTTGGCAGACCCGACCTATTCATTACATTTACGTGTAACCCCAAATGGGATGATATTACCAAAGTGTTAATGTCCAATCAGAAACCAAGCGACAGACACGATATCATTGCTAGAATTTTTAAAATAAAGGTTACTAAACTGATGAACTTATTAGTCAAAGGAAAAGTCTTTGGTGCAGTAAAATGTCACATGTTTTCGATCGAATGGCAGAAAAGGGGGCTTCCTCATGTACATATTTTACTGTGGATGGAAAACAAAATAACGCCCGATCAAATTGATTTAATAATTTGTGACGAAATTCCAAATGTTGAAATTGATCCTGTTTTGCATAACATTGTAACATTAAATATGATACATGGTCCGTGTGGTATTTTTAATGCGAATTCGCCATGTATGAAAGATGGTAAATGTAGTAAACGGTACCCTAGACCATTTATTAAAGAAACCAAAACAGGAGATGATGGATATCCTATGTACAAACGTCGAGCTCCAGAAGATGGTGGGTTTACTGTTAAAATTAAATCAAATGAAATTGATAATCGATGGGTTGTTCCTTATTGCCCACTATTGTCAAAAACCTTTGCAGCCCATATTAATGT
Source organism: Kuschelorhynchus macadamiae (assembly GCA_030620095.1). Taxonomy (NCBI): domain Eukaryota; kingdom Metazoa; phylum Arthropoda; class Insecta; order Coleoptera; family Curculionidae; genus Kuschelorhynchus; species Kuschelorhynchus macadamiae. Next base: position 391,975 of record JAUTXW010004403.1, read on the forward strand.
GGAATTTTGTAATTCCGTTAAATCTATAAAATATATTTGTAAATATGTAAATAAAGGCAGCGATCAAGCAACGTTTGGACTGACAAACAAATTCGACGAAATTCAACAATATCAAAGTGGCCGCTATATAAGCACTTCCGAGGCAGTATGGAGAATTTTTTCTTTTCCAATTCATGAAAGATATCCGACAGTTATACATTTAGCGGTACATCTGGAAAATGGCCAAAGGGTTTATTTTACAAAGGAAAACGCGAATAGTATGGCTGCAAATCCACCAGAAACCACATTAACAGCGTTTTTTAAGTTATGCCTTACTGATCCGTTTGCCAGAACCTTGCTATACTGTGATGTCCCTTCTTTTTACACATGGAGCGGTAAAGAATTTAAAAGACGTAAACAAGGTAGCCCAGTTTCTGGCCACCCTGGTATATATAAAAGCTCCGCTATAGGACGTGTATATACGGTCCACCCTAGCAATACAGAATGCTTTTTCTTCGGTTATTATTGCATAAAATACCTGGACCCACGTCTTTTAAATTTCTTAAGAATGTTAATGGACAAGATTTTCCAACATTTCAATTAGCATGCAAATCTCTTGGATTGCTTGAAGATGATAATCATTGGAACGAAACACTGAAAGAAGCCGCATTATCAAAATCTCCAACAATTCTAAGGGATTTATTTGTGATTATATTGGCATTTTGTCAGGAATTCGAGCCTCCAGTATTGTGGAATAATCATAAAGATTGTCTTACGGAAGATCTTTTAAATCAAAGACAATCTTTACTAGACAATCAAGATGTCTGTTTTGGAGAAGATCTGTACAATGAAGCACTTATCCTTATAGAAGACAAATTACTTACAGTGGCAGGAAAGCGCTTGGAAAGTTTTGGTTTTGGTCCTCTTAATCGCGATCACAGAAATTTAGATGAAATTGAATACTTAAAGGAAACAAGCTATAATAAAACCGAATTATTAGCTGAGCTTAAAATGCATGAGCCAATGCTGAATACAGAACAAGCTATAGTTTATCAAAATATTTTAAATAGCATAGAAAATACACTTGGTACAATATTTTTTCTTAAGGCCGCTGGTGGAACTGGAAAAACTTTTTTACTAAATTTATTACTTGCAAAAATTAGATCCACTGGTCAAATCGCTATTGCTGTCGCATCCTCGGGAATAGCGGCTACACTTTTACAAGGAGGTCGAACAGCTCATTCAACTTTTAAATTACCCATAGATTTACATTCTGAACAACCTGTTTGTAACATAAAAAAAGGGACAACTTTAGCCAGAATTTTAAAAGATTGTAAGTTAATTGTGTGGGATGAATGCACCATGGCAAATAAGTCACTTTTTGAAGCTTTGGATCGAACTCTTCAAGACCTTAGAAGTAACAGTAACCATTTTGGTAATGTTACGATGTTGCTTTCTGGAGATTTTAGGCAGATTCTTCCCATAGTTCAGCGTGGCACTAGAGCTGACGAAGTATATGCGTCTATTAAAAATTCTTATATTTGGGGTTATGTTAAAATATTGACATTGCATGTAAATATGAGGGTTTTCTTGAAAGGCGATGTCTCAATGAATTCTTTTGCCAATAATCTTTTAAAAATCGGTGATGGACTCATACCAGAACAGGATGGACAAATAAAAATTAATGGTGAAATAGGAAATATTGTTGAATCCTTACAACATTTAGTTGAAAGTGTGTATTTAGATACCAAAAATTTAAGTAAACAGAATCCCGAGTGGTTTTGTGAGCGTGCCATACTGACACCCACAAATGATAACGCTTCCCACGTAAATGAAATTCTTTTAAAAAAACTTTCTGGAGAAGAAAGGCAATATGAGTCTGTTGATTCCCCTTTAAATGATGGCGATTCAGTTGATTACCCAACAGAATTTTTAGAGTCGCTTCATCCATCTGGTCTGCCACCTCATATATTAAAACTTAAGGTAGGAGCACCGATTATGTTATTAAGAAATTTAAACCCTCCGCATTTATGTAATGGAACCAGGCTTCAAATACGTGCTTTAAAACCCTATACTATTGAGGCGTTAATATTGACAGGATGTTCCACTGGCAATATTGTTTATATTCCAAGGATACCGCTTATACCGTCAAACTATCCATTTCAATTTAAACGACTTCAATTTCCCATTAAAGTTTGTTTCGCTATCACTATTAATAAGGCTCAAGGACAAACTTTTAAAGTAGTTGGAATTGATTTAAGACAATCATGTTTTTCACACGGTCAATTTTATGTTGCTTGCTTAAGAGTAAGTAATAAAGACGATATATTTATTTTAGCCCCAGGGGAAAAAACAAAAAATGTTGTTTATAAAGAAGCTTTAATTTAAGATACACACTTTTAACCAAATGAGTTGTAAAGATTTAAAGCCAATCGCAATGTAAAAATTGCCAACGTATCCGTATCCGTAACGATTTTCTCATGCAAAATGGTGATACGTTTTGACATACTTACTTTAACATCTACGTAACAATGCGTCTTTCTGCGGTATACTTATTCGTATCTGTCAACGCATCGGTAAAGGTGTAAAAATTATTGACATTTTTGACAATAAGAACATGCTTTTAATGAAATAGGTACGGATAAGGATACGTTACGTATGTTATAGACAGCCAAATCAACATACGTAAACGTATCCTTATCCGTAGGTATCTATTTTATTAAAAGCATGTTCTTTCTGTCAAAAATGTCAAATATTTTTGACATCTTTACGGATGCGTGAATAGATACGTTGACATCTACGTATCGATCTGTCTTTTTTTCCGTATACTTATCCGTATCTGTCAATGCATCCGTAGAGATGTCAAAAATGTTTGACATATTTGACAGAAAGAACATGCTTTTAATGAAATAGATACGGATAAGGATACGTTTACGTATGTTGATTTGGCTTAAAGTGTCTAATACTCCAATTTGGCTTTATTTGTCTAATAGTGACTTTGACTTAAAAAGGTGGACCGTTCGGAGAACGGGTAAACCAGCTAGTGTATAATATTAATGAAAATAAAACCAATTGATAGAACGAACAAGTCGTATCATTGACGTAACCTTAAGGGTTGAACCTAAATTACTACATGGCGACCCTGCTAGCCCTCTGGGTTACTATTTTACCACTATAACAACCGACAAGCGATGGGAAAGGCCAATTCTAAAGAAGAAATTGTTATAAACCAGGCGTCGAATGGAGATTCAAGGGGAGAAATAACCAATGAAAATAAGGGATTTTCTCTTTCCGAGTACCTTTTAATTATATTGATCTCAGCGTTACTGGCAAGTGTAACATATCTAGCAATAAAACGATGCAAAAAAGGGTTGAAAAAGACAATTAGGCGAGAAGTAAACAAAGAAGTTTTGCGCAGATCCACTGAAGGCTTGAACCAAGAGGAAAATGATTAAATTTTAGGGTTCTCTTTTAGGTATACACAAGTTAATGTATGGATATGGAAAATAATGGAAAAAGCAGTAATGGCATATGGAATAATATGGCTAAAGATACGAAGAAACAATAATTATGCATACATAATATAAACTAAATTAACGCTAAGTTCTACATGTAAGTGGTGATATTATTCTGTTATTTTGTAGGATTTTTTTATTAGATAAATAGTTAAACTTAGTAATCGTTATCAGGAAGTAAGGACTCGTTATACGCATTTTATTAATAAAAATGATAATAATAAGTTCTAATATAGTTTCTTATGGGAGATAAGCTTAAAGAAATTCTCAGCTCCTTAACTGTAATTAAGAATAATTTAGTAAAATCAAGTTACGAAAGGCGAAAATTGCCTATAACAGAAAAAAGAATCGATGAAGCTAAAATTATTGATAGCAAGCTAGAAGGGGAAATTTATGTTATAAATAAGAAAATTAACGATTCAGAATTAGATGACAGTGATATTTTAGTTCTTAAGAATATTGTTTCAAAAATAAAGATAGTATATAAGGAAATCTTAGCGTTTAGTCAACAAAAAAGTGTTAATTCCAGTGAAAATATGTCGTCTTTTGATTTAAAAGTAGCATCTAGCCTTTTACCTGTATTAAACGGATCGGAAGAAACTATAAAAAGTTTGATTGAATCAGCGGAATTTTATAATTCTATTCTTAAAGATGACGATAAACCACATTTAATAAAATTTATTTTGAAAACTAGGCTCTCAGGTAACGCGAAATTAAGGCTAAAATCTACTTATGCGTCTCTTGCAACCCTTATAACCGACATAAAAACTTATCTTTTGACCCAAAAATCAAGTACTGCCCTTCAAACAAAATTATTTTCTATCAGACAAAATAATAAATCTATCGAAGAATTTGGCAAAGAGCTTGAGGACATTTTTGTCGAATTAACAATTTCACAAGCAAACGACGATCCTGAAGTCTATGACATTTTAAGGCCTATTAACGAAAAAACAGCAATAAAAAGGCTTGCAAATGGCCTTAAAAATCAAAGACTCAGTACAATTATATCGTCAAGAAATTTCGAGTTTTTAAAAGATGCCATAAGAGAGGCACAAGATGAATCAAATTCTTTTCAACCATCAGATAATCCCCAAATTTTTAATTGAAATCATAGGGGGAGAGCAAATTATAGCAGAAATTTTCATAGGAGTTTTAATAATAGGGCACAAACATTTTCAAGACAGCATAATAATATCAGCTTTAATAATAGAATGAATTTTAGTAATCGTAATAATCAGCGTTTTCCAAGATATAATAACAATTTTAACCGAGGTAACAACAATAATTTTCGTGGTCAGCAAGGTCGGTCGTTTACGCGACACGGGTCTAGAGGAATTCGACGGAATAACAACATTAATTTTGCTGAGCAAGTGTTAAATGTAGGTGACGGAGATAACTCGCCGTCAAGCGGGGAAACCTTTTTTCGTCCCTAAAAATGAAAAATGTAGTAAACAAATATATACATATTCGGACACATGCTCTAATGCGGTATCTTTTTATGTAAATAGTAAAAAAGTGAACTTCACCGTAGATTCCGGAGCTACTTTAAGCGCAATTAAACTGTCAGATTTAGACTCAACCATACCCTTGTTCAAAGAAAAATTAGAAATAAATGGCATAGGAGGTAAATTAATTTCCATAGGTTATAGTTTTTAAACCTGTATGTAGGAAGTGTACAGTTTAGAGTAAAATGTTATATATTCGAGACATTACCATGTCATACCAGTGGAATAATTGGAGAAGATTTTTTAAGGTCATACAAAGCTAAATTAAATTACGAAAAAAATACTTTAACTCTTTTAAACAATAAAAAAAGAAGTAATCTTAAATTTGAATGCTACAAATAATCACATTTTGGTGATTCCTCCCAGGTGTGAAATTATTCAATACATTAAAACGGGACTAAAAGATGAGTGTGTGGTTTTACCGAATGAAATATGCCAGGGTGTATTTGTGGCAGGTGTAATAGCACGACCAGAAAAGGGCGAAGTACCGGTTAGAATTTTGAACACGCGTGAAAGTGAGGTTTGTTTAAAAAATTGTTTGCCTAAAGCCGAAAGCTTGAATGACTATGAGTGTTGCCAATTTGGTACTAATAGTAATTCGGTCGAAAGAGTAAAAAAGTTGTTCAGTATGCTAAAATTAAATTATTTAAATCACGAAGAAAGAAGCTCCATAGAAGGGCTTACTGCTAAATTTGCGGATATATTTCATATGCCGGGGGATAAACTATCTGTTACAAGTATTTATAAACAATCAATTCAAGTCAAACCAGGTACACAACCGGTATACGTGAAACCTTATAGGCTGGCACAAACCCAAAAAGAGGAAATAAATAGGCAAATTTCGCAAATGTGTGAAGATGACATTATTGAAAGAGCTCAGAGCGAATGGTCCTCTCCAGTGTTGCTAGTACCAAAGAAGAGTGATTCATCGGGACAGAAACGTACAAGACTCGTGTTAGATTACAGATTTTTAAACCGTAATTTAGTTGATATTAAGTTCCAGATAGCACGTGTAGATGATATTTTAGATTCTCTTGCAGGTGCTCTTTATTTCTCTCATTTAGATTTAAGTCAAGGTTACTATCAAGTAGAGTTAGACGAACAAAGTAGGAAGGTAACAGCTTTTATGACTGACCGAGGTCAATGGCAAATGAAAAGACTGCCAATGGGGTTGAAAATTAGTCCTAGTGCTTTTTCTAGGCTAATGACAGTCGCAATGGCAGGTCTCAACTACGAATAATGTTTTGTTTACCTAGACGATTTAATTGTTTTTGGGAGAAATTTAGAGGATCATAATAAAAATCTTATGGATGTTTTTTTAAGGTTAAGACAAGTAAATTTAAAATTAAACCCCTTAAAATGCGACTTTTTAAGGAAGGAGATACTTTATCTAGGGCACATTGTCAGCGATAAAGGTATATCACCTGATCCGGACAAAGTAAAAGCCTTGAAAGAATACCCTGTTCCTAAAAACGCTGAGGAGGCAAAACGGTTTGTAGCTTTTGCAAACTACTACCGAAAATTCATTCCAAATTTTGCGGAAATATCTGTACCGTTAAACAAACTATGTAGAAAGTATGCAAGATTTGAGTGGACGATTGAATGTAACAAAAGCTTTGAAACCTTAAAAAATGCTCTTATAAATTATCCAATTTTAGATTATCCTGATTTTTCAGAGCAAAATGAGTTTATTCTTCAAACGGACTCGTCCAATTTTGCTATCGGGGCCGTGTTATCGATTTAAAATACGAACAGACCATAAACCACTTTTATACTTATTTAGTTTAGCTGACCCTTCAAGCAGATTAACAAAATTTCGTTTGGGGCTCGAAGAATATGATTTTTATGTAGAATATGTAAAAGGTAGTGAAAATGTCACTGCCGATGCTTTATCGAGAATAAAATTAACTTCAGACGAGTTAAAAAATATAAACAATAACTTAGTGGCCGTTATGACTAGGAATCAGTGCAGGAATGTAAAAGAACAAAAATTAGAGGTAACTAAGAATAATACACATGTTGGGATTGATCAACCGAACATTGTAACAATTCTTAAAAAACCAAAACATTGTACTGAGCTAGTCATAACGACATACTCAAACATAATATCTATGCAAAAAGACGTGACAGAACACGTGGGGAACTTTTATTATGTACCATTACACTCTACTTTATTTTATTGTCAGAATACCGGATCAATGTTGGCGCGAGACGAAATGTTGAGGGATCTGACTGAAATAAGTAATAAAACAAAAGTAGAGGAGTTATATATTTTAAAAGATGAGACTAGTAAGGAATTTATTAAATGCGTAGGTAATGGCATAAAAAATATGTTAAATTGGAGGGGCCCCCGTATACATATTATAAAAGGAGTAAAAAGAATAATGGATGTGGATGAAAGAAAAATTATATTAAATGATTTTCACTTACTCCCCACTAGTGGTCACGCAGGTATAAATAGAATGTTAAATAATATAAAAAAGCATTATTTTTGGTCAGGTTTAGATAAGGACGTTAGAGACTTTGTTAAAAAATGTGATAAATGTCAAAAACAGAAGCATTCTAGTCACTATACCCGAGAACCTATGGTAATTACTTCTACTGCTGACTTCTCTTTTCAAAAGGTATATTTAGACATTGTAGGACCTTTGCCCACTGATATAAAGGGTTTTACATATATTTTAACGATTCAGTGCGAAATTTCAAAATTTTTTGAGGCATACCCTTTAAAAAATAAAGATGCTGTATCGGTCGCAAGATCTTTTGTGGAAAACTTTATTTTGAGATATGGGATACCACAGGAGATTGCTTCCGATAGAGGATCGGAATTTATCTCTTCCACAATGAAGGAAGTATGTGTTCTCTTAAAGATAAATCAGATTTACGCCTCTAGCTATAGACACCAGAGCGTCGGCTCCTTAGAAAATTCCCACAAGGTTTTAGGGGCATATCTAAGAATGCAAACCGAAAATCTAAGCGACACTTGGAGTATGTGGATTCCCTATTGGTGTTTTTCGTATAATACAACGGTTCACACTGAAACTAAATATACCCCTTTTGAACTAGTTTTTGGTAGAGAGTGTAACATACCAAGTAATTTAAGTAATCCTGTGGAACCTCTTTATAATTTTGAAAGTTACCCTCTTGAACTAAACTATCGATTACAACGAGCACACGAAGATGCTAAAACCAATTTATTGAAATCAAAAATTAAAATAAAACAAACTTTTGATAACAGAGCCAATCCGATTGAATACAAAAAGGGTGATTTGATTTTGGTAAAAAATGAGGTAGGTAATAAATTAACGAGTCCTTGTTTCCTAGGTCCATATTTAGTTGTTAAAAATGACACAATGGACACCCCAAATGTTACTATATTAAAAGATAATAAGGAAACTGTAATTCATAAAAATAGAACTAAATTGTATTTTCAGTAAGAAACTAGATAGTAAGCAGTACTAGGGATACTAACTATACTATACTATATTTAAGGTATTATGGCGCCGCTTTTCTATACGTCTATTTCTCTACTCTTTTACTTCCTTGTTTTCCTTTCTTCTGTTCTTTCTTGCACCATCTCTAAATTATTATATTAACCATTATTTTATTAATTATCCAATAGACATGTGAAAGAATTTCCATTAAAATAAAATGTAAATTCTTTCAATGTCTCAGGGGAGATGTAGTATGGAGTTGCATCACCCTGTATATTATAACTATTGAACAATAAAGTGTATTGAACTAACAACATAATGTAGGTCAGCTGTGTCAGCAATCGCTGGCAAAGCAATGAACTTGTCTATTGCATGATTTTGTAATGTATAATATTAATGAGAATAAAACCAATTGATAGAACGAACAAGTCGTATCATTGACGTAACCTTAAGGGTTGAACCTAAATTACAATATATATATATATATATATATATATATATATATATATATATATATATATATATATATCATAAAAATTCCTCCACCTGTCAAAAACTGACAAATCGGGTGTCATTGCACTCACAACGCCATTCTCTATCGGAATAATTAAAAATATATAGGGTGTCCCACTTGAGAATCGAAAGTTGCCGTCATTTCCGGAAGAGGAAGGAAGGGGTTCAAAACAAATGAATATGTCCAAAAATCCAAATTTATGTCTTGTATTTACGCACCAGATTTCAAAACGTGATCTCAAAAACAAAAAAGTTATAAGAGTGTGCTACATCTGAGGGACACCCGGTATATATATATATATATATATATATATATATATATATATATATATATATATATATATATATATATATATATATATAATATATATATAGGGTGTTCAGCTAAGGGTGGCTCTGGGCCATATCTCAGAAAGTATTTACCCTAGGTTATCGGGGAAAAAAATTTAATAAATAAATCGGCAAAAATAAAAAGCTGTAAATTATTTTCGACTTTGTAAGTCTGCGGCTAGAGAGAGCAACACCAACCGTAAAGTAGAAAACACGGTTTTATTCAAAAATACTCCCAATTAACCCTTATCGAAATTACTTTTTTTGTAATCTACTAATAATTCCAAAACTTTTTGTTTCAACTTTTTTTCTCTAAATTTTCAAATAAAGGGAAGGGGGAGGGGTAAACATTGGATTCAAAGAAATTAAATAACTTTTGTTTGGATTAACCGATTTTAACGATGTTTTTTTGTTTTAAGGAGATAATGTGTAAGTTTCCTCGAGAATATTATTATTTAGATTTTATTTTTTTTCCAAACCGCTAGATTACGACAAAGTCGCAAACTTTTGTTATTTTCTCTAAAATTTCAAATACAATAAACAATACATGAACTGGAGAAAACCGTGGGTTAATATCTTTATTCGCGTCTGAGTTATTTTGAAATAACTTTATTTTTTGACAAAATGTGATGTCACTCACTTTAAATTTGCTTTCCGCATTTATTAGGTATGCTGTCATCTCATTAAGACTTGGAATGAGCTACGCTGAGTATAAAATTATGCATCAAGTGTGTAAAATGACTATTTTTTACTTAATATGAATATTGTAGCACGAGTCTTAGCTAGTGTCTGAAGTAAGTTGTTAATTTGTATTATAAATTTTTAGTTACTCTAGGCACTGCTTTAAAAATTAAATTTAAACGTCTCGAATAGTGCGTAAGCGAGTACTTTACGCACGGTTGTAGAAAAAAGTATTTTAAAATTTAATTTGAATGCCTAAACCATGTGTTGAACCGCGAAATCAATTACGTACCTTATTAAAAAATAAATTTAATTGCAATGAAACTATAAAAACTACACATTAAAACAAAATTTATAATAAACTTCTAAAATGTTCAAAATGTCTACCATCCATTTGAATACATTTTCTGAGTCTATCAAAGGTTGAAAATACAGCGGCTTCCATTTCCGCCCTGGATATGCTGTTGATAGCGTTTTGGATTCGATGAATTATATCTTCTCGTGTTGTAGGGCGAGTTTTAAACACTAGATCTTTAAGCCTACCCCACAAATAAAAATCAAGACAGGTCAAATCGGGGGACCTTGGTGGCCAAGGAAATATTGACCCCCTTCCAATCCAACGATTGGTAAAACGTTCGTCCAAATAATGTCTAACATTTCGGGAAAAATGGTGTCCTGCCCATTTTCAGCCGTCGTGCTGAAACCCCATATTCCTTATTACAGCCAAGGGTATATCTTCTAAAAGTCCGGGTGACGCATTAATTAAAAAATGGAAATAACTTTCATCATTTAAACTTTATTCAAAAATGAACAGGCCTATGATTTTACCATCAATGATTCCGCACCAAACGTTGACAATCCAACGGTGCGGATTATCCGCTTCTCGCATCCACTGTGTATCCGTCCAGTAGTTCATATTATGCAAATTTAGTTTACCAGTATTAGTGAAGGTAGCTTCGCCGGTCCATAATATAATAGATAAAAAATGTTCGTCTTCGTTTACCATATTACGAAGCCAATAGCAATGGTTCAGCCTATTGTCAAAATCCGTCTCTGATAACGCTTGTTGTACAACAATATGGTACGGATGCATTTTAAAATCACGTAAAATCTTGTGCACTGACCCGATCGGTTTTTGTAAGTATCTTGAAATTTCACGTATACTTGCGTGAGGTAAAGCATGAATGTAAGCCAGGATATTTGTTATATTTTACTCATTTCTGGCGGGGCGATTTCTTCTTTGGACAGGAAGAGGCTGTACTTGACCTGTTTCCTTTAACCGTCTTGCTAAACGCCTAAAGACTTTCCAGGAATAATGACGCCGATCAGGATAACGCAGAGCGTACTGGCGCGAAGCAATTAATGCGTTTTCAAAATTTTGAAAGAAAATAGCTATCAATAGAACATATCATACGCCTCTTCATTAGAATACATATTTTGAATAATAACAATTCAAACTGATATTAAATAAAAACTGAAATGTTTATCTCTCAAAAATAGTAATTAGTAATGGCCGCCCTTATTGCTTTTGTTTACAGGTCATGGCCTACCAAGAGGGACGGGTCACTTAGATTTTAATAAAGTAGGTAATCGATTTAGGAAACAATTTTTTTCGCATTGTCTTTGATGGTTTTTTTACCAAAATGAAACAAAGAATACTTTTTAATGCTCGTCCTAGTCCATTCCAAGGCTTACTTAGACGAGAGCATATCTAAAAAATGCGGAAGGCAAATTTAAAGTGAGTGACATCACATTTTGTCAAAAAATAAAGTTATTTGAAAATAACTCAGACACGAATAAAGATAACAATCTTTATGTATTTCTTCATGTTCTTTTTTTTCAAGTCAAGAAAAAAAATACCATTGTATTTGAAATTTTAGAGAAAATAACAAATTTTTGCGACTTTGTCATAAAACGCCTGGAACTGGAAGCCGCTGTATTTTCACCTTTGATAGACTCAATGAATGTATTCAGATAGATGGTAGACATTTTGAACATGTTATTATATATTATATATTTTGTTTTAATGTGTAGTTTTTATAGTTTCATTGCAATTAAATTTATTTTTTAATGAGGTACGTAATTGATTTCGCGCTTCTACTGATGATTTAGGCATTCAAAATAAATTTTAAAATACTTTTTTTGACAACCGTGTATAAAGTACTCGCTTATGCACTATTCGAGACGCTTAAATTTCATTTTTAAAGCAGTGCCTAGAATAACTAAAATTTAAAATACACATTAACAAATTATTTCAGACACTCGCTAAGACTCGTGCTACAATATTCATATTAGTTAAAAAATAGTCATTTTACACACTTGATGCATAATTTTATGCTCAGCGTAGCTCATTCCAAGTCTTAATGACATGACAGCAGACCTAAGAAATGCAGAAAGCAAATTTAAAGTGAGTGACATCACATTTTGTCAAAAAATAAAGTTGTTTGAAAATAACTCAGACACGAATAAAGATATTAATCCGCGGTTTTCTCCAATTTATGTATTTTTTCATGTTCTTTTTTTTCTAAGTAAAGAAAAAAATACCATTGTGTTTGAAATTTTAGAGAAAATAACAAAAGTTTGCGACTTTGTCATAAACTGCCATCTACCGGCTAGGAAAAAAATAAAATCTAAATATTAATATTCTCGAAGAAACTTACACATAATCTCTTTAAAACGAAAAAAAATCGTTAAAATCGGTTAATCCAAAAAAAAGTTATTTAATTTCTTTGAATCCAATGTTTACCCCTCCCCCCTTCCTTTATTTGACAATTTAGAAAAAAAAAGTTGAAAGGAAAAGTTTTGGAATTATTAGTTGATTACAAAAAAAGTATTTTTGATAAAATTGGGAGTATTTTTGAATAAAACCGTGTTTTTTACTTTACGGTTGGTGTTGCGGCCTCTAGCGGCAGACTTATAAAGTCGAAAATAATTCACAGCTTTTTATTTTGCCGATTTACTTATATATATATATATATATATATATATATATATATATATATATATATATATATATATATATATATATATATATATATGTGTTTCGTTTTTTTTTTCTTTAACCATATATAAATATTTTCTTAATTATTTTCTTGGGCATAGGTTAACTCATTGAGAAGTAAAACTATAATTCAAATTTCGTTTCGCTCATCATATTGAGCTTTATCAAGATATTTAATTTCTACAATAAAATTTTAAAATGGTTAAAACATTATTGAAAAAACATCACTCAAAAAACATTACATTTAAAACAAACTATGATCATGAAAACAAAAATACATTTAAAACAAAAATAAAATTATACAGAGTACGTACCTTGGAAACGTGTCAGTTTTACAAATGGTTTGCGATCGCAATAATTTCGACACGTGTGGAATTCTGGTAGATAAAAACGAGACAAATTTTTTTTTTTCATATTTACTTAGATTTTTATTGCTGTACCGAGTTTGGGTTTATGATCTTACTGAAATGTACAGGGTTTTATGTATGGTTTATTTATTTAGAATAATTTACTTAGATATCAGATTATGATAAATTTGGCTTAAGTTATTGATGTATTTTTTATGGTTGACGGCATCTTTCTCTTTTTTAATTTGTATCATTTCTTTTATTGTGAGTTTTCGATAATTAGTTTCTTGCTCTAAAATTTCTATCAGAAAAAATAAATCATATCTTGTCTAAACAGGACATAACTGTATGTCATAAAGCACAGAATTTACTAAACTGTCAGATCATCAAACCTAGTTTACTCAATTCCATGTTTAAATTGCCCAAAAAAGTACATAGGAATGACAACACAATACTTAGATAGTCGATTAAACGGCCACAAATACACAAAAAATGCATCTACTGCACTCCACAAACACGAACATACAGAAAAACATGAATTCGATTTTAAACAAGCCAAAATTTTAGAGCAAGAAACCAATTATCGAAAACTCAACAAAACAATAAAAGAAATGATACAAATTAAAAAAGAGAAAGATGCCGTCAACGATAAAAAAGACAGGAGGAAGACATTAAATTTGCAAAATAATTTATTGAAGAAGTCAGGAAGAATAAAATGCGATAGTCAAGGTCGCTGTGCGCCGAAAAATAAAAAGGAGGAAGCCCTTAAATTTGCAAAATAATTTATTGAAATAGTACCGGTCGTACCATCCCATTACTGTCATGCTAAAACCAAAACGCTTTACGTGAACTCAGAAATCTGCAATTTTTTAAATCTTTACAGATTTTACAAAAAAACTTGAATCAAAAGGAGACCTTAAGTAAAGCTATATTTTTTAGGTTTTTTCAATGTCTAGAAGTTTGGTGAGAATAATTTAGAATCACAGGAGAAAGAATGTTCACGTTGTCTGAAAGAGCACTAAAAGTGCTTTTCAAAAGATACATATGTATTACTAAATTTACTTTTATATTTTTCAAAACATTTGATTTTAAAAACACATTTTTTCTATTAAGAATATGTTAGGGCAATCATTTTTTTGCCAGCCTGTAACAAAGAAATATATTTAAAACCTTGCAAATTAGCACAACAAAATATTATCCTAACCGTAAAAATAAAAAATTTCAGCGGTTGTCAAAATATATTCTTATTGAGAAAAATGTGTTTTTTGAAGTTAAATATTTCAAAATCTGTAAAAGGAAATGTAGTAATATATAGTATTTTTGAAAAGTTCTTCGAATGCTGTTTCAAACAGCGTGAAAAAATATAGAGGGTTTTATTAAAAAAATATGGCTTTAATAATGCATGCTTTTTTGGAACACTCTGTAGAGAAATTTTATCTTTGAAAAGAAAATGTATCTAAGAACCTACAAACTGGTAAAAAAATCAAAACTTTAATTTGAAAAATAAACAAGTTAAAGGTGTGGACAAAATTTAATCAGTAACATCCTATATTTGTTTCCCATGTAGGTATTCTACTATTTATTTAGCCATAATCCTAATCGCTTCCCTCACTAGATATTTCACTGCACGCCACTGAAAAGTATAATTGAGTATATAAGTGTTTATATTGTGCAAAGAATATTTTCCTGGAGTTGATGTACTTTATATTTTATTAAAATAATGTTGGTCTGCTCAGCTGGGCATTTAATAAAATTCATGAAATCAAATTAGCTCCCGCAACCTGTTTCCGTTAGGTGATCACTGCGCGGGAGACGATTTGATAACATGTATTTCAATGAAAGCCTTGCCGAGATGAGCTCAGGTTTGCTTAAAAATAAAACAAATGAAACACAATCGAAAATTTGAATTAAACTAGGTAAAATAAGGTTAAATAGCGTTTTTACACAAATATGTATATACAATACGCATGTCTAGCAGAGCTGGGGCGAATCCCCCCAAAAATGATTCGGATCACAAATTCGAATCCTGGAAGAAGATTCGAATCATGAATCCTTTTGGTAACAAAAAGTATGCGAAAATGACTGTAATGATTTTGTTCGAATCATATCGCTGGTATTTTCATTTATCAAATTCAGTTTATTATTAACTTCGATTTTATGATGGTTTTAAATAAAGTCGAAAAAATGTTTTGCGGCTTTAATAAAAGTATAAAATACATAGTTAAAAATCAAGAAGTTTGAAGTTAAAAATTTATGTTAACAATAATATATATGTGGTTTAATTAATCCTAAAATGCTTAGTTTATATATAAATCAAGCTATTATTTTCATCGTCCTTAAATTAACATTAATACAACAAAATGATACATATGTATTACTAAATTTACTATAACATTTTATTTATTCATCTTAATACATGCCGTACTTAAATAAACAAAAATAAACTGAAACCATATTAGAACAAAATATCTAAAAATCCTATTTAGTTTTAGTTTTTTCATCTGGGCATTGTCGAAATTCAGCCGGTAGGGTGTTTTTCAGATCTTAGTGTTAGGTTTCAATGCACTATTACTATCATGGAATGTGTAATAGATAAAAATATAGTATAAGAGGACATTTAGGTTTGCTTTACGTTATACTACAATAAAACCAAAGCGTTATATTTTCCTTTTTATTTTTTTAATACAAACTGTGATACAATTTTAAATACGAATTGAGGACGTAAATAAAATGATATATGGATATGGATAGCAAATATTGATAATATTATTAATTATTTATTATTAAATTATTAATTTAAGTATGTTAACAAAGGATCGACTATGCACATACTAGGAATTTGTATTGAATATTTGTGTGTTTATTGGTTGTTAACAAGCAAACACCTTTATGGGCGTGTTCCAGCTATCTTTTTCAAATGTTGCATCGAGTAATCCGATAAAATATTATATTAAGCAATGGGTTACCGGAATAGATACAGTGTTGTGTCAAAATTATTCGATTGTAATACTTATATCGTCATATTTGGTTTTAATAAATTTTTGCATAAATCTTGAAAAGCATAATCATAAAAATGTTTAATCTTTAATTTGATCTTGGATCAATGGTTTTCGAGTTATTTTTATTTCACATTAGCAATTTTTGGAAAAAGGTACAGATCAAGGTAATTTTTTTTTAAGAACACCAGATCTTAGTTTTTATTAGAATAACCTTAACCATAAAGGCAGGTCCTATCTACAAAATTTTTGTTTAACAATATTTGATGTATTCAAAAGTGTAAAGATTGCATCTATTAGGTGTAAAAGCGAAAGAACCAAAATCTTCTTACATTAAGAAAAAAATATTTCGACTCGCGGTAATTCGATATAAACATTAAATGAGGTAAGCCGAAAAACATCCTTTGGTTGTCGAGATATTTATATGTTACAATATTTTGGAATTTTTCCCAGCTCTGCTGCCTAGTAAAATAGTTTTAATGATATTTGTATACATCACTACTTGTAGGTACACTGTGACAAAAGTGACAAGTTATTATTTCGATTATTTATATTTACATTCTTTATTCAATTTTCTAATTAACTTTGCTGTAAAGGGGTTTCGAAAACTATATCCAGGAGTGCTTTATCTAAAAATTTTGTCAGATAAGGTGTCAATAATGTGACGTGTGAGTTATTATATTCACAGTCATAAAAGTATCAAAAGTGAAATATTGTGCCGTGAGACTCAAATAAATCCTCAAATTACTTGCAATTCACATGAAATAGTTCGCGTGTGCATGTCATATGTCTACTTGTCAAAGTAAAGAAAAATGTATATACTTGTAACATTACTTCGGTAGGTACTGTGACATTTTTGAAAAATGCGTAGACAATTTTTTTCAAATAACGCTCAGTAGTTATTTAAGGAGAGAAGCCTCCTCCCTATCATTTTAAAATTATATCTATTCCTCCTCCTCTCTAATAAAGAAAATTATTTTTACCGAGTTCGTTAACTTAGCCTTGTCGCCGAAGGTTATTTCTTTTAAGCTATTTTCTATAAAGATTTATTAAAGTTTAAGTTTGAAAGGGGTAAATACGCTTTTGCTGCTTCAATTTAAAGTTGTAAATGTAAAGTAACAAACAATTCTGAAACTTGTCAAATGTCTAAAAGAAAAAGAGACTCTCAAAGAGCTTTGAAGCAAGTAAAATTAAAAAGAAATAAAAAAGAAAATAAAGTGACAGAAGCAATTTTCGATGAGTGTCCTATTTGCTGTAAAACTCTAAAAAATCGGTAAATTCCTTTAACCGGAACTTTTCTCGTTATGAATTATTACTTTTATTGGAAAGAGTGATGTGTGACCCAAGTTAGTTCAGTACATAGTCACAGTATATATGTGTTACATATACTGTCTCTTTATTTTTATTGGGAGCCATTTTGTTCCATCATATTGTATTCCTACCAATAGATTTACCATTTCCTTTCTACCTATGCCACATTTTGCTTTTGAGCATAATTTAAAGACTGATAATATGGGTATCATGCAGGATATACAATTTATGTGTGTCCTGAGGATGCAACAATAAAGTTGCGAAACATCGACGATTAAAAAAAACTTTTGTTTTTTTTTTACTGGATCCTAACCCCATATATTACATCACTCTAACATACAAACAAGAGGATCGTTAACAAAAACCATTTAAAAATCTGGAAAATATCTGCGGTCCAAGGTAGTAGGTAAAGACTGAAAATATGTGTTTCATGCAGGTTATAGAATCTATATGTGTCCGTAGGATGTAACAACTTTTTTCGAAACGTCGACAATTTAAAAGTCTTTTGTTTTTTTACTGGGTCCTAACCCCAAATAATTCACCACTCTAACATAAAAACAAGAGGATCGTTAACGAAAACCATTTAGAAACTTAATATCTGTGAAATATCTGCGGACAAACGGAATATGTGAAGATTGATAATATGGGTTTCATGCTGTATATAGAATCTACATATGTGTCTTGAAGTTGCAATAATAAAGTTGCGAAATGTCGACTATTTAAAAATAGTCTTTTGTTTTTTTTACTGGTTGCTAACCCCAAATAATACATTATTCTAACATAACAACAAAAGTATTGTCAACGAAAACCATTTAGAAACTTAATATCTGGGTAATATATGCGGAACGACGAAGTCAAGGTACTGATAATATGGATTTCATGCAGGATATAAGATTTATATATGTGTCCTGAGGATGCTATAATTAATTTGCGAAACGTTGACAATTTAAAAAATACTTGTTTTTTACTGGATCTTAACCCCAAATAATACACCACTTTAACAAACATTTTTTAACATTGTTCCGTCATATTGGATTTTTACCAAAATATTATCAGGCCATCCCCATACGATTTTTCTTCAATCGGGTAAGTAGTATTTATTTAAGCTATGTCGCGAAATGTCACTCAGACCGACACACGGACCGACGGAATTTATAAAACATGTTTTTTGGCATCTAAGGACGCTAAAACATGAAGATACGTAAATCCTGAAACGGTGACTTTCTTCACGACTACAAAAATTTTATTTGGCCGCAATTTTTTTCCGCCATCTTGAGTTAGTAACACAGTTTTACTAGTTGATCCCTATACCACAATTAGTTACGGCACACAATTTGAAATCAATCCGTTAAGTAGTTTTTTCAGGCTAAATTTTTAAGTACTTTATTATACCGCCATTTTGTTTCGCCATATTGGATTCATACCAAATTTTTACCAGTTAATTCCAACATAATACTTGATGTTTATGCAAAATTTGAAATAAATTGGCAGGTTTTTAATAATAATTTTTTTAACATTTCACTACGCCATGTTGTTTCGCCATTTTTACTAAAATATTACCAGATCATATACATATGACCCTTAATTTTTGATAAAAATTGGAAGTCATTCGGGTAAGTAGTCTTTAAGCTATGCCGCGAACTGACAGACAGACAGACTGACATACCGATAGACGGACCGACCGAATTGCTAAAACATATTTTTTTGGCATCTAGGAACCCTAAAATGTAAAGACGTGTAAAACCTGAGAGGGTGATTTTTTTCACGATTACATACTTTTTATTTGGCCGCCATTTTATTCGGCCACCTTCAATTAATACCAGAATTTTACAAGTTGACCTTTTACCACAATTAGTTATGACACACAATTTGAAATCAAGGCATTAAGCAGTTTTTCAGGCTGAATTTTTAAACTTTTTATTAAGCCGCTATTTTATTCCACCATTGGAATAATGGATTCGTATCAAAATATTACCAGTTGATTCCAGAAAGACAGACCGACAGACGGACCAACGGAATTGATACAACATATTTTTTTGGCATCTAGCGACGCTAAAACATAAAGATATGTAAAACCTGATAGGGTGTTTTTTTCACGATTACAAACATTTTATTTGGCCGCCATTTTGTTCGGCCATCTTGAATTAGTACCACTATTTTACTAGTTGATCCCTGTACACACAATTTGAAATCAAACCGTTAAGTAGTTGCCAGCATTTGTTCACTGTCATATCATTATCTACCCAGGTTTCGTCTAGATACACAATATTGCGTCTTTCTTGCCTATATTGCCCTACAGTTGATAGATATTTCACCCGCCAGTGAAAAATATTTGGTATCTCAATGAGCAATTTTCGTTTATTTTGGCACTTGCGCCAAACAAAACCATTTGATCGTAAAAGCCGATTTAAGGTTTTATACCCGTACAGAAAATCTATTTTGTTCTTTACAGCACGGGGTTTGCAGGTCGGAACCTTCTTCAAGTTTATATAAAAATCCTCTATTGTTCGTCGAATTACTTGAAAATCACCATCGTCAATTTTATCTTTGTATGATAATCGAGGTCTTTTTTTACCAGGAGATTTTAAAGGTGAGGTAGAATATGAGCGATCATTATGTTCTCTTTGAATTTTTCGTACACTACTTTCCGAAACACCAGTGTAAAATGCAGCGTGTTCTGTTCGATTTGGAATTGGAATAGTCAAACTATTATTTTCAGCTCTCTAGTACACCCCTCTATAACGCTCGCAATAACTTCACGTGCACCGCTTCGAATTGTTTTTCCTCTTTTGCTGGCCATCGTTACTTCGAAATAATAATTCAATCAACGCAACGCATTTATATAGAAATGAAAACAAATTCTCGAAATGTATAGGCGCCACTGGAAATAGCTAGAACCTTCTAGCGGTAAGTGCATGGAGACTCTATGCACATCCCAATTACAAGTGGACCAGTGCGAAATTTACTAAATCCTGGATTAATTTTCCGTACCGCTTAGCTGGCGCACTTTATAGGTGAAGCGGCAAACTATTACAACAAATAAAATACCATAAAAATTATTTGCGTACACAAATTTTACTTTTCCGCTTGCTTAAGACTATGAACCTTTATTTTAGGTACCGCCCGGTTTTCTTTCCACAAATATTACAAGTTCAAATAAAAAAATGTGTAATTATTTTTTAAACAGTCAATTGATAATCAAACCCTAACGAAAATATTATAACTTACGGTTGACTAGATACGTGCCGTTTCCAAAAGTATTTGTATAATAACTTAATTATCTCAAAAAAATTGTTTTCACTAATTTAAGCACTTTAATAATTTAACTAAAACTCTCCCTATTTTTTCTATTTCTACATACACCAAACAGTACACTCAAAAACCAGTTTCAACGGGTTCATCATAGTCCGATTGTTCTAAAATCATAAGACAAATTTTTAAGATTAATATTTTATTTAACTTACCACAATTTCTGCCACCATTATCGGACCCTCGAATATATTTTCTGGAGCGTCAGACCCACTGGTTGATAAAATTTCACCCACTTGCTCCGATAGAGTTCGAGGCGGAGAATTTCGGACTACCCACTGAGGCCTTCGCAAATGAATAGGGCGTCTTTGTTCCCGCCGCTGCTTCAGACGACGCCTTCCTTGTTCAGGGTTACGTTGTTCTTCATCCACCTGTTCCGGTCCTGGCCCCGCAAGCTATAGTGGAAATGGGGGTGAAAATCGTGGCGGAGTATTTTTGACTATCCTCCGAGATCTGAGCAAACGAATGTCTTTGTTCATGATGCCACTCTTGAAGAGGCCCTTCTTGATTACCCTAAGGCTGTTCTGCGGGATCTTCTTCGGGTAGCTACTGCACTATTCTTACGTTATGCATATCAGCCCACCGTGCCAAAAATTGTTTTGTTCTCCGCGATTCATTTTAATATTAACTTCTGGTTAACGATTGATTAAAATATATCACTAAGTTATAAAATGTGAGAATTAAAACGAAACCACACCAAGTTAAGAAATTTTGGGTAAAGGGGAAACGAAAGTCAGAGAGGAGGGTGGGTGGAAAGAGGGGTGAGAAGATAGGGGTTAATTAATTAGTAATGGGGAGAGAAGCGCAAAGCGACTTAAGTCGCTTTCTAGGCCCCAACACCCTCCATTTTTTGGTGAGGGCGGGGGTGGCTTCTATTGAGGGGGAAGAGAGGGAGGAATGCGTGAGGGGCATCGCACTCACCCCTTCCATCTCTTTCCCTCGCCTCCCCCGTCCTCACCATGGAAGGGAGGGTGTTGGGGCCAAGAAAGCGACTTGAGTCGCTTTGCGCCCCCTCCCCCTCCGTATCCACCACAGAGGAGGGGAAAGGGAAAGGGGTGGGAGGGGAAAAGACGGAACATGTGAGCGAGGTCATGTTTAGAGAGTTCCATGTAGGCCTTAGCATTGACTGATTGATAAACTCGACCATCTTATGTCATTAGTTAAGCAGTTCTTAGGTTTCGTTTAACGACGTAAAACGTATTTGTCAAGTTAAAATATTGCTCATTCTTTCAGTTCCGTTTCATATTAGATTATTTTTACATTTTTATAAATTTACAAAAATGGAGGGTGAAGAAGTGTAAATTTTGCAATATGTATGTTCTTGTAATTCTAAATTCAAGTGATAATTTAAGCCTCAGGAGCCGATCTTTCAGGAACATGGTGCAAGGTATGGTAGAAAATAATGCTCGTTTACAACTTAATTCTATAAATAAAAAAAATATTGCTGAAGAAAGCTTGCAAACAACTATTTTTAACAATATCCTGACCCAAAAGTTAATTAATATTTTAGAGGGCAATAATTCTAATCCTATTGACGAACATACTGACGAAATTTTAAAAAACATGTCTAAATTTAAAGATTATTTGAGTATACGATCTTTAAAAAAAAATTCAGGCAATATTTCTTCTCAGAATTCTAAATCAAATTTAGCAGCCGTTGTATTTAAACCAGAATTAGTAACTGATGGATTAAGCAACTGGGAACTGATTGAGAATCTTTTAGAAACTAGTTTTAATTTAGATTTATTACACTTTAATCAAGACGAACCTTTAGATGTTCGCTCAAAAAATTTAGAAGACATGACGAAATCGAAAGGGTATTTAGGTATATTTTCGGCAGACAATCACGACAGTTCCGATTCAGCTCTAGAAATCTGCAATATTTAAACGTTATCGAACTTGTTCCGATTTCCAAATTTTCTGTTGACCCTTTGACCAACAATTGTTCTAAAGAACCCATTTCCTGTGATAATAGGTCACCTTCTGGTTCGGATTTCTCAGTTGGTCAAAACAATGACATTTTCAAAAATAATTCACCTCCGAATTCCCCTTCAATTTTATCCCAGATTGTGAAAAATTATCAGGATTCTAACAATGATATAACTTGCGGGCAGGGAACTCCAATTTTTCTCCAATGGTCCCAGTATCAGACAGAATTTCCTCCTAATGAAAATACAAATTTTGCAACTATGTTCTCCAGAACAATTGTCTCCAGAACCACAAATACCTGAGCAATTTTATTTTCATAGGACAAATTCGGCGCAAACAGATATACGATGCCTAAAAAAAATTCATTTTGGCCTTCAAAAAAAAACCTAAAAGTAGGGAATCTCGGATTACTTTGTCAAAATTAAAATCTTTTGGCTTTTGTTTAAACAACTTGTTTAACTTCCAATTAAAAAATAATTCCATCGATAAGGAACAAGAGGAAATTTGGAATAGAATTAAAAGTATAGTTGAAGGGTGGGGAGATTCTATGAATTAAAAAACATTCATAGATTTTTTATCGCCCCATCCCCCTTTAACCTTTTTTAAAATCTTATTTAAGTTTTGTTCCTACAGTTTTAACTCAGAAACTTAATGATTGCTTCCCAAGAAGAGAAGTAGTTAAGGCACATTTTTTTTTTACTTTAGCCCAAATTGAGTCTTAAATGTTTAACTGTAACAAATTTTTTACTAGAAGAGACAATTTAATTCGTCACATAAAAAATATGTATGTAAAAATATCAGGAAGAGGCAAACAACAACTGAAAGTTTTAGAAAATTCATCGGAGCAAAGGTTGAAAAACAAAGATAAGAGTTTATTGTTTATAGTACCATTCTACATTTTTTTACGCCTACCGACGCAAATCAATACATTGTTTTTTAAAATTCATAATACCTATTTTTTTTTATATATTCAACTTATAAATTTTTTCTATACTCAATACAGAGGGTTTTCAGTTAGAGTTACCAAATTATATTGGTATTCATTTTATGGTAGATGTAAGTATGCTGATACGATTGCAAATTCACCCATTTTACATGTAAATTTAAGGTACGATTTGCGTTTTTGGAGTCATTTTAAGGCGTGACATTTTCTATGGAATATTGATGCTAGCAGTTACTTCACTATTTTAAATCTATTTTTATGTCATTGCAGTACTTTTTTATTTTTGTAATTGTCTGTAAACGTATTTTGAATTTACTTGGTGTTTTTTTATTATAATTTTAAGTTATTTAGAAAATGCTCTTGTTTTAGAAAGCAAAAAATATTGTGAACATTGTAAAAAATCTATTAGAACATGACTGTGGGCTAGCAACCTTCGAACCAATACACATAAGAATAACATAGCTTTGAATGCCGAAGAAAGTGGAGTAGCATCTATTAAATCTGCTTTTGATAAAATAATCATATCGTACAGAATTTTATCAGAGGCGTTATATGTAAACATTCAACTGTTTTTCAATGATATATCAGACCAAATTAGAAGCTCAATAGAAAAATTTCTTGAAACACATACCTTCCTAAAATTAAATATGGCATTATTTGGCATTTACTTCAATCCTGGTAACGGAGTTCACGCAATCAAGTCCTTCAATACTCCTTTTAAAGTTATTTGTACCAGGTCAGATTTATCTCCAACATCAATGAAATGTGTGAAATAATAGACCGAAAAGCTGATGATTTAGCAGAAAAAGATTCAGGTAGTTTTTGAATATTTTAAAACTATAGTATATTTTATTAAAAATCATAAAAAAATCAAAGATATTCTAATTAAATTTATTGTTGCAGGATGGGTTCTTTTGAAACTTTTGCATCTAGAAATGAATTTCAACAAATATTATCCACTGCGATCTTCTTCCTACATTCTACTACCACATGAAATCGAGTATAAGCTTGCTGTTATTCCAACTGGATTGGAATATGAAATCGAATCATATCCGCACCTCGAAACAATCTTGGATACTTCAGGTATTGACTTTCCTATAGCTTTAAAGGAAAATTTTGAAAGACAGAACAATATATCCATCAATATTTATTCTTTGGAAAATTTCCTTTTGTTATGTGTACTTAAACCTGTTGATAGCCCGATGATGTAGAGTTAGGTTTAGATAAAACTTACACTGTAAAAAATATGAGCATTTCCCTTATTCATTTCAATATTATTAAAAATGTTCGTTTGATGATAATGTTTCAAAGCTAGAATTATACAGAGGGCCTAATTGTGCTCAAGTGTTTATAAATTTTTCTTGAGCTATTGTATTCAAGCGAGTGTCACATTTTCGACAAACCATTTGAAAATAATAATGAAAAAGTGGCAGACCATTGCCATTTAGCTGGAAAATATAGAGGAGTTGCATATTCCTTGTGTAACTTAAATTATAAGCAACCACATTTTATTTCAGTTATATTTCATAATTTAAAGCATTACGATTCCCATTTATTTATAAAAAAATATATGCCACAGTGAAGATCAATTGTCGGTAATAGCACAATATAAAGAAAAATATATTTCCTTTCAGAAACATAGTAGACAATTATGACCGAAATTGGGATTAAAAAAAAATATATAAGTTCAAGATTTATTGATTCTTTTCACTTTTTACTTTATTCCCTTCCAAAAATATCTGAAAAGCTAAGTGATAATCGGTGTAAAGAAGTTCATAAATATTTCACTGATAATGAAAAATTTAAATATATTCGACTAAAGGGGGTATTTCCGGACAGTTACATTAAAGACTATACAAAATTAAATAAAACCGCATTACCTGAACAAGAGGAATTTTATAATGATTTGACAAAGGAACATATCACTAAAGAAAAATATGAAAGAGCAATACAAATGTGGAAATTATTTAACTGTAATACCCTAGATGATTATTTTGATATTTACCTAAAATCAGATGGTTTACTCTTAGCAGATAGTTTTTAAAATTTTAGAAAAACTTGTATGAAAGTTATAAATTAGACCCGGCACATTATTATACATTTTCCGGTTTCAGTTTTGATTCCAGTTTACGCTATACAGGCTTTCAATTAAAACTTCTAACGGACCCTGACATGTTACATTTTTTAAAAGTAGTGTGCGAGGTGGTGTTAATAGTTGCACATGTAAGAAAGCCGTTGCTAATAATTTATTTCTTTCTGATTTTGATACTTTAAAACCTAGTTATGGATACGCAATGTCTAAATATCTTCCACAGAAAAATTTCATATGTTTCATATGGTTATCAAAATCAGAAATGAACAACGTAAATATTACAAATCTTTCCGACACTTCTGAGAAATTATTACCAAATTTAAATAAAGTAAAATATGTTATTCATTATACACATTTAAAACAGTGCATTGGACATGGATTGAAATTAAGTGGGTTAAGAGTTTTAGGGTTTATTTAGT
Organism: Kuschelorhynchus macadamiae; assembly: GCA_030620095.1. Lineage (NCBI taxonomy): Eukaryota > Metazoa > Arthropoda > Insecta > Coleoptera > Curculionidae > Kuschelorhynchus > Kuschelorhynchus macadamiae. The sequence goes on from JAUTXW010004403.1 coordinate 418,279, forward strand.
CACCATGGTTAAAACCGTATATTGACTTGAATACAAAACTACGCTATGGCTCTAACAGTGAATTCGATGAACATAATTATATGTTAGCAAATAACAGTATATATGGAAAAACTATATAAAATGTCGATAAAAGAATTGACATAAAGTTAGTTACGCAGTGGTCAAAAGATCAAAGAAAAGATGGCGCAGAAAATCTAATTGTCAAACTGAATTTTAAATAGTTAACAGTGTTTTTTGAGAATTTAGTTGCTATCCAAATGCAAAAAGTTTTAGTAGTAGTACAATAAGCCCATTAACGTAGGATTTCCAATTTTAGACATATCAAAAACTATAATGTATGATTTTTTTATAACTTTTTGAAGGCTCTTTATGAAGATAAAGTTACACTTTTGTACACTGAGACAGGCTATTTTATATTAGAAATACAAACGCAAAATGTGTATGAAGATTTAAAACGTAATATAGAAAAATTTGACATTCAAATTACAAACCAAATAATATTCATGAAATGCAAATAACCAAATCTGTAGTAGTAGTGCACTTTCTTTTAACGAAATTAAATTAAATTAAGCGATCCAATTAACATATATTAAAAAAACAACGACTTAATTGCCCGCTGGGAAAATAAAATGATCACCAAATACGGCTAAAAATAAAAAAATCTTAAATTTTCAACCTCCAAGAATATATGACTTACTAAAAATACACAAAGAAGGCACCCCATTAAGACCGATCATCCATCATCCAATCGCCCTTTGAGAATTTGTCAAAATTTCTAAAAAATAATTTACGACATATTACCAAAAACAAATAATATATTAAAGATTCAGTAGATTTAAAAAATAAAATAAAGAACACAAACATTCCTGATAACTATATATTAATATCTTTGGACGTAATATCTCTTTATACTAATAATATGTAAAATCGTCGTGTTAGGTACAACATTTATTTCTCTCGCATAAAAATTCATTTAATTCAAATAATTTTAACGCGAAAGTTTTGCGAATTAAATGCCGATTTTTGTCATAAGCGTTGTTAAGAAAATGACTTAACAGTTGGTGGGTGCATAATCTAACGTATTTCACGGATCCATAATCCCAAAAAAACAATATTTAAAGTTAAACTAAAATGTATTCTTTTTATCGAAATTATCTACAAACATTTCTGTGTTCATTCTAAATCTGACAAAAAATGGTGAACATTGAACCTGAAAACTGTATCAAGTGTAAACAAAATGTGGACAATGAACAAATATTTATGTGCTTCAAAACTGCACAAAAACTGTGTTGGGTTATCATCTTGCCTCTTCAAAAGAGAGTTTTAGTACTGCTATGTGTTAAATGTAAACCAGATATTGCAAATAAAATGCAACAAATGTTAGAGGAAATCAACTACTTAAAGCATGAATTATCAGAAATCAGAACAGAAATTAAAACAACTTAGGGTGTACCCAAAATTTGTTATGCAGAAATAGCAAGGAGTGAAAATAAAATGCTGAATAACAAGCCTACTCAGCTGCCAACTTTAATTGTTAAACCAACCCCTATTCAAGATTTGGAGCAAACTAAAAAGCTTGTACTAGATAAAATTAAGCCGATTGAATTACAAATCGGCGTAACTAACTTCAGAAGTACTAAAAAAGGAAATGTAGCTCAACAAAACGGGAAATCGATACTTAGAATACGAAGAATAAAGTTGAGACCACAGTACCAGAGAAGAAACTGCTAACAGTGAAAATAGTTGGACACACAGGAAATAATGATGATTCATTGAGACAAGTATTAGGCAACAAAACCAATGGATTGCTGAAGCCTCTATTAGCGTATCCTATGTCAAATAGAACAAGAAGAAAAATAACTCTACTATTTTTGTTGATTGTTCACCAAACGCATTTAACAAGATAATGAACACCAAAATATGGAATGGTTGTCCTATATATGATGATATTGCAATTACAAGATGTTTCAGATGTCAAGATTTTTATCAGAAAATCAATAATTGCAGAAACAAAGCTGTCTGTGGTAATTGTGGTGCAATTCATTCATGTGATTCCCAATTCATGTAATTCCCAATTCAAAAAATGCATAAATTGTTGCTTAGCAAATAAAAATTTCTAAACAAACTATAATGTGGAGACCACAACTTCGGATGAAAGCTGTCCTTCAATAAAACACTATTAGACATAGACATTTTACGGACCAGAATAGATTACGGCAAATAATGGTAGTTCTACAGCAAGACGATATCCTAAACGATAACGAAAGAGACGCAGTTCAAGCTCAAATGGTGGATAGAGATCAATTGAAGGTTGATTATTTGATTAAAGATAAGAAGTGCACGGAAAAACTTTGATAATTTAGTTTTGTTTTTAGAGAATGTTGATTTACATTATACTGACATTATATTACTAAGAGAGCCTTTCCAACTTACCTCAAATGATTTTTTTAATATTAACGGATATGACGTTTTCTATAATAACGCAAAATATAAGAAAATGATGGATAATATAAGTGAAATCATGCTTAAAACCTATATTTTCGAAACCTATATTATCCAAAACACAAACAGCTATAAGTAGAATAATATGTAATAAGAATTGGCTAAGGATAGATGAGCCTATTTCTATTGCTGGATATTTTGTAGTGTCTAAGTTTTGCAGGGAAACTCATTTACATGGCATGAATCTTATATTTTATATTGATAAGTCAAAAAACTTTTGAGGTGGCTTCATTTATTAATATTAATAAGTATAATGATTTGGTTATTGAAAGAGATTTTGAATTTTCTATTGCATTTTGTAGAGTTTTAAATTTGTATATAATATGCCTGGATAGATCTCCCGGTAGTAGCGTTAACGTATTCTTGGAGAATCTTGAAAATCTTCTATCCCAGTTTCCTCCTAAATCAAAACTGTTAATAGCTGGTGACTTTAATATAAATTGTTCTGATAAAGGCTCGAGGCATGCTGAAAGTTTGCAAAATGTATTAAATTCATTTAACTTAGCAATGCATGTGGAAGCACCAACTAGATTTTCAAGATTATCCTCTACAATTATAAACTATGTTTGTTCGAATTTAACATGTGTGTCTTATGATACGGTGAATGCAGCACTATCAGATCATGCAGCAATTGTAACAAAGGTTAGTTTGAAAATTAAGAGAATATCGCGCAAATGTATACTTATAAAAATATATAGTAGAAATAACTTTCGCAAATTCCGTCAACTATGTAGCAATGTGAACTGGAATACCCTAAACACACATGATCCGCTTTCAAGTTTTCATGGCCTTGTTTTTAAAATGTTACCACCTGTTTTCCTGTGACAAAGATTAGGATTAAAAGAAAGAAACCATGTATATCTAAAGCCATTAAGATTTCAGCTAGGAATATGCGGTCACTACATTACTTAAGAAAGTTTTTTTTATGACAATTTAAATTTTATTGCTTATTTTAATAACTATAGAGCCATATATAGGAAAGTCTTACAGTCGGCGAAGAGAGGATACTTTGCCAAAAGAATATTTAATTCTAAAAATAGGCAGAAAGAGACATGGTCAATTGTCAATGACTTGCCGGGTATGAAAGGAAATCCTATCACACCTGAAATATCACCATGCGATTTAAATCAATATTATTGTACTATAGCACAATCACTGACGGGTAAAATTAATGTAAGGAAAAATCCTTTGAACTATTTGAATGACTTACGTGGGGTGGATACTTTCTTCTTCATACCTACAGATTTAGTGGAAATAAAACAAACTCTTCTACTCAGGTATTCTAAATAAAAAATCAGCGGGTTGGGATAGTTTATCAGTTAGAGACCTCTTGGAATTAAACGACTCGCCTCTTAACAGTTTTGCGGATGCCATTAATATTTCCTTCATCAGGGGTCATTTCCCTGAGTCACTAAAGAAGGGATTTATCATCCCTTTACATAAGGGTGGTTATACAAATGTATGTGGCAACTTTAGGCCAATTTTTTGTTGCCTACCATAGCAAAGGTGGTAGAAAAAATAGTAAAAAAGAGAATGTTAAATTTCCTAAATAAATATAAAGTACTGCATTTAAAGCAGTCTGGCGGAAAAAAATACTTATGATGCTGTTTTTTCATTTTTGGAATCACTTTACCTTGGTTTGAATGATGGCAAGCTTTCAGCAGCAGTATTCTGTGATCTCGCAAAAGCGGTTGTTGATCATAGAGTGCTGCTGGGTAAGCTAGAGATCTATGGTTTTAGGGGAAACACACTTGACTGGTTACAGTCCTACCTTTCGGACCGGACACAAGCGGTATCTCTCAGTGGAGAGTTATCTGAATATCTTACTATTAAGAGCGGTGTTCCTCAAGGATCTGTTTTGGGGCCCCTCCTCCTTCTGTTATATATGAATGATTTTGCTTCCCTGAGGATTAAAGGGGAGGTAACTCTCTTCGCCGACGATACAACGATACTTTGGACGAGACTGAGGAGGTAACGCGTTATTAAGGAGTGGTGCGATGCAAACCTTTTATCATTTAATGTGTCCAAAACCAATGTTCTTACCTTCAAATGTAATCTAGATAATATTTCCCTTGAAGATCAGACCCTAGTAAATCAGACTTGTTGCAGGTTTCTGGGTATTTTTATCAATAACAAACTGAAGTTTGACTAACATATTTCGGGATTGAGGCGGAGGCTTGCCTCGGGCTGCTATGCATTGAGAATGTTATCATCCGATTTAGATCATGTTATAGTGAGATCGGTATACTTCTCATTAATAGAGTCACACTTACGCTATGGTATTTGCTTTTGGGGTGGGTGCACCAATTATCTATTTAACTTTTTGGAATTTAATGAAAAACAATCTTCAAAACAGACAACAAACAGTGAAAATAAATTATACACTAAGCTCAAAGAGAACTATTAAAATCGGAGTTCCCCAAGGTACGGTAGTGGGTCCAATACTTATTATAATCTACCTAAATTTCTTATTAAAATTGGACATTGGTGGTTCAATTATTTCCTTTGCTGATGATACCGTACTTCTGTTTAGCGGCGAGAGATGGGAAGAAGTACTTCAACACTCTAAGGACGGTTTGTGCATAATAATGAGTCGTTAGAAACATACAAATTAACTTTGAATATGAACAAGACTAACTATATAACATTTTCACTAACGGCAAATGGCATTCGAAAATAATATAATAAACGAAGTATCACATATCAAATATTTAGGACTTATTGATCAGCACCTAAAATGGCATGCACATAGTTGGTACATAGGTTTTTTCCTAGTACGCTCATTTTTTAATTCTAAAGAATTAGTTATAATGTATAAATCATTTATAGAGACATTAATAAGATATGGTATATTAGTATGGGGTGTTCTATACAATAATGTTTTTCATAAGCCAAATATAGTACAGAAATACATATTAAAAGTAATGTATAAGAAACCTAGACTATACCCATCTGAACTTCTATTTACAGAACAAACGTGTACTATAAGAACAATATACATTAAAAATAATTTACATGTACATACACTTTCATGAATCTTTAAAGAATAATTTAGATCATATATATAACGCTAGAAATAAGTCCAACACAAATCTTATCATTCCATCGAGTCTAAAAAATATTAACCTAAAATACTTTACCTATCTGGCTACCAAAACATATAATTTACTTCCAATTAGAGTTAGAGAAATTAAAAATAAATTAAAATTTAACAAGACGTGTGCCACATATATTTGCGAATATTATGAAATATTTGCACCTTTGTTCCCATAATTAGCTTTAGTGTATTTTATATGATTGGCTTATTTAAGCAATATCAATTATGTTGTTAGCTCACAAAAATAACTTATTGTCAACCTAATTAGAATCTAAGAATAGAAAAACACAGGGGTTCTGTCATCTACAACATTATTTTATATAAAACACATCTGTAGAAATAGGAAAAGAAATTATCCTATTATATAATATTATACATTACTGTAAATTGCAATGGTTAATAATAAAATGAAAATTATATATTCTAGGGGCAAGATATGCAGAAAATCTGATGGTTGCTTCTTTTTTACAATAGGGAATTGTGACATTACGATTTACTTTACCTCTTCTATTATATTTGTGTGTTATGTAAAAAAAAATATGTTTTTTTTGTGTTAAATGTTTTATCGTTTCGATTTTTTTTATACATATGAATTATTTTGTTACAATAAACAATTAACCTATCAATTTAGCAAAAGAAATTAATAGTAAAACATGGAACCAAATTATACTGATATTCCACTTCACCAATTTTTAAATGCAGTTGAGCTCACACTGAATTCCACATATTTTTTATACAACGATAAATTCTACAAACAACAAACAACAAAAAAAATTTCCAGCGTAATTGCCCAATTAGTTCTGGAAGACCTGGAGGAAACAATTCTTAAAAATATCGACTTTCATGTACCTTTTTTCTACGGTACAGGTACGTTGACGATTGCCTAACAACGATCCCAAAAAACAAATGCCAAGATATTTTAAGTAATTTTAAGAGTTAACACCCAAAACTTCAATTTACATTAGAAGAAGAAGCACAAAACAAAATTAATTTCTAGGACCTTGCATTAAATCATATTAAAAATGCTATAAAAACTGAGTGGTACACTAAAGACACCTGGTCTTCTATATATTTCGATTCCCAACTTCCACTATCTCAAAAAAATCTGTATAGGGTTAGCGGACAGAGCTCTAAACTTATCCCGAATATAGAAAAAACCTATAGAAAAAGCAAAACAAGCTCTAAAAATCAACAGCTATTCAGAAAAAAATATTAATAATATTTTTAAGAAGAGAATACATAAATTTGACAACACAAGCCATCCATCAAACAAAAATGTAAATCTTAATAAAGAAAACACAAAATTCATGTCATTTCTATATATACCCAAACTATCGGAAAATTTACAAAATGTGTTTAAGAAACTTTACATAACAGTTAGCCACAAAGGCTATAACCTATTAAAAAATAACTTTAGTGAAGTAAAATAAAAAATTCGTAAAGAAAAATAAAGTCTTCCCTGTTTAGATACAAATTTCATAAAAGTTGAAAATAATAAATTTATTTTGGGATTGGTATATCAAACCTACCAGTTCCGGTAGGTATATTAATTATAAGTCATATTATAGTAACAAAATGAAAATTAATTTAATATTAACTTTAAAAAATAGAATTGAAAAATTATTACACCCAGCGTTAAAGCAAAAAAAATCAGAATCCTCCAACACATTTTACTAGATAACTCAATGGAACTTATTAAAGAGGTATTATACAGTACTAGAAATAATAATATCCTGAACGAGAATAATCATGAAAGGAATAATACAAATCGTAATAATGGCTTACTTTTTGGATCAATTCCCTATATTCAAAATTTGGGTCCTAAGATTGTTAAAATATTGAAAACAGACAATATAAAGATAGCACGAGGTAATGTTAAAAGCATTGGTATTTTCTATAGTAAATTAAAAGATAGAGATCATGTTTTAAACCAGTATAATTGCGTTTATTCCATTCCTTGTTGAAACTGAGATAAAAATACATTGGTCAAACAAAACAAAGATTAAGTAAAAGAATTGCATTACATAACAGTAATGCAAGATAGTAAACCGTTTTGTACTTGTTCAGAACATATTATAGATGCGGGACACATATGTAATTTTAACGAAACAAAAATTTTACAAACTGAACATAACACTAGCAAAAGGCTTTTTTTAGAAATGACCGAAATACATAAAGAAAAGTTCACAATGAACAAAAAAACCGACATTGAAAATTTATGTTCCATATTTTAAATTTAAAGGAAGAATAATTCCTTTAAAATCATAAATATTTTTTTCCAATTTCCTCCAATCTTTGCATTTCAATTAGTGTAACTACTTTTTATTTCTAAGAAAAGTCCTAAACTTTCTGATAATTATGTAATTATAGAGCCCTGAAGCAGAAATGAATTATTTCGAAAGCTTGGCTGTTAGAATATATATATATATATATATATATATATATATATATATATATATATATATATATATATATATATATATATATATATATATATATATATATATATATATATATATATATATATATATATATATATATATATATATATATATATATATATATATATATATATATATATATATATATATATATATATATATATATAATATACTCCTTGTGGCACTCCTGAAGTTACATAGATAGGTTCCGACAAACAATCATCAATCTTAACAAATTGAACTCAGAAAGATAAGATTTAAGCCACTTTAAAAAAGGTCCATTAATGCCATTATTTGCTAGTTTCTGAATTAAAATATGATGACTAATTTTGTCAAACACCTTTGAAAAATCTGTGTAAATTGAATCAACATCGTAACCCTTTTCAACATTTTCAAGTAAAAAATCACTATACAAAACCATGTTGGTTTGGTATTATAATATTTTTGAATGAATTTTCAAGAAAATCATTTAGAATAGACTCGATATTATTGGTATCATTGATATTTTGGAAATAGGTCTATAACTAGTTACATCATTTTTATTACCGTTACCTTTGTAAATTGGTGTGATATATGCATTTTTCCGATAAGTTGGAACCTCACCGCTGTCTATAGAGTTGTTAAATAATAACCAATGAGAAAATTAACAATTTTTTATAAAAATTGGAGGTATATTGTCAGGGCCTGGTCCTACTATATGTATTTTTTTGAAAATGAACTATTTCCATGTTACTAAATTAGAAATAGAGCTTTGATCTTTTTTGCTAGTAACATATTTCCAAAATGATTTTACATTATTTTTATATTTTGCTCATTTTTTTTATATATGTATTATAAAAAATTTGTGACAAATATCTACATTGTTTTCTAAGTTCGCAAAATTCCCTATAATTTTTTAAAGAAGGGGTTAGTTTATAGGCTCTATGAGATCCTCTCTTTTTTATAGTTAAATTTTTTAGTTTTCAGTTAAACCATGCTGGAAATTTAAAAACCGTTTTTATTTTAATTTTTGGTACAAAATTGCAAAAACAATACTCAGGATCATAAAGAACCTATCTATAACTATATCAATATCCCAGTTTAAGAGCAGGTCCCAGTCAAGACTTAACAAAAAATCATCAATATTAGTAAAATCACAATTTTTAAAATCATAGATTACATCATCATTCTTCCCAGACATGTTAAATTATATATTAGTATTATTGGAAAGGTGAACATTAGAGGTGGGTGGTGGCTATCACATTTTATTAGGCAATCATCAGCGGCATTGATGTTGATATTACAATCATTTGAAAAAATAAGATCTAATAGTACTCTATTAGCATTCAAAATGATATTTAATTATAGTAAGTGTACATAGCTCATAACAGCGGCCAGGCACCCGCGGTAGCAAAAGATTTTGCCTGAGAGTAGTCATAAATGTCATCTTCTAAAAAGTTAAGGTTAGGCAGATTGTAGTCACCTACTATATAAACAGATTTATTATCAAACCTAGTGGAAAAATATTCAATGTTTTTGGCATGTATTTCATATTCAATGATACTAGATTAAGGAAGAAAATAAACAACACAGAAAAGGCATTTTTTATTTTGCAAGTTCGCACACACCCACATCTCTTCATGGTTTATTGATTTTCTTGGAAAGTCCAGTATATTGGTGTTAAAATGCTTCTCAAACCCAATTAACACTCCACCACCTCTACTTTTGCCTGTGACACCCTGGTCCCTGTCTCTTCTGAAGACAGTATAGTTACTCATTCCCAATTCTGCAATATTTATGTGGTCAGACAACCAGGTTTCAGTAAGAAGTACTATATTGTAATGTGACAAAGCAATATTCTCTGAAAAGTCTCTTAACTTTGCTCGTAGCCCTCTCACATTTTGATGATATACTGTTATTTCGGAGCTAACTTGTTTACTTTGTGTTGATATTGGGGTTTTCTTTTTGGCTAAATTAATATCTATTTGAACCTCTGTAGTAAGGTTGGAAGCGAAAATTCCTGATATAATTATGCCTTGGGTTTAGCTGGCGATATTTACCATTTACCGTTTCCTGGAGAGTGCATAGTAATATGCCTATGATTATGCATACCGTTCTTCCTTAATTCGAAAGGCTTAATGATAGCTGTTTGGGGCCATAGTTCACTATCAAGAATCTTGTCTTCATCCTTTGGCTTAATTGAAACCTTAAATGCTGATGTTTGGTAATTAGAGGCTAATTTATCACATGATAAAACATCCACTGAGTTAGCTTGAAGATGATCCAGTACAATATGTCTTGTGACGTTGAGATCCAAGCCACCAACATACAACCATCTCCTTTCATTAGATGTTAATAGAGTCAGTTTTGTTTGTTCTTCGAGTAATACCTTGCTTCTTGATGCTACTCTTCATTCTGTCTCTGCTGTTCTGATCTCTTTCCTCTAAATTTATCAGATTATTCATGGTGCTTTTCGATTTAGCAACAAGAATTGCATTAGATACATCTTTATTTGTGATAGATTTGCTTTGATACGATGTTTGTTTAGGGTTACTAGCTCCCGAATTTTGATTAAGGAATTTAATAATTTTTGATTCGTGACTTCTTTAGCTGCAATTGTGTTCTCAAGAAGATCTAATTGCGTCTGAAGTTGCCGAGAAACTTCATGAAGAAGCTTAGACTATTTAACAGCTGATTTGCAGTCGGGGCAGCAGATGATCAGAACACGGTTTTTCAGTGGAATTACGCGAATTTCTGTAGATGCGAGGGGAACCCAATCCAAACAGAAAGTATTGTTACAGATATCACATGTAATCCATGAAACACCATCACTTTCTCTTGGTGAAATAGTTTCGCATTTTGAACACGCAGCCATTTTGATGTTATAAAACTTTGATTGAAGATTACTCACGAACAACTTTAGCAAAAAACTGAACTGCAATATATGTTTGAAATCACTTATTGATTAATAGATTAGTGAGGTTACTGTATTAAAATGTTTAAAAGTGTTAAAATCCATAAATCTCTCACGAGCAACAAAAACATACGATAATCACGACGCGACGTTGCCACCATTTGGGCTACCAGGTCATCCCCATATGACCCCTAATTTTTGAGTAAAACTTGAAGTCACTATGATAAGTCTGCCGAGAACCAACAGACAGACAAACGGACTCACGGAATTAATACAAATATTTTTTGGGTATTTATCTAGGGACGCTAAAGCCTGAAAACTTGTAAAACCTGATTTTTTCACCATTAAAAAAAATTATTTGGCCCCCATTTTGTTTCGCCATTTGAGTTATTACTACAGTTTTACTACTTCATCTCTATACTGCAATTAGTTGTGGCTCACAATTTGAAATCAGCCCATTAAGTTGTTTTTCAGGTTGAATTTTTAAATATTTTATTAAGATGCTATTTTGCTCGGCCATCTTTGATTCGTACAAAAATTTTACCACTCGACTCTTACATATTACTTTTTTGTAGTGATTTTTGCGCAAAATTTGAGACAAATTGGAAGTAGTTTTAAAATAATAATTTTCTTAACATTTCACTACCCACATTTTGTTTTGCCATATGACCCTTAATTTTTGGGCAAAATTTGAAGTCAATCGGGTAAGTAGATTTTTAACTATGTGGCGAACAGACAGACCGACAGAATTGAGAAAACATTTTTTTCGGCACCTAGGGACCCTGAAATCTAGGGGCGCTAAAACGTGAGAGTCTGAAAAAATCTAGGAGGGTGATTTTTTTCACGATTCAAATATTTCCCTTCTACGAGGGCAGTAAAAATTATTTGGTCGCCATTTTGAATTCGTACCACAACTTTTAATGCTTGCCCAAAATTTGAAATTAATCTAATAAGTAGTTTTTTTCAGGCTAATTTTTTGGATATTTTATTAGGCCGCCATGAATATAAGAAATTCATACCAAAATGTTACCAGTTCTTTCATATGTATCCTTGATTATTGTGTAAAATTTGATAATAGTTAGCTTTTTGGTATTAATTTTTTTAACTTTTCACTAGGCCGTCATCTTTTTCCCTCATACTGGATTTTTACCAAAATATTACCAGGTGATCCCCGTATGACCCTTAATTTTTGAACAAAAATTAAAGTCAATCTGATGAGTAGTTTTTAAGCTAACAGACGGACAGACAAACCGACAACGGAATTGATAAAACATATTTTTTGGCATCTAGGGACGCTAAAACTTGAAAATATGCAAAATTTGAGAGGGTATTTTTTTCACAATTACAAATATTTTATTCGTCCGCCATTTTGTTCCGCTATCTTGAATTAGTACTACAATTTTGCTAGTTCATCTCTATACCCCGATTCGTTATGGCACATAATTTGAAATCAGTCCATTAAGCAGCTTTTCAGGTTGAAATTTTATATATTTGATTAAGCTGCCATTTTGTTGCATCTTGGATTTGTACCAAAATTTTACCAATTGTTTCCTATATAATTCTTGATTTTTGTGCAAAATTTGAGAAAAATTGGATAAGTTGTTTCTTAATAACAATTTTTCATCATTTTGATTTGTCATATTGGATTTTTAACAAAATGTTACCAGGTCATCCCCATGACCCTTAATTTTTGACCGAAATTTGAAGTCAATAGGGTAAGTACTTTTTTAGCTATGCCGCGAACAGACAGACCGACAGACAGACAGAATCTCGGGACCTACAAACGTAAAGATCTGAAAAATCTCGGAATGTCATTTTTTCACGATTACAATATTTCCCTTTTACGAGAGAAGAATAAAAACCTCTATATTTAATTATTTTAACACATTGCGTATAAATGCTCTTTCCATTTCATTTAATTTTTTTGCTTCCCTCGTGGTAGGGACTCTAGATTCCGAAAAACAATTTTCTGAATTCCATCGGACTGTCTGTTCGCGGTATCGTATTTACCAGATTGAAGGTCATACAGGGATGACTTGGTAACATTTTGGTAAAAATCCAATATGACGGCATAATAAAATATTTAAAAATTCTGCCTAAAAAAACTACATAAGATACTGATTTCAAATTTTGTGCGATAATTAATTGTGATGTAGAGATCAACTGGTAAATTTGGGGCAATAATTCAAAATTTCGAAACAAAATGGCGGTGAAATAAAATGTTTATGATGGTGAAAAATCGCCCTTCCCTTGTAAAACTTATATGTCCACGTTTTAGCGTCCCTAAATGCCAAAAAATATGTTTTATCAATTCCGTCGGTCTGTCTGTCTGTCAGTTCGCGGCATAACTTAAAAACTACTTATCCGATTGCCTTCAAAATATGAATAAAAATTAAGGGTCATATGGGAATGACCTGTTAATAAGTTGGTAAATAAAAAAATTATTACTAAAAACTTATGATCCAATTTACACCAAATTTTGCACAAAAATCAAGTGTTACAAATCCAAGATAGCAAAACAAAATAGCGTCCTAAGAAAATATTTAAAAATCCAGCCTGAAAAAAGAACTTATTAGATTAATTTCAAATTTTGGGCAAGCATTAGGTGTGACATAGAGATAAAGAGGTAAAGTTGTGGTACGGTGACGAAACAAAATTGTAACGAAATAAAACTTTTAAAAAATCAACGTGAAAAATCTTATTTAATTGAATTTTACAGAAAAAATAAGTATGATACGAATTCAACATGAGGGAACCAAATGTCGGTGTTTGTTAATGTAAAAACTACTTATTCAATTTATTTTAAATTATTCCCAAAAATGAAGTATGGAATACGTAGAAGCTGGTAAAATATTCGTAGAACTCCTCGGAACAAAATAGTGCCCAATAAAATTTTTCGGAAGGACAGTATATATGTGTTACTAAATAACTATGTACCGAACTAAATTGGGTCATAATTAACTATTCCTATAAAAGGAAATTTTCATAATGTGTGAAGTTCCGGGTAAAGGAAATTTACCGATTTTTTTGATGTACCATTAATATTTTTTAATGTAAATCACTACCTAAAATTTTCCACCGACATTTATTGATACCCTGTATGTGGAATATAGATGTTCGAAGATTAAAATATTTTGGAAAGTAATATTATTGAAATATGACCCAATTAAAATACACCTCTCTAACCACTACTGTTCACAAAATAAAACATTTTATTAATAAGTATGACATCTTACCTCACTAAAGTTGACTTCAAAAAATTTTGCCAATATCCATTTCCAGAATCCTGTAAAAGATTTTTCCACTTTTCTTACATCCACTCGTAAAGATGCCTCAATACATGTAATTAGGTGATTCGAATAAATACTATGGGAGAATCATGATGACTGAATTATTATTAAATACGAAATCCAGTTCACCATTCTTCTCACAAAGTATCAACTCTTCACATTTAGTAGTGTTGATAGGTCAACAATATTTTGTGACATAATATGACCTTCTGTGCCATGTTCAGTTTTAAATCGGAATGTCTATATCTGTATGAGCAGCAGAAATTTTTAATTTAAATAAAATGGATTCTAAAAAAACTAGATGCCAGATTTCAGCTTATTAATAGCGGGAGTAACACTTTTATCGATAAAGAACACACTCTGATTTCTGAACATCTATTCTCATAATGAATGTAATGTTACCAATAGACTCCGGCCGACGGTGATTTTTTTGGCCGAAGGCGAAGCTCATGCCGAAACTCAGGCTTCCCTAATTTCTTCGGCCGAAGGCATTAGGCATTATTTTGATATTAATATCTGAACAAGCAATTCGTCACATTTTTGTGGTTATAAGTTTGTAATACGATAAGAAGAATTTATTTGAGGTTGTATTTTTAATACAATGGAAAAATTGACAAATAATTTTTTTTTTAATTTTAATATACGTAAAACAAAACAACTTTTCCTTTGATGCAATAAGACACAAAATAGCATTCTAGTTTCTAGTGAACATAAAACAATAAACCCACATCATAATCAATAAACCATATCTATATAAGTAATAATAATAAAATTTAAAAAATATTTATAGTATGTAAGAAAAAGATGTTTTTCTGCTAGTCTAGTTCACAAACTCTAAAATGTCCGTAAAATTGGCGAAGGTTTTCAGCGACGAATTACGTTCGCAGAGCATCCGAACCAATATAACTTATATTCTTCGACATATAATTTTAAAAAGAGTTTTCGCATAAATAAAAGTGTATTCTACATTTTGAATACAAATTATAGAAAGGATTGCACATTCTCTATTTAATTATTATTACAGCTGTCAGTACTGAATAAGAGGATGAAAAATATATAATTCTAGACATTATACAGAGTTACACATTAAGGGTCAACTAAAATGTACTGCTGTTGATGCGGTCGAAGGGGGTTAAAACGCGAAACAATATATAAAGTTGAAAAGCCCTTCAAAGACACTTTAAACTTTTATTCCAGATTTTGGATAGGGTTACACTTTCAAACTTTTTGGTAATAACTGATGAGGTCTGAAAGAGTACTCCTACCAAATATTACTGCTGTCAGTGCCGTCCAAGCAGGAACGACGCGAAATAATATATAAAATTAAAAAGCTATTCAAAGATATTTTATTTTTTTATTCCAGATTTTGGATGGGGTTGCACTTTCATCTTTTTAGGGATTATTAAAAAAAATACTAAAGAGTACTTCCACCAAAAAGTACTGCTGTCAGTGCCGCCTAAGGGGGTAAAAAGGTGAAATAATACATAAAGTTAAAAAGCCACTTCAAGACACTTAATCTTTTATTACAGATTTTGGATAGGGTTACACTTTCATCTTTTTAGCAAGAACTAACGGGGTCTTAAAGAGTACTTCTGCCAAATACTATTGCTGTCAGTGCCATCCAAGGGAGTAACGACGCGAAATAATATATAAAATTAAAAAGACGTACATAGATACTCCATTTTTTATTCCACATTTTGGATAGGTTTACATTTTCATCTTTTTAGGAATCACCAAAGACGTACTAAAAAGTACTTCCGCCAAATATTACTGCTGTCAGTGTCGGCCAAGAGGGTACCGACGCGAAATAATATATATAATTAAAAAGCCATTCAAAGATACTTTATTTTTTTATTTCAGATTTTGGATGAGGTTGCACTTCCATCTTTTTAGTAATAACTAATGAGATCTTAAAGAGTACTTCTACCAAATATTATTGCTGTCAGTGCGGCCCAACGAGGTGAAAACGCGAAATAATATACAAAGTTAAAATGCCATTCAAAGGTACTTTAATCTTTTGTTCCAGATTTTGGATAGGTTTACACTTTCAAAATTTTAGGAAAAACTGAGGAATTCTTAAAAAGAACTTTCACCAAATATTACATTCGTTAGTGCCGTACAAGGGGGTAACGTCGTGACATATTTATATAAAAAATTAAAAAGCCATTCAAAGATACTTTATTTTTTTGATTTCAGATTTTTGGATGGGGTACACTTACGTCTTTTTTTTTGAGTCACTAAGGACATTCTAAAGAGTACTTCCGCTAGATATTACTGCTGTCAGTGAAGTGCAAGGGGGTAACGACGCGAAGTAATATATAAAATTAAAAAGCCATTCAAACATTCTTTGTTTTTTTAATCCAGATTTTGGATGGAGTTATCTTTCATCTTTTCAGGAGTGACTAAGGACGTACAAGAGAGTATTTCCTCCAAATATTACTGCTGTCAGTGCCGTCCAAGGGGGAACAACGTGAAATAATATATAAAATTAAACAGCCATTCAAAGACACCTTATTTTTTTATTCCAGATTTTGGATGGGATTATATTTTCGTCTTTTTAGGAATAACTAAGGACGTACTAAAAAGTACTTCCCCAAATATTACTGCTGTCAGTGCCGTCCAAGGGGGTAACGACGCGGAATAATATATAAAATTAAAAATCCATTCAAAGATATTTTATTTTTTTATTCCAGGTTTTGGATAGGGTTACACTTTCATCTTTTTCGAAACAACTAATGACGCACGAAATAGTACTTCCCCCAAATATTACTGCTGTGTGTTTAGTCCAAGATGATAACCGCGCGAAAGAGTATATCAAATTAAAAATCCATTCAAAGACACCTTATTTTTTTATTCCAGATTTTGGATGGGATTACACTTTCATCTTTTTGGTAATAACTGACAAAAATTTAAAGAGTATTTCTACCAAACAGTACTGCTGTCAGTGCCGTCCAAGAGGGAAAAGGCCCTAAATAATATATAGTTAAAAAGCCATTCATAGATACTTTATTTATTTATTCCAGATTTTGAGTGGGCCTACGCTTTCATATTTTTAGGAATCACTAAGGGCGTACTAAAAAGTACTTCCTCCAAATATTACTGCTGTCAGTGCCGTCCAAGGGAGTAACACGCGAACTAATATATAAAAATAAAAAGCCATTCAAGATACTTTATTTTTTATTCCAGATTTTAGATGGGGTTACACTTTCATCTTTTTAGTAATAACTTATGAGGTCTTAAAGAGTATTTCGACCAAATATTACTACTGTCAGTGTCGCCCAAGGGGGGAAAAGAGCGAAATAATATATAAAGTTAAAAAGACATTCAAAGATACTTTATTTTTTTATTCCAGATTTTGAGTGGGGTTACACTTTCATCTTTTTAGGAATCACTAACGACGTACTAAAAACTGGTGAAGTTGGGGCAATAATTCAAAAACAAAATGGTGGTCAAAAAAGATGATAATGATCGTGAAAAAATCACACTTCCAAGTTTTACATATGTCCACGTTTTAGCGTCCCTAGATGCCAAAAAATATGTTTTATCAATTCCGTCGTTCTGTCTGTCTCTCAGTTCGCGGCATAACTTAAAAACTACTTATCCGATTGCCTTCAAAATTTGGATAAAAATTAAGGGTCATATGGGAATGACTTGGTAATAAGTTGGTAAATAAAAAAATTATTACTAAAAACTTATGATCCAATTTACACCAAATTTTGCACAAAAATCAAGTGTTACAAATCCAAGATAGCAAAACAAAATAGCGTCCTAATAAAATATTTAAAAATCCAACCTGAAAAAAGAACTTATTAGATTAATTTCAAATTTTGTGCAAGCAGGTGACGAAACAAAATTGTAACGAAATAAAAGTTTTAAAAAATCAACGTGAAAAAATCTTATTTAATTGAATTTTACAGAAAAAATAAGTATGATACGAATTCAACATGAGGGAACAAAATGTCGGTGTTTGTTAATGTAAAAACTACTTATTCAATTTATTTTAAATTATTTCCAAAAATCAAGTATGGAATAGGTAGAAGCTGGTAAAATATTCGTAGAAATCCTCGGAACAAAATAGTGCCCATTAAATTTTTTTGGAAAGACAATATATATATATATATATATATATATATATATATATATATATATATATATATATATGTGTGTTACTAAATGACTATGTACCGAACTAAACTGGGTCATAATTAACTGTTCCTAATAAAAGGAAATATTCATAATGGGTGAATTTCCGGGTAAATGAAATTTACCGATTTTTTTGATGTACCATTAATGTTTTTTAATGTAAATCACTACCTAAAATTTTCCAACGACATTTATTGACACCCTGTATATGGAATATAGATGTTCGAAAATTAAAATATTTTGGAAAGTAATATTATTGAAATATGACCCAATTATAATACATCTCTGTAACCACTACTGTTTACAAAATAAAACATTTTATTAATAAGCATGACATCTTACCTCACTAAAGTTGACTCCAAAAATTTTGTCAATATCCATTTACAGAATCTTGTAAAATATATTTTCACTTTTCTTGCATCCACTCGTAAAGATGCCTAAATACATGTAATTAAGTGATTCGAATAAATACTATGGGAGAATCATGATGACTGAATTAATATTAAATACGAAATCCAGTTCACCATTCTTCTCACAAAGTATCAACTCTACATTTAGGAGAGTTGATAGGTCAACAATATAACGTTACATAATATGACCTTCTGTGCCATGTTCAGTTTTAAATCGGAATGTCTATACCTGTATTAGCAGCAGACAATTTTAATTTAAATAAAACGGATTCTAAAAAAACTAGATGCCAGATTTCAGCTTGTTAATAGCAGGAGTAACATTTTTATCGATAAAGAACACACTATGATTTCTCAACATCTATTCTCACAATGAATGTAATGTTACCAATAGACTCCGGCCGAAGGTGATTTTTTTGGCCGAAGGCGAAGCTCATGCCGAACTCAGGCTTCTCTAATGCCTTCAGCCGAAGGCATTCGATCTTATTTTGATATTAATATCTGAACAAGCAATTCGTCACATTTTTGTGGTTATAAGTTGTAATACGATAAGCAGAATTTATTTGAGGTTGTATTTTTCATACAATGGAAAAATTGACAAATAAAATTTTTTGTGACTAAAAACGATACTAATAAAAATTTATTCTTTTTTTATTTTAATATACGTAAAACAAAACATCTTTTCCTTTGATGTAATAAGAAACAAAATAGCATTCTAGTTTCTAGTGAACATAAAACAATAAACACACATCATAATCAAAAAACCATATCTATATATGTAAGTAATAATAAAATAAAAAAAAAATTATATTATGTAAGAAAAAGATGTTTGTCTGCTTGTCTAGTTCACAAACTCAAAAATGTCCGTAAAATTAGCGACGGTGTTAGCGACGAATTACGTTCGCAGGGCATTCGCACCAATATAAGTTATATTCTTCGACGTATAATTTTAAAAAGAGTTTTCTCATACATAAAAATGTATTCTACATTTTTATTTACGAGAAAGATAAGGAAGTACCAGAGAGTACTTCTGACTAATATTACAGCTATCAGTACTGAATAGGAGGATGAAAAATAAGAAAAATATATAAAACAAAAAATTCAAAAAAACTTTATTTTTTTTATTTTAAACATTATACAAAGTTACACATAAGGGTCAACTAAAATGTACTGCTGTTAGTACCGTCGAAGGGGGTAAAAACGCGAAACAATATATAAAGTTGAAAAGTCATTCAAAGTTACTTTAAACTTTTATTCCAGATTCTGGATAGGGTTACACATTGAATCCTTTTAGTAATAACTAATGAGGTCTTAAAGAGTACTTCTACCAAATATTACTGCTGTCAGTACCGTCCAAGCAGGAACGACGTGAAATAGTATATAAGATTAAAAAGCCATTCAAAGATATTTAATTTTTTTACTCCAGATTTTGGTTGGGGTTACACTTTCATCTTTTTAGGGATTATTAAAAAAAGTACTAAGGAGTACTTCCACCCAATAGTACTGCTGTCAGTGCCGCCTAACGGGATAGAAATGGCAAAATAATATATAAAGTTCCAGATTTTGGATTGGGTTGCACTTTTATCTTTTTAGCAATTACTAATAAGGTCTGAAAGAGTACTTCTGCCAAATATTATTGCTGTCAATGTCGTCCAAGGGGGTAACGACGCGAAATAATATATAAAAAAAATTAAAAAGCCATTCAAAGTTACTTTATTTTTTATTCCAGATTTTGGATGAGGTTGCACTTCCATCTTTTTAGTAATAACTAATGAGATCTTAAAGAGTACTTCTACTAAATATTATTGCTGTCAGTGCGGTCCAACGAGGCGAAAACGCGAAATAATATATAAAAAGGTAAAATGCCATTCAAAGATACTTTAATCTTTTGTTCCAGATTTGGGATAGGGTTACACTTTCAAATTTTTAGGAAAAACTGAGGGTTTCTTAAAAAGAACTTTCACCAAATATTACTGCTGTGAGTGCCGTACAAGGGTGTAACGACGCGAAATAACATAAAATTAAAAAGCCATTCAAAGATACTTTATTTGTTTATTCCAGATTTTGGATGGGGTTACACTTTCATCATTTTAGGAATGACTAAGGACGTACTAGAGAGTACTTAAAGAGTATTTCTACCAAGTATTACATCTGTCAGTGTTGTCCAAGAGGGAAAAAGCGCGAAATAATATATAAAGACATTCAAAGATACTTTATTTTTTTATTCCAGATTTCCAGGCTATTTTTTTATTCCAGATTTTCATTTTTTTAGGAGTCACCAACGACGTACTAAAAAGTACCTCCGCTAAATATTACTGCAACGATGCGAAATAATATATAAAATTAAAAAGTCATTCAAATATACTTTATTTTTTTATTTATGATTTTGGATGGGTTTACTCTATCATCTTTTTGGTAATACCTGATTAGGTTTAAAGAGTACTTCTACGAAATATTACTGCTGCCAGTGCCGTCTAAGGGGGTAACGACGCGAAATAATATATACAATTAAAAAGCCATTCAAATACACTTTATTTTTGTATTCCAGATTTTGGATGTGGTTACACTTTCACCTTTTTAGTAATTACTGGTGAGATCTTAAGGAGTACTTCTACCAATTATTACTGCTGTCAGTACCGTCCAAGGAGGTAAAACTCGAAATAATGTATAAAGTTAAAAAGCTATTCAAAGATACTTTAACCTCTTATTCAAGATTTTGGATAGGGTTACACTTTCATATTTTTAGAAATACCTGAGGAAGTCTTAAAGAGTACTTCCACCAAATATTACTGCTGTCAGGGATGTCCAAGGGGGTAACGATGCGACATAATATATAAAATTAAAAAGCCATTCAAAGATACTTCTTTTTTTGATTCCAGATTTTGGATTGGGGCTATACTTTCGTCTTTTTAGGAATCACTAAGGACGTACTAAAGAATACTTTCGCCAAATATTACTGCTGTCAGTAGCGTCCAAGGAGGCAAAAATGCGAAATAATATAAACAATTAAAAAACCGTTCATAGGTACTATTTTTTAATCGAGATTTTCGGTGGCAATACGTTTCCATCTCTTTAGAAATAATTGTTGTCAGTGCCGTAGGAAACAACTAAGACGATTCCACAGAACGATCCATTCAAATATTTTCCAGTTTTGTTATACATTATTTTACCATCAAAAAAATATTCATTCGCCAAATTTAGGGGTTGCCGATAAATAGTTGGGAAGTAGTCTATCTAATTTTGTTCAACTATCTTTATAAATATTTTAAATATCGTAAAACGTTTAATTAGCAAATACTTTACTTGAAAAAGTTTTGCCACAATATAGAAAAAGAGATTGTGACAAGCTACTACAAATGTCAAAGATAGTTGGACAAATTAGGATATGCAAAAATGTATAGGAAGGTTTGAAAGAAGGCTAGTGATTTCCAAGGTTACCGTTAACTGGTTAAGTCGTTAAAATCATGCATCGAACATAAACCAATTTAAATATTTCAAAAACTTTGTTAAAATGACTTTGTTATGGGCAGTTGCTGAGTTAACTGGACCTTTATCCCTTCCAAGGAAGTAGCCAGGTCGGAGACGTAGTCCCATTCGATGAACCACAGCACCTGGGAGCACATCCAAAAGAAAAGGAAATTTAGGAACGCATTAACCAACAACGAATATCAATTTCAGGAGATTTAACCAAACCACAACTTAAGTGAACTGACAAAGTACCTTCATATTATATTTCGGTCATCGAAAATTATGTTATATAATTTTCTTTACATTTACTTTACATATTATTTCGCGTTTTTACCCCCTTGGACGGCACTAAGAGCAGTAATATTTGGTGGAAGCCCTCTTCAGTACGACCTTAGTTATTCCTAAAAAAATGAAAGTGTAACCCCATCCAAAATCCGGATTAAAAAAATAAATTATCTTTGAATGGCTTTTTAATTTTATATATTATCTCGCGTCGTTACCCCCTTGGAAGGCACTAACAACAGTAATATTTTGCAAAAGCACTTTTTAGTACGTCCTTAGTTATTCCTAAAAAGATGAAAGTGTAATCCGATCCAAAATCTGGAATAAAAAAATAAAGTGTCTTTGGTTTTTAATTTTGTATATTATTTTGCGACGTTACCCCCTTGGACGGCACTGACAGCAGTAATATTTGGTAAAAGTACGATTAAGACCTCATCAGTTATTACTGAAAAAATGAGAGTGTAATCCTATCCAAACTCTGGAATAAAAAAATAAAGTGTCTTTGAATAGCTTTTTAATTTTATATATATTTTTTGCGTCGCTACTCCCTTGGACGGCACTGACAGCAGTAATATTTGGTAGAAGCACTTTTTAAGACTCTATCAGTTATTAGTAAAAAGACGAAAGTGTAACTCTATACAAAATCTTTGAATGGCTTTTTAACTTTATATATTATTTCGCGTTTTTACCCCCTTGGACGGCATTGAGAGCTGTAATATTTGGTAGAAGTACTCTTTAAGACCTCGTCAGTCATTCCTAAAAAGAGAAAATTGTAACCCCATCAAAATTCTGGAATAAAAAATAAATTGTCTTTGTCTTTTTTTTCCGATTAATATTTCGCTTTTCATTGTTTAGGTTTTGTTTTAAGGTAAATTTCGCTTTGTCCATAAAATTGTAACAATTTCCCTGCGGCATAAAGCATACTTGTGTTTGTTTCTTTGTTTAATTTTATATATTTTTCGCGTCGCTAACCGTTGGACGGCACTGACAGCAGTAATATTTGGAGAAGTGCTCTTTAAGACTTCATCAGTTATTACTAAAGAGATGAAAGTGTAACCATATCCAAAAGCTGGAATAAAAGATTAAAATATCTTTAAATGACTTTTTAACTTTATATATTATTTCGCGTTTTTACCCCCTTGGACGGCACTAAGAGCAGTAATATTTGGTGGAAGAACTCTTTAGTACGTCCTTAGTTATTCCTGAAAAGATAAAAGTGTAACCCCATCCAAAATCTGGAATAAAAAAATAAAGTATCTTTGAATGACTTGTTAGCCCCCTTGGACGGCACTGACAGTAGTAATATTTGGAGGAAGTACTTTTTTGGTACGTCCTTAGTTATTTCTACATAGACGAAAGTGTAACCCTCATCCGAAACCTAGAGTAAAAAAATGTGTCTTTGAATGACTTTTTAATGTTATATATCATACAATAAATAAAAAATAAAGATGGCGCTGTAGAGGTAAACATTGTGCGGTGTTTCTGTCTCCAAAATTCAGTTTTTTAAAGCTAAAAGTCAGTTAAAATTGTGAAAAGTGTTTGTGATATTGTTTAACGATACAAGGATCGTTTTTCTAGTGAAATTTTTGTGTAATCGGACCGATTGGCAGAAATAAACATCGATAATGGTTTTGACAAGGAACGACCTGGAGGACATTCGAGACAAATCTCAAAAATTTGGACTCTCAAATAAATCAGTTAAAATCCGATGTTGATGTGTTACGTAAAGAAAATTCCCGCCTAAAAAAGTCTGTTGACAATCAAGAGCAATATGCCAGAAGATATAATGTACGCATATTTGGGCTTAATAAAGAAGCCCGTGAAAACAGTGTAACTTTAAACTCATCTGTTCTCAAATTATTCAAGGATAAGATGAAGGTTAGCAATATAAATATATCCTATATCAATAAATCCTATCGCGTAGAATCTAAAAATCCGGTACTCGGTAAACCGCCGGTAGTATTGGTGGAATTCGTAAATATCAACATTCGGTCGGCCGTTCTTAAACAGCGTAAATTAATAAAAGGTTCACAAGTTTTAGGTAAAGAGTACTTAACGCGAAGCAGATTAGCTCTTTTTAAAGAAGCCCTGACTAAATTTGGTGCTAAAAATGCATGGTGTTTACATGCAAATATTTATGTGAAGTGTCAAGAAGTTACTCATCGTACTGATGACGTAAGCGATTTAAATCATTTAACCCGACAATAGTGGTAAATGTATGTCGATTACTTATTTCTTTTTTTTTACCTTTTCACATTAAGACTGATGAATTTATTTTTATTTTTCTTTGGCTTCTTCTTTTATTATTGGTACACACCCAAACAACAAGAACTTATTTATTTTCGTGTGTTTATTTTGAATAGACTACTTTCATATCCTCGTATATATAAGAACGATATTTTCGATCATTTTGCCAAATTATTATTTTTTTTTTTATCACGGTATCATATTGTACGTATTATTTGACTGTGTTTTTTGATTATATTGATTTTGAGTAGGTTTACTTTTCTATTTTATTTTGTTTTTTTTTATTAATTATTAACATATTATCAAAATAGTAGTATATTTCGTTTTACTATTATGAGTAGTGATTACTGATTAGTTGGCATAGTGTAACTTTCTCTTCATGTCTAACTTTATGTCTATAAACTTTTATTTTTGCAAACCTATGATGGCTTATTTTTGGGTATTATGTTTGGGTATATGTTGGCTCATAAAAAAAAGTTGGGCAAAGCACCGCCTGTTGTGTTTTATTCTTTTTTTATTATAAATATATTTCTTTTTTCTCTTTCTTTGTGTATATAATCATATAATCTTACATTGATTTGTTTACCTTTCTTTTTTTATACAAATTTATATTTATACTGATAAGTTTAGTCATAACATGCCTAAAGATAGGAAGGTCTCTGTGGCACACTTGAATGTGTGTTCACTTTTGCCAAAATTTACTGTTGTAAGGGATCTTATAGTGCTGGAGGATTATGACATTTTTTGTATTTCTGAAACGTGGTTAAATAACAGTATACCTGACCAGAATCTTCTTATAGATGGGTATAATTTACTTAGGAGGGATCGTGAAGGGATCAGAGGAGGAGGGGTAAGTTTTTACATTAAAAAAACATTTTCTTTTAAAGTTATTCCGTCGAGTAAAAATAATGAGTAACTATAGATACATATTAAAATCAATAATATACTGTTTGCTGTAGGTGTAATTTATCGACCACCAGACCAAAATATTAGGACATTTTTAGACATTTTTGAGACTGATATTTCTGCTTTTAAATCATCATGCGATGAACTCTTATGCCTTGACGATTTTAATATTGACTTACTAAACTCTCATAATGTACATACCACTCAGTTCCTTAATTTGACAGATTCTCTGAATATTTCGTAGCTTGTGAACAGCCCTACACATGTAACTCTTACAAGTACAACCTTGATTGATTTATTATTAACAAGTAGTACAGAAATCGTTAATGATGTTCAAGTGAAGCCCGTTTACAATATATTGGATCATGATCTTATTAGATGCACTTTAAATTTGAAGTCTACTCAAAAAACACCAACTTTTAAAACGGTTAGGGATATAAAAAATTTTAACCAATTTAATTTTTTATCGGATTTTCGAGCAGCTCCTTTCGTTAATATGTTTTTGATGGAGGATGTATTTAAATGAAAAAACTGAATACTTAAACAATATTCTTTTGAGTCTTTTCAACTTCCATGCACCTCTTAAGCAAATTCGTATTACTGAAAAATATGCGCCATGGTTAATGGATAATATTCGCTTCCTAATGACCTTGAGGAACAAAGCACACTCAAAATAGCGACGCACTAAGAATCCAGGTGATTTTGAATACTACAAGTCTCTTAGAAACTATACTACACTGGCTTGCCGTAAGGAAAAGAAGGCATATTTTCAACAGAGGGCGGTATTAACAAAATTTGGAAATACTTTGAGCTGCTAAACATTGGTAAGAAAACGCTTTCGGACCCTAATCAATTGAATAACTATTACATTAACGGTATTCCGAAACTTAATCCTAGTCTGGCTCAGATTGATTGGTACAGAAACAACAAGAAGTCTGGTGTGGCAAAGTTCAATTTCCAGATGGTTACTGACAATGAGGTTGAACAAATTTTATATTCTGTGAAATCGACAGCTACTGTTTGTGATGGGATTAACATTAAATTATTGTTGTTAGCAAGTCCTTACATAATTTTTTTTATCACTCATAGAATCAATTCATCTCTAGAGAAAGGTGCATTTCCCAATTGTTGGAAGCATGCCATTCTCACTCCTTTACCGAAAATTTCCACTCCACTCGAATTTAAAGATTTAAGGCCGGTTAGCATACTGCCGGCACTCTCCAAAGTACTGGAAAGGGTTAAGGATACGTAATTGCGTAGTCATCTTGAAAAATTTTCAATCCTACCTGAGATACAGTCTGGATTCAGACCAAAACCTAGTTGGGAAACTGCTCTATTAAAGGTTACGGATGACATAATAAGGGGTGTGTATGGCGGGGATGTGGTAGTTTTGGCTCTAATCGACTTTTCTAAAGCGTTTGACACCATAAGTCATAGCTTGCTTTCTTTGATATTGGAATTTATTGGGGTGGATATCCACAGCATGAGACTGTTAAATAGCTTTTTGGATGGTAGAGCACAATCTGTTCGCATTGCCGATGTCCAGTCAGACTTTCAACCTGTAAAGTGCGGAGTCCCACAGGGAACTATTTTGGGCCCTTTAGTATTCTCAATATATACTTCGCAGTTTATAAATCAGGTCAGGCATTGTAAAATTCATTTATAAGTCGACGATACGCAAGTCTATCACACGTTTAAACCGGATAATATTATTCAGGGTGTTCAGGAGATAAATGACAACCTTACAACTTTACTTTCAGCAGCAACTTATCACTCTTTATCAATTAATTAAAAAAAAAGTTCAGTTATGTTCTTTGGAGCTTCCAGGGTCCGTCAAAAAAATTTACCTTTACTACAAATCAAAATAAATAATGAGCATCTGCCTATAACTGAAAGTTGCAGAAATTCGGGACTTTTTTTGGACTCTAACCTAAAATATACGTCTCACATTAGCACGTTGATCCGTCAGGCTTATTTCAACTTAAAATAGATTTATAATTCTAAAGACTACTTTAATAAGAAGTTGAAAACTCTTTTATGCGAGGCGTTGGTTTTATCACGATTGAACTTTTGTGACTCTATTTATGGATACTCAATAGACTCTTTTGATAAGCGCCGTATTCAGGTGTTACAAAATTCTTGTCTACGATTGATATTCGGAATTCGTAGAAGAAAACATATTTCTCATAAGCTTGCTGACCTTGGTTGGCTCCATATGTGTAATAGACGTTTACTTCATGCTGCTTGTCTTTTCCATAGGATTATTTTAAATAAAACTCCCCCATATTTGTATTGTTTTTTAGGTCGGATGTACATAATCTAAATATTAGGTTTAAGGGACGTCTTACTCCTCCAATACATAAGACTGAACTATTCAAGAGATCATTCTCTTATCAAATTTCAAAGATTTATATTGCTATCCCGGATTCTATAAGATGTAAAAGTGCTATTCCTTTTAAATTGGCCTATAAAAGATTCTTGCTTGACCAGCAATAACAGGCAACAAAATTTTAATTTTATTCTTGATTAACAGACGGGTGTGCCCCAGCGATTATAACTCTATTATTATAAGTTTTTGTTACTTATTTATTACCTACTACTGTTTTTCTCGCTTTCCTTTTCTAATGCTTAGGGTAAAGAACAGAGGGCAGATGTATTCTCGAATTCACATGTCCAGCTGCCCCTCGGCATTTTCTAGCATTATTTTTTTTTCACAAAATTTGTATGTTTCTTTTGTAGTCACTGATTGTTAGAAATAAAGACCTTATTTAGTTATTTATTTATTTCGCGTCGTTGCACCTTGGACGGCATTATCAGCAGTAATATTTGGTAAAAGTACCCTTTAAGACCTTGTCAGTTCTTACTAAAAAGATGAAAGTGTAACCCTATCCAAAATCTGGAATAAAAAAATAAAGTATCTTTGAATGGCTTCTTAATTTTATATATTTTTTCGCGTCGTTACCCCTTTGAACGGCACTGACAGCAGTAATATTTGGTAGAAGTACTCTCTAAGACCTCATCAGTTATTACTAATAAGATAAAAGTGTAACCCTATCCAAAATCTGGAATAAAAGAGTAAAATATCTTTTTATTGGCTTTTTAACGTTTTTACCCCCTTCAGTGGCACTGACAGCAGTAATATTTGGTGGAAGTACTCTTTGGTACTTCACCAGTTATTCCTAAAGGGATGGAAATGTAATCCTATTCAAAATCTGGAATAGTATCTTTGAATGGCTTTTTTAACATATTATTTCTAGTTTTCAATCACTTATAATATGATAGCAGTAATATTAGACAGAGGATTTTCTTACTACAATTTAGTTGACCCTTAATGTGCAACTCTGTGTAAAATCTAAAATTAAAAATTAAAGTTTTTTTTTTGAATGACTTTTTTTCTTTATTTATTTTTCTTAGTATTCATCCTCTTATTCAATACTGACATTAGTCAGAAGTACTCTTTGGTACTTTCTTATTTGTCTCTTAAATGGAGAATGTGTAATCCTTTCTTTAATTAGTATTAAAAATGTAGAATACACTTTTATTTACGCAAGAACTCTTTCTAAACTTATACGTGGAAGTATATAAGTTATATTGGTGCGGATGCCCTGCGAACGTAATTGGTCGCTGCAAATCGTCGCTAATTTTACGGACATAACTCAAAATGGTTTTAATTCTTGCTACTTTTGATACTAAATATAAGTAATTTACTTAAGAACTTCTGAACTGAATTAACGTTACTTGCTACAATGTATTCCATATTTTTTTAGAAAAGTAGATACTTGTGATGGTATTTACAAATTTAATTTTGTTTGAGTATTACTTATTACTTAAAAATGTACTGCAAAATCTTAATCTACTTAAAGTACTTTGTAGAAGTACTTAAGTATTTTTAGTACTTAAGTACTTTTAGTTCATTATTTATAAACAATTAATACTTTTTCGAAAGATGTTACTTCAATATTAAAAAACTTTAGTTTAAAAATGATTTTAAGTATGAAATTTACTTTATGAATTTTATCAAAATAGTGCTAGTTACAACTCGTAAAAATCTATTCATATTCATGTAAATAATCAAATAAATACACACTCAGTTTTCGTTGACTTTTTTATGTACATAATGTGTACAGAGTGTCCGATTATATTTTAAACAGGATCTACAAGCTTTATTTTTAGAGATGTTAAAAAATATTGTATATAAATGTTTTATGTTTTTGATCTGAACTATCCGGATTTGCTAAAAAAAATAAACAAATGGCAATTAGAAAGGAAAAATTACCATCAATTTCGTTATTTTATATGTAACACCCTGTATAATCTTCTTACTGATTATAAGATTACCAGGTTTGATACCCTCATCTTTAAATATAACCGAGAAATTTGGCGAAAACCCTGCCATAATGGGCAATGTGTAAATTTTGGTAACACACTGCCTCTTATGGCACGGTTCTTAAAGATACCCATTTATTGAAATAATGTTATAGAGGTTGTCAGATTTAAAATAACAAAGTTGATGCTCATTTTTTTCTTTCCAATTACCATTTATTTATTTTTTTTAAGACAAACTGTACACCGATTAGAGTAAAAAAAAATTAAAAACGCGAAATGACCCCATTTTGAAAGAAATTTCGCAGCGCTCTGAAGTACATACGGCCCTAGGGGATCTATTTTTTCATCTGGTTACTTCGGTTATTATAAATTTTAATACATACCTATCGAAAATATCAAATATCTTTATTCTTGGCACAAAACATTTCTTGTCTCAATGAGTGAAGTGTATGGTGTATAGTGGGGAGGGAAGAACTACAAGAACAAAGTTGTGTATAATAAAAATATCGTGGTTTATATGGTTTTCAGGGTTTCCGATGGCACAAAGTTCAAGTTTTAATAATCATTTTAATTTTTGACAATGCGTATTGCTGATTTTCTATAAATATGCATAGATGGCGCTTTTAATATAAGTACCGTTGTTTTGACAAAATTGGATATGCGGTGGGCCCAGTGCCTACTTGATTATTTTATTAAGGACGTCCAAATTGTCCAAACTTTTAAAACGAAACATTGATCAACTTTTATATAAAGTAGTTGGAGATGTCTGATAACGATATGTGGAAGTAATTTCTTCTCAACCCCCGGCAGGGCGGAAAAAAATATTATTCAAAAAGTGTAAGAGCTAGAAGAAAAAGTTTCGAATACAAATTGTAGAGAATAAAATTTTACGTATAAATTTAGATACTTTTTTGTTACTATTAAAATTATTAGAGTTAGGGTGGACAGAATTTAAGGGATGATATGACAGTATAAAATATATAAACTTTCTTCTCAGAGAAATGTATTTTGCTTCCCTCGTAAAAGGGAAGTAATGTAATCGAATAAAATCGCCCTCCGAGATTTTTTTCAGATCTTTACGTTTCACGATCTAATATGGTGAAAATCCAATATGGCAAAACAAAATCGCGGCCTAACAAAATGTTAAAAAAATATTACTAAAAAACTACTTGTCCAGTTTATCTCGATTTTTACACAAAAATCAAATATTATGTACGAATCAACTGGAAAAATTTTGATACGAATTCAAGATGACGGAACAAAATGGCTTAATAAAACATTTAAATTAAGAATGAAAAAATATTTAATTAGCTGATTTCAAATTGTATGCAAATTGTAGTATAGAGATAAACTAGTAAAACTGGGGTTTTAATTCAAGATGGCGGCACAAAATGGTGACCAAGTAAAAAATTTGTAATCGAGAAAAATCACCCTCTTAAGTTTTACGTATCTTCATCAATCTATCAATCAATCTATCATATTTCAGCGTCCCTAGATGCCAAGAATTGTCGTTTTGTCTGTCTGACTGTCTGTGCGCGGAATAGCTTCTAAACTATTTATCGGATGTACATGAAATTTAAGTAAAAAATTAAGGGTCATATGGGGATATACCTGGTAATATTTTAATAAAAATCCAAAATGGCAAAACAAAATGGCGGCCTAATAAATTATTTAAAAAATCAGAAAACTTCTCATTAGATTAATTTCAAATTTTGTGCAAGCATTAAGTATGATATAAAGGCTAATTTTTGAAAAAGTTAACGTGAAAAATCTTATTCAATTGACTTTAAATTTTGCAAAAAAAATAAATGTGATGTAGGGATAAACTGACACGAATTCAACATGACGCTATGACGTAACAAAATGGCGGTGTGTGTCAATGTAAAAACTAGGTATTTTAAATTTTTTCTCAAAATCAAGTATGGTATAGATAGAAACTGGTAAAATATTGTTAGGAACAAAATGGCGCCCAATAAGACAGTAATGACTATGTACTGAACTAAATTGTGCCACACTTAATTATTCCTAATACAAGGAAAGATTTATAACGAGGTAAGTTCCGGGTAAAAGAAATTTACCGATATATATATATAAAATCTGTCCAAATTTTCCCTTCGCTTATTTGTTATCCCTGTATACAAGAGCTCGAATTTATTTTAGAATAAATCTCGTTATTAAAAGTACCAAAATAATCAAAAAAATCCCTAATCTCCCATTTTACAAAATTTGTAAATACAAATCCATCTAAACTCAATTTTGTTTTAAATGTTCTTGTTGGAAAACTATTAAGTTGGCCATATCGTTCACATTTTTTTTTCCTTTTTTAATTTTCGCGGTTTGCTCCAAGTTAAAAAATAAATATCTAACCAAATCGCATTTAATCGTGGCTCATCGTCATCATCCATTGGAGATTGTGGTTAAAAGTGTAAAAATTATAAGGTAAATTTTATATGACTTACCCTGAGGAAAGAATTATCTTTCGCATTTATCGGCTTTCTTAAATATTAGACGTGATTCAAAGGGCTTATTTACCGTGGGGAGCGTTATTTGAAAAAAATTGTCTACGCATTTTTCAAAAATTTCACAGTACCTGCGGAAGTAATGTTACGAGCAAACTATTTCATGTGAATTGCAAATAATTTGGGGATTTATTTGAGTCTCACGGCAAAATATTTCACTTCTGATATTTCTATGACTGTGAACATCATAACTCACATAATGTATATTCAGGTCACATTGTTGACACCTTATCTGACAAAATTTTTAGATAAAGCACTCCTGGATTTAGCTTTCGAAACCCCTTAACAGCAAAATTGATTAGAAAATTGAAAAAAGAATGTCAATATCAAAAATGGAAAATGGAAAATAAAAAATATATATAAAATCTATGAGCTAAATTGTAAAATGAGTACAGTTAAAATTGGTACATTTTGAAAAACTTTGTAGACCCTAACAATTAACATAAATTATTTAAAATACATATATAAGGTAATTGAATATTATTATACAAAATAATACCAAACGTCTTGTTATTGACAGTTAAATGAGACGATGAGACAGAAGATAATGAAAATTGTACCATTCAGGAGACATATATATATATATTTTTACTGAATCAGGATGCATGCCAGCTGGGGCAATCACCCTCAAGAAGGGCAAGTAGCTTTGGATCTGTACCGTATAGTCATTAGTTCCCCTATTGGAATTTGCCATTAGGGCTTGAGATTAGAACAGGCTCTGGTTCTGATGATGAAGTTGATATAGATAATGTGTCGTTACTTGTGGATACTATGTATTCCATTTTATCAGATGTAGCAGACTAGAATTTTAAACAAAAAACTTCATTACTAACATGCACATTAGCCGAACTAAAAATTAAGTTTATTTAAAATTATTACCATTCCTTCTTCATGTTTATACAATTCTTTTTATACAAAGTAATATAGTATATATATATATATATATATATATATATATATATATATATATATATATATATATATATATATATATATATATATATATATATATATATATATATATATATATATATATATATATATATATATATATATTTATATGTTTGGTTATGGCTAGAGAAAATTTTGTTTATATACATACACACACAGCCCTTCAGATATCATATTATTTTCTAAAAATATGTTTTTTCATATTCTAGAGACTTTATACCACAATAAAACCAAACCGTTATATTTCCCTTTTTATTTTTTTAATACCAACTGTGATTAAATAATAATTTAGGACAGAAAGAAAATGATATGTGGATATGGAAATCAAATATCAATTATATTATTAATTATTTATTATTAAATTATTAATTTAAGTTTGATAACAAAGGATCGACCACGCTTATACTGGAAATGTTATTGAATATTTTTGGTTTATAAGCAAACGCCTTTATGGGCGTGTTCCAGCTATCTTTTTCAAATGTTGCATCGAGTAATCCGATGAAATATTAAGTAATGGGGTAGTGGAATAGATACAGTTTTATACATTTTTGCTTAAATCTTGAAAAGCATAATCATAAAAATGTTGAATCTTTAATTTGATCTTGGATCAGTAGTATTCGAGTTATTTTTATTTTAAACTAGCAATTCTTGAAAAATCGTACAGATCAAGGTACATTTTTTATTAAGTTGTTATATAGAACACCAGAGCTTAATTTTTATTAGATTCCTTAACCATAAAGGCAGGTCCTATCTAATAAATGTGTTTAACAGTATTTGATGTATTCAAAAGTGTAATAATATTATGCAGTTTGAATCTATTAGGTGTAAAAGCGAAAGAACCAAAAGTTTCCTACATTAAAAAGAAATTATTTCGATGCGCGGTACTACGATATAATCAATAAATAAGGTAAGCCGAAAAAGACCCTTTAGTTGTCGAGATTTTTGTATATTACAATATTTTCTAGTTCATATATGCAAGTGATTCGAACTAATAAAAAAGAAATTGAACCGAATCCTTTTGAAATTAAATTGAATATATATATATATATATATATATATATATATATTTATTTATTTGCAATGTGTTTTCATTCCGGGTGTACATCCGTTCACTACTGTCGTTCTGAAAAGAACAGTTTTGCTGACGTTTCGCCAAAATCACATTTGGCATTTTCGAAGCTTTCTTTCTCGCGTCCGAATAGAGACTGAAGTGTTGGAGACTGCGACGCTTCCTTTTATACCCCCACTCGGGGCCGAAGGTTATATCTGCGCAGGCGTTGGTCGTTATTTATGTTTTCCGGATGGTGATGTTGTTGTTGCGCTAATTGCGCTTGAGTTTTTGCGATTTTAGATTTGTCTATTATTGTCTTCCATACTGTTGGTAGTTTTAATGATTCGTCCCTTTTATTTAAATCACCTTGCTTTTCAATTTCTATGGCTTCTCGGATTATTCTGGTCTTATAATGTTCTATATTGGCAATCTCCCTACACCCATCGAAATTTATTTTATGGCCGGTTTCCTGATGATGTAGGAATAAAGCTGAGGTTGTTTGTTTATTTCTGATGCTGAGTTTATGCTCTTCCACTCTTGCTGATATTCGCCTGTTAGTTTGCCCTACGTACAACTTTTCACAGTCCTGGCACGGAATACTGTACACTCCGTGGTTTTCCAGTTTGATTTTATCTTTTGGGTTTCCGAGTAGTTTACCTATAGTTGTTTGTGGCTATAGATAAACTACTCGGAAACCCAAAAGATAAAATCAAACTGGAAAACCACGGAGTGTACAGTATTCCGTGCCAGGACTGTGAAAAGTTGTACGTAGGGCAAACTAACAGGCGAATACCAGCAAGAGTGGAAGAGCATAAACTCAGCATCAGAAATAAACAAACAACCTCAGCTTTATTCCTACATCATCAGGAAACCGGCCATAAAATAAATTTCGATGGGTGTAGGGAGATTGCCAATATAGAACATTATAAGACCAGAATAATCCGAGAAGCCATAGAAATTGAAAAGCAAGGTGATTTAAATAAAAGGGACGAATCATTAAAACTACCAACAGTATGGAAGACAATAATAGACAAATCTAAAATCGCAAAAACTCAAGCGCAATTAGCGCAACAACAACAGCACCATCCGGAAAACATAAATAACGACCAACGCCTGCGCAGATATAACCTTCGGCCCCGAGTGGGGGTATAAAAGGAAGCGTCGCAGTCTCCAACACTTCAGTCTCTATTCGGACGCGAGAAAGAAAGCTTCGAAAATGCCAAATGTGATTTTGGCGAAACGTCAGCAAAACTGTTCTTTTCAGAACGACAGTAGTGAACGGATGTACACCCGGAATGAAAACACATTGTATTTTTCCATCCGTGAAGGAGTAAAAATCAACACATATATTTATTATATATATATATATATATATATATATATATATATATATATATATATATATATATATATATATATATATATATATATATATATATATATATATATATATATACATATATTACTTACTGGTAGTTATAATAGGGGAGCGCCTCCTCCTCCTCTTCCTCTCTCTCATGTCCCTCATTCTTAACTTCCTCCCCTTTTATTCTCATTCGCATCATATTTTTAATTTTTTCTCTTTGTTCTCCCACATTTGATTTTGCATTCTTAAGTCTTATAAATAGGTGCATCATGATCATTTTAGTATGCCGAGGCACATTTACTAAGCTGTGCTCGAGTTGCGTAAAAAGTTATTTTTGAATTTTTCCACCAATTTTGTATAAAACAAAAAGAAAAAATGTGTCAAGTAATAAGTGAATTATGTGTAATCGCGAAAAATTAACTACAACTATCAGACAGTTAAAAGTTAAATATCTCAATTTCTTTGAAGTGATTTCGAAAGATGAATACACCAAGCTGTTTTATCCACTGAAACGAGATTATTTGGAAGCAATTGACTGTTGTGATGATTATTTAGAAGGAATTATAAGCCTTACTACGTTTTTCAATACATTTGGGAAATCATACTTTGTAGGAGAATTAAGCCACCTAATAGAATTTATAGGAGAAGATTGCCAATTTATACCTGCTATTATTGCAACCCAAAAGAGGTTCCAATTATACGAAGATAAAAAACAGGTATTATCAAGGAAAGTTAATCCTATTCGCAAAAGACGTCCCCCTACATATTTAAAATATTATGTTAAATAAATGAAATGGCTGAGTTGCTGATTGCAGTTAAATTATTAGAGGAGAAATTTAGTAATCTTTCAAAAACCTATTTCTCATATTGTATGGCAAGTGGTCCGGAGTGGATAGACTTTTATTGTAATCAATCTGCGGAATTCGTAAAGGCTGCCCTCTGTTGCAACAAATACTTTGAAACATTAAATTTTTTTCAACTTATTCAAGATCTAAAAGATATTGGCTTTGGTTACTATTTAAAAGACTTGAAGCAATTTATTGACGAGGATACTATTCTTCAAGAAATTGAAAAGGAAGAATAAATTTAATAATATTTACAATGGAGCAAATGGTTACTGAAATGTATGAAGAGTTTATTATATCTGCTGCATACTTCCAATATTTATCAATTGTAGGCGAAGAAGACGCAGAAGCACAAGATTTGTCAGCATATGTTAATAATATAGATCGAATGGAACAATGTAAATTAGCCGCTAAATTTTGTAATGATTATTTAAAATATAAAAATGAGTATGAACTTTTAAATGAATTTAGAAAATTAGATTTAAGGTATCATATTAATTGTATTCAATCATGGTTGGTTAATAAAAAGGTAATTAAGTTTTTTTATATTTTTATTCATTCATAAAACAATTGTCATATAAAAATAACATTTGTCAAAGCACACATACAAGGTGATTTTGAATGATAGAAGCATTTTGGTTCCATTAGCTTTAGCGCTGGTTGTTCATCTATTTCAATCACAGGCTTTTTAGAATATTTCTGTATAAAATCCTTTTTTTCGCTTCCTTTTACAAAAACAAAATCTGCTTTCTTCGTAAGTGTTTCAATTATTTTTGGGAAATGATGTAATGGAGTAAATCCATTATTCCAATGTATACAATGATAATTTTTCGTTAACCATACCGCCTGCTTGTGACAATCAGGTGAAAGAAACTCCATTGGAAAAGGCTTTTTAAAAATGTAATGAGTCATTTCATAACCATCAAAAGCTGCAAGCTCTTTCGGTATAAATTTATTTTTTTCATCCTTGAATATCTATAACCAATCTCATATTTTCAAAGCAGCAAATTTTTTAATGAGACTTTTTTTACTTGAATAATTTGCAATTTCTTCTTTCAGTTGATTTATTTTAAAAATAAATTTTTCAATTTGTAGTTGTAGTTTTGATGTCATGACTAAAACTAAAAGCTTTTGAAAATTTCTTTAAACTAAATCGAAATATGAAAATAGTGGGGATAAAGTTTATAATTGTTTCACAATTTTAGTAAGAGGGTTGTAGCTAAATAATTTGTCGTGTAAAATAAGACAATAAGCAGAAGTATCTTTTTTAATTGCATTGTGTGTCTCAAATTCAATTCTCATTGCTACGGATCCCGTTTGAATTGTTTCTTTTTGATGGGAGCAATCAATATGTGTAATAGGACTAATATTTTTGAATTGTTCAGGATTAAAAATGGGATCATTTGGAACACCATAGTAAGACAGTCTAAAGTTGGCAAACATTTCGTATAAAGCAGAAAATTTGTTTTCTTCGAAATTTAAGTACAAATCGTGATAAGGATATCTTTCAGAATTTAAATATACTCTAATATTTGACAAGGTAATATTGTCAAATTTACTCATATCTTTAACAATTTTCCCTTTTCTGTTTTCTTGAAAGCCAATCACAACATGACGAGGAGCTTCTAGTTTACTAGTTGTTTTTACCGGCCATGTGTGACGGGTTGTTTCGGTTAGAGAAGAATATTCAACAAGTTCCCAACTCCTGAATCCTATCAATATATCTTTATTTGATTCTAATATTTTTGATAGAGCAAGTTGTTGTGGCATATCAACTAGAATGTGAGGAACTTTCCAATAAATTTTATCGAAAGTAACCAATGGAGTGTCAGGAGCAGTAACAAGGTGTGCCGGATCTTCTTTGAAAATAACACCATCTAAATCATCAGTTGATCTAATAAGAACCAATTCCTGTTTCATATTCATAATAATTTTTCTGTAATCTTCAAAAAATCCTAAAAGCATTTTTAGTGGTATGGATACGGAGAATTTTCCATCATTATCAACTAAAATTGTATCACCTTCTTTCCGATGTGGAAACCAACCTGCATTTTCCAGTTTTAAACTTTCGTTGGTATTGTGAGAAAGGTAGCTTTTTAAGGTTGATGCTAATCCAACATTTCTTATTGAATCTATAGTAATTCCGTTTAGTTCATAGCGGATTTCTCTGAACAAAAAGGCTATACCATTGTTAATAAATAGCAATTCTTTCTTATATTTACCTTCTGTATTAGTTAATTTTCCTTCGATATAAAGTAAACTATCTGATGGTAGAGTGTAAGCATCGAGTTCTTGAATTGGGATCCTTATTTCATCATTGTAATCGAATTTTGAAGAAATATATGGTTGATATGTGTGAAGCTTAGAACTGACGATGGAATTGTCTACATAAAAACAGTGAAACCCAAGGATGTGAGAAATTTACGATTATCTCGTCTTAACTTGTTGGTGTTGGATTTGATACTGAACTGTTGTTTAGGCTTTTTCTTTTTATAAGTTTTTACTTTGTTGATAGTGGTAGGGGCAAGTCTCATCCCAAGGGCTCTATTATATCTAATCATCTCATATCATTTTATATTTCACTTGTTTGTAAATGTAACCTTACTGTTATAGTTTCTCCTCTAAAACTGATAAGTTCTCCGTCTTGATCAACTATTTTAACTGTTATATTGTTAATTGCTTTGACGCTAACTGGAAAATACAAAATGGGCAAAGGAGATTCAACTATTTTATACCCTGGAGCTACAGTTGGATAAAACTGGTGAATAATATGAACAGGTTTACCATTATTGTAAGAACCGACACAAATATTACAGTCAATACAAATAGCATTCACCTTAGTTATTTTTGCTACATTATCTGATTTTTCCTCTTTCATAGCTTCTAGTATCCTGCTATTAAAACCCAACATTTTTCCTATCGAATCTTCCTTGGTAAAATCAATTATTCTACTACACATTAAAAAAGTTTTTAGAGTATTAACATTTGCTTTTAAAAGAAAAAACATTTTTTCATTCGGAAATAAATCTTCTATACTTTCTCTTATGTATGTTTCTATATCTGTAATGTCATAAGTTCCGTCGGGAATAACAATTACTTTATTATCTATATAAAATTTATTATATCCTTCTTTTATATTGGGGATAGTCATAAACGTTTCAAAATCAGCTAAACCCAGGTAATATTGTTTTTCATCCTCTAAATATATAGGCGGATTAAAATCAGCAGACAAAACAGAACTGTTTCCTGATATGGCAATTGTGGTAGACATTGCAGTTTATTTATGAATGAGATATTACAATAAATAATGAGTTTATATATTTTTTTGCAAAAATTTTAGGGATAGTTGACCACAGTTATATGAATTAAATTTTTGTTTATTTTCATAAGTATAAAATACATCCACTTTGCCATTCGAATTAAAATATTTGAGAAGTTCAAAAGGTGGTTTTAAATTTCCATAACTATCAAAATATATTACATTTTTGTTATTTTTAATATAAGCAGTCCAATGAGATCCTTTATTTTGTTTTTTATCCAAATTTACAATACCACATTCTTTCAGATTAATTTTTTTTGGAAGTTCATCGAGCATAAAAACACCTCTAAAGCCAGTTATTTTTAACAGCTTTACATATTTAATAATATCATTGTTCGTAAGTGCTCTTTTTGGAAAACTTATTTTGAGTTTTTTTTTTGTCTGATTGCTTTCATTTTGACGGATCCTCCTTTATAAGGTCTAATAAATAGTCCCTTTCCTTTATATGGTCTAATATATAATCCTTTGCCTTCTTTAGAAGCATTTTCCATTGCAATATTATGTCTATGTATTTCTTCTAGTTGCTGTTTAGCTGCTTTAGCATCATTTACTGCCTTAGCAATTCCTGCCGCGCCTCCACCTAGTGCACCCA
The DNA here is from genome assembly GCA_030620095.1 of Kuschelorhynchus macadamiae. Classification (NCBI taxonomy): domain Eukaryota; kingdom Metazoa; phylum Arthropoda; class Insecta; order Coleoptera; family Curculionidae; genus Kuschelorhynchus; species Kuschelorhynchus macadamiae. Next base: position 458,924 of record JAUTXW010004403.1, read on the forward strand.
GGGTGCCAAGAATGGGAAACAAAAGAGGTAGAAATCCTCCAATTTTTTTGGGTGTTCGAATGATACGTTTTTTTCTCAATTTAAGTTTACCCCCTTTTGTATTTTTTAATCCCAAACCGAACTTTCTTTTACCCTTCATTATTCCTGCAACACTTAAAGCTGCAATTTTTTCACCAATAGAAGAATCTTTAGCTTTTACCCTATCCCAGGCTTTTTTTTCTAATATTTGGTCAGATATGTGTCTTTTTGATAAATCTTCAGTCTGAGAGTAAGATATATCATGTTCTTTGCAAGCGGAATCCAATGGATTTATACCAACGTCACCTCTAGTTAATCTTTTTTCCAAGTTGGTGCCGGGACCACAATAATTATATCCTGGTATATGAACTTCGAAAGGTAGTTTACTAATTAATTTATTTACTAAACCAGAGCCTTTTCTATTACGTGTTTTAATAGTTTTTTTCAACTTATGACGACCCACAGTCATTGAAGTTCTTTTTATACTAAAAGCACATTGACATTTTTCTGGTATAAATACTTTTACAGCTAAAAATATTTACTAGTGTGATTAAGAATGAGGATTGAAAAACAAAAATTCTCATTACCAGTAAATAATCATGACGAAAAAATTTTAAGTAAACAGTTGAGAAAGCACTTGGTGACTTATTTTGCGGTGGTTCAAAAAGAGGGCTTATAGTTGGTTGCAGTGGTAGCGGTAAAACCAACGTTATGCTTACACTGCTCGAGCATCCTAATGGAATTAGGTTTGAAAATGTCTATGTTTATTCAAAGTCATTAGATCAACCAAAATATGAATATTTAAGAAAGTTGTTAAAGCCTATGAAAGAAATTGGATACTTTGAATATGATAGCGATGAGAACATTATTTCACCTCATGAAATAAAGCCAAATTCTGTTATCATTTTTGATGATATTCCTTGTCATAATCAATCTATTATTAGGGACTATTTCACGCATGGAAGGCATAGAAACACCGATTGTTTTTTTATTTTTCAAGGATATTCCTCAATCCTTAAACGTCTAATTCGAGAAAATGCAAACTTATTAATTTTATTTAAACAGGACTGTTTGAGTTTAAAACATATATATAATGACCACTGTATATTGGATATGATATTTGATCAGTTTAAAAATATTTGTGCTAACTGTTGGATGGATCCATATGGCTTTCTTGTAATTGACAAAGATTGTGAAGCAAATCACGGCAGATATAGGAGTAAATTCGATTCCTTTATATATTTATAAAAGTAAAAAATTTGCAGTTTTATTTCATTTAAAACTTGTACAGTATGGATAAACGTTTAGCTCGAGAATTAATAAGATCGAGACAAGCCGTGAAGCAGAAATATCAAAGCTTGAAATTAGCTACTTCTACTGCTCAGTCCGAATTAGAACAAACTTATAGACCAATAACACAACCACTTAAACAGCTAATTTCAAGTATTGGTAAATCCGAACCATTCGATTTAAAAGAAGAAAGAGTTTCAAAGTATGAAGATTTCAAAACACCTACAAAGCTTTATAAAACATCAACCCGGACGAAAAATATTCAGAAAACAGGAAAAACTCCGTTACTCCCTACAGAACTACCAACATTTTTAAATGACAGTAGTATCACTTCTTCCTCTCATGTAGTACAACCATTGTCATCAACTGTTATAGCAGAAACTTCAGATCCTTCTAGTGACACAACAACAAATTTAAACTTGTCAGACATATTGGAACAAACTAGAAAAACAATTCAAACCTATGTTGGTACACCATCATATAAAGATTACTTAGCAGATTTTCATGAATTACGTGAAAGATACACAACATAAATTTGACCATTATTATGGAATAGTTCATGACCTCGAAACGGATAAGTTTTCTTTTGGTTTAACACAGATACCGGTAGAAATTATTGGAAAAGACATTAAAGTGGGAGGAATAACGTACACAGGCACGCCAGGTTTATACGAATTGCTTTTCAAAAAAGAACCGAAAGGTTATAAGAAGGAAGATTTAGATAATTACATGAACATTCTAGCTAAAACAAATGTATATCGTAGGAATTTTGATTCAAATGAACAAGTTCAAGGAAATACATCACACAAATATGTTACAATAATAGGACCATATTTACAAAGAAAGGGGATTACAAAGACAAAAACCTTGCCAAGATTAGTTACAGCATTTAACAAACCAAAACCTCCGTTTAGAACAACTAGAGCCAAATCTACAGGAAAGGGATTAATTTTGAAAACAAACAGATCAAATACAGACTATGTATACTGGAATAATGTAAACGAAATTGTTGATAGGCTACGTTTATTAATTTCATCAAGTGATGCGGGAAATAATGCTCGTAGTAACGAGATTATCTCCATTATTAAAGAATTAAGAGAAGATAAAGTAATACTATAAATAACAGCTATCAAATATAATCATATTTATTGTTTAATGAAAGCTCAACATGACAGTTGATAAATTTGGACGCCATATTTCAAAACAAAATCAAGAGAGAATAAGTGACATTAATAATTTAAAAAGGAGATTAGGTGAAAATGAAACAAATAATGAAATCTTTGCTAAAAAGCTAAAGGTTTTTGATGAAAATTTTTTAAAGTATGAAAACCAGATTAAAGGATTTTATACCTCAATTGAAAACGTTAATAAACAGTTGCTAACGCTAAATCAAATAAGTAAAGATTTGCAATTTTTAAATGAACATGTTAAAAAGGAAGACAAAAAAATTAAGTGATGATATCAACAAAATTAATCAAATAATGGAAACAAATATAAGAGAAGTAATAATTGAAAAACACAAGGAAAAAATTAAACAATTAAGAACTTTTATAAAAAGGTTAGATGATGAAAAAAAAAAAGAAATCAAAATAGCATTCTTAACAGTAGAACAATTGACCAACTCACTTTGGAAGAAAATCAACAATATATTTCCTTGGAAAATATAATGTCCAGTGTAATTAAGAAATTAGAACAAGAATTAAATAAAACAGAGGAGGAATTCAAAAATAGTGATAGTAGATCAACTACTTTCTTAACTGGAGAGATAAAAAAATCCTTTAATGCGTTAGAAAAGGAGATTACTAAAATTAGTAAAATTTTAAATGAAAAAAGTTATACAATACAAATTGATAAATTGAATGAATGGGAAAAAACATATAAAAGTTATATTTCGAATTATTACAAAACATAGAAAGTGAACTTCCTTAAAATTGAATAAACAAGTTTGTTGTCATGACAACCGTTAAACAACAAGTCGTTAATGAATTACATAAACCTGCTAGAAAAAACTACAAACGCAGAAGGGTGGTAGTGAAAGGGTTAAATGATCTTTTTCAAGCTGATTTGGTTGAAATGTTACCCTATGCCAAATTTAATAAGGGATTTAAATATATCTTGATTACCATAAATGTATTTTCTAAGTATGTTTGGGCCGAACCGGTAAAATCTAAATCTGGAAAAGACGTAACAGCGGCAATGAAAAAAATATTAATCAGTGCAAAAACTCCACCAAAAAACTTGCAAACGGACAGAGGGAGAGAGTTTTTCAATGTAACTTTTCAAAATTTGATGCAACAATTTCGAATTAACCATTATAGCACGTTTTCCAATTTGAAAGCGAGTATAGTAGAAAGAGTGAACAGGACTTTAAAGAATAATATGTGGAAAATATTTAGCATTCAAGGAAATTACAAATGGTTTAATATATTAGCGGATATTGTAAAAGATTATAACAATACAAAACATTCTTCAATAGGAATGAAGCCAAAACAAGTAAATAAAACAAATGAAAATAGAATCTTGAAATCTGCATTTACTCATGCTAAAACGTTAGATATAAAATCTCCAAAGTTTAAAGTTGGTGATCACGTACGAATAAGCAAGCATCGAGAGGCATTTTCAAAAGGTTACACACCAAATTGGTCAAATGAGATATTCCACATTAAAGAAGTTAAGATGACAAACCCTTGGACATATTTAATTCAAGACGAAGATAATCAGGACATTCTGGGTGGTTTTTATGAGCAAGAATTACTAAAAGTAAAGCATACCGATGTGTATCTTATTGAGAAGATTTTGAGAAGGAAAGGAAACAAAGTTTATGTGAAATGGTTAGGACTTGATAAAAAATATAATACATGGATTGATAAAAAAAATATTGTTTAATTAAATTGAAATTAAATTTTAGTTAAATTTGTTTTATTTCTGTTCCTCACTTTATGCTTTAGCTGATACAAATTACAAAGTCTTAATGTGCTAATTAATTTCAAATAAAATTCACATTTAGGAAACTAAAATTCTATTAAGTAAAACATCAAATACAATTTTTATTAAAACGTGTCAAATATATTTTATTTCTATGTTCCTCAGATAATATCGAATCTAGAATAAGTTTACAATCATTTATTCTTTTTTCAAAACGGAGTCTATCTAAGTACCACATCTGAAAGTTACTCTTACGGGCTTGTCATGCACCTTATTGTTCTCTTCCAGAAAAGATATTGTTTTCTTCGTAATATTTTCTTTTTGATCCATTTTCATTGTTTTCTTCGTAATATTTTCGTTTTGTTCCATTTTGCTTCAATTTGTTTTCCATTTGTTCAGGATATAAAGCAAGTAATTCCATCATAGTTGAAACATTTTCACTGTTAGGATTTTCTGTTGGACTTATTATATTATAAACATGCGTACACAAGTCGCCACAATCAGCTGAAATATTATTTTGAAATATTTTGAAATATGTATTGAATTCTTGCCTTTTAAGTATAGATAATCTATAATCAATAATTTCCTTTAATCGCCACAAATTGTCCAAAGACTCTTGTCCTAAGTATATGAAGTGTGGGCCTTTTGTAATTTGCAGAACAGGGGTATCATTTATTTTCTGAACCTGCAGATGAATGTTGTTTATATTCACACTGGTTTGATCAATTTGAGGAAAGTAGAAATTGTTTACAATAATTCCTTGATGAACACAAATGTCTTTCCAATTTTCTTCGGTTAGTGCGATTGAAAATCCAGTTTTTCCACCAATTACAATTTTTGGAGAAAAATCATTTAAACTAATGCCAACAAGAACAAATTTTGACAAAGAATTATTTAAAAAATAAATTTTTGGATTAAGAAGCGTTTCCAAAGGTTTATGAACCACGGCGTTGTTCATAATGACTAAACGAGACTGAAACATATTGTGTTATTCTTGTACTTAAATATTCTCATCCCCACTTTCTTTAAAGTTTCGATTAAAATGGATTAATGAAAAAATAGATTTCCAGTTTGAAATTTGTAATAAAGATAAATAATTAAAATGGTAATGTATAAAAATAATGCAAAGTTTAATGTAACACTAATGATGGAAAAGTAATAATTTTTGAATCCGTCATAATAATTGGTACAGTTGGGGGTTAAAATTTGTAACTGATTATTTTTAAACTCTAACCTTTCTATCCAATTTGTATCAAAAATAGATCGATTTGGATATTGATACAAAATTTTAAAAAATTTACTTGCATTTTCATTTCCATTTATTCGTTCCATCCAACTAATTGTACTATTGTTAATTAATCCAATTTTCATAAATTAACAATACTTACTTAGAGTGACGTCTGTTTTATTAGAAAAACATATTTCACACTGTGTTACGCCAGAGGGATGATGAACATAAAAAACATTTTGGAAAATAAAATAAAGAAGAATAAATTGAGATCTACTGATAGTCATTAAAACAAATTAATAATTATATTCCAAATTTATTAACATTAAGCAGATACTTTCACCACGAAAGCAAAAGCAGTTGTAAAAAAATAACAATAAAATACTTAATTTAAATATATGTAAAAGTTCATAAATAAGGATATTAATAATACTATATAAAATGTGTAGCTTGAAGACTTATTTTGAATGGTTACAATTATTCGATTCCTATTTTTCCATAAACAGTTATTTAAATCACAATTCCTAGCATATTTCTTATGCTTCACAATAGGATCATCATAACTTAACCAATCAAAAATGTCAATACCACAATAAAAACATTTACAAATATCATTGATTGAAGTATAGTAAAAGCCAGCTCCAGCTAACACTTCTGGTCTCAATTTTCCTTTCCATTTTTTAAAAGTGGAAAGTCGTTTTTCATATGTTTTAAAATAACTGTTATCAATTTCTTTGTGAAAAGTTTCTAAGCACATTTTGTGAAAGACTTATGAAGACTAACTTTGGTTTCAAAAACAACAAATTTAAATACCTTATAATATCTACATAAATATATCTAAATCTTCATGTTCTGCATTCCATTGATACAAAGCAATATCTTGGTGTCCCCAAGCTAATGTATTAAAACTATAGGGAATTTTATACCGCTTATCATCTTCGGAACTCAAAGCCAATTTATTAAATAACTCTGTAAAAATTGTATGTTGTCTAGATCGAAAAACATACATTGAACAAAAGGTTTTAGAATGATTTTCAACAACATCTTTATAATGAATAAAATCCAACTGCTTTTTAATTGCACTTTTTTTAACACCTTTTGCTTTTTTTGTTAAACTGTTTTCCGTTTTAATACAATATGCTTTTGCTCCAGTGCCAAAGAAAGCAGTAATGGGTTCACCAGCATATTCATCTTTGAATTTTCCTATAACTGACTTTGTAATAGGCATTTCATGAATATTATTAAATTCATAATTAGATGTGCCAAATTTGTGAATATTTTTTATCAAGTCAGAATAAATATTTGGAGTTGTGACTTCTAAAATGAACGAATCGGTATCGGTGTATAACAGTGAAATATTTTCCTGATACAGAGGTTTTAAAAAATTATAAAAGAAATCATACATGACAGTTTTAGATATATCTAATATTGAGAAGCCTACATATATTGGTTTATTGTAAGTAACTTGAATCTTTTGCATTTGAATAGCTACCAAGTTTTCAGAAAATATTGTTAAGTCCTTGAAATATGGTTTTGCAATTAAATTCTCAGCACCATCTTTTCTTCTATTTTTTTCCCACTCTGTAACAAGTCTTACGTCAATTCTCCTATCAACATTTTCCATAGTCTCGCCATAAATACTATTATTTGCCAACTTGTAAGTATTACGATCAAATTCATTCTTTGAATCATTTCTTAATCTTGAATTCAAGTCTATATATTTTTTCAACCAATCAGATTGAGAAAACTGTAAAACTCTATGAACTTTAGTTAACTTGAGTCCATGTTCCAAACATTGTATTAATAATTGATAGTGAATAACATATTTTGATTTATCATTTAAATTGGGTATTGATTTTATGCATTTAGAATTTGGCGGTTTAAAGTTTTCTGGACAAAACGGAAAATCGTTATGATAGGAATGTAGACTTGTAGGATATTCTAAATCAACTTCTAAAACATATCCCTTATTAGACTTTTTAGAAATATTCATAATATTTAAATCATTGATTTCTTTATCTGTTAACCAAACAAAATCTCCCGTTGGAATGTGCTGTGACATTGCATAACCATACAAATTTGTTGCATCATAATAAATTATGTATTTAGTTGGCTTTAAAGGATAAAAATTTAAAAGAAATGGGTTATTAGCTTCAGATTTTCTACAAATGCAAGAGCTCACACCACCGCGAACGCTTTTTTTGAAAAAGTGTATCATATCTGGATCAGTTAACAATTCTAACTCTATTCCAGTATAACGCAAACACGCCTCCCAGGATAAACCTGGAAAAGTGTAAAAATGAGCTGGATCGAGCTTATATGTGGATAAACAAGTGCTTCTAAAATTTTCAAAAATATCTGCCAAAAGTAAAGTATCAGAGAGTAAGTAAACGTCGGAGTATTGACCAAGAGATTCACATTTAAACAATTGCCAAACCTTTACAGCTCTTTGGTATTCTGCATCACTGATGTGCTCATCCGTTAAAGTATTATAAAATTGGTCTTTCTGAGGTAAAGTTGTTTCTTCTAATTTTAAATAATCATCAATATAACTGTAAGGAAATACACCTTTTTGCCGAATAAGTTTAAATCTTTCTTCATCATTGAAAATTTTTTTTATTTCCTAACATTGTTCATCTTTTAAGCTTTCAGAGAGTTTTGATAAAGAATGGGATAGAAATTGAAAAGAATCAATAAACCTTAATGATATATTTTTTTTCTTAGTCTTTTGTGTCTTTTTATCAAAATAGTTATCCACATGAATAAGCTTTTCAAATGAAATATATTTTTCCTTGTTTTGTGCGATAACTGTTAGTTGTTCTTTGTTTAAGCATAATTTTTTAAGAAATAGATGAGAATCATAATTACGCAAATTATGCAAGATAACTGGAATAAAGTTAGGTATTCTGTAATTTATGTTGCAGAGTGAATGAGCTGGACCTCTATAAAGACCGGTTATATGACAATGATCTGCAACCCTGTCATTTAAAAGAGGTTTATTACAAATATGACAAACTTTTTCATAGTTATGATAAATTTTGTCCAGTTCGTTCAAAGGGATCATTTTTTTAGGAGCCTTTAAATATTTATTGTATATGTTATACACATCTCTTTCTAAAGAATTTATAAATAATGTATCACAATTTTGACCTCTATATTTTTCAAATTTAGAATAATTATCGTCGAAGGAACATTTAATGTAATAGGCAAATGAATGTGGAATATGGTCATATTGTTTTAAGGTGCATGAAGTATTAGGATTTTTATCAACATTGTCATTATTTAAAGGCTTTAAAATGCATTCAAAATCTGCATACACCACGAAAGGAACTTTCATTTGTTTATGATAATTTACAAATTTCAAAATATTATCATATGAATAGTTTCCAAACTTATCTTTTATTAATTCTTTAGAAGGTAGGTTAATTCGTAAATGATCACAATCATAGCTATTGTGTTGTAATAAATTTTCTTCTGTAGGGAAATATTGTAAACAACCATCGCAAATATATTTTTTTCCGTGATGTTTAGAAATTTGTGCAGAAACTAGTTTTGATAAATCTTTAATATAGCAATAATGAAAAGTTTTTTCATCATCATCACTTATTAACAATAAATTGACATGTTGATTTTTTTTATTCGATGAATAATAAAGTGGACCAATTACTTCATACCCCTTTTTAGGATTTATAATTTCTAATCCATATACATTAATAGAAATGTTATTTTTTTCTTCAAAAATCTTAATGTTCTTTAGCAACATTGGAAATTCTATACCTGACATATCCAAAACAGAAGAGTAGTGTGGGTAGGATGAAGTTTCAAAATCTAATCCGCTTGGTTGGTGAAGAGCAGACACAACTGCCCAGGCGAAGCAAAAGTTGTCATCATTCCTAATGTTGATCACAGCTTGACGTCTCTTGATCTCTTGAGGAAGTTCGATAAAAGATGAGGCTCTCAGCGGATTGTGCTTGTTAACATTAATTTCCAAATGAAGTAAATTCATCAAAGCCCATCCTGCAACGTAAAAATTAAAAAATTACTTTTTTTGTTGCTGTTGTAAAATCGAAAATAAATTCTTTACCTGAATCTCTTTCTGCAAATTCGTCAGCTTTCTGGTCAATAATGGTGCAGATTTGCTCTAACATTTCTTTTTTCTGATATCCCTGGCAAATGACTTGGAACGGCGCATTAAAAGAGTTGACATCATAGCTGTCGCTGCTGGGGTTAAAATAGAAACCGAACAGTTCCATATTTAGCTTGATACATTTATATTTCTGCAGTTCTTGATCTATTAGATGTGAAATTTTGTATTCCAAATGTTGAAAATATTCTTTCACATTTATGAAGTTTTGGTGTGAGGAAATCCTATAAGATATTATTCGTTCCCTGAATGCTGACTTGATAATTTCAACACCTTCCTCCAAGCCTATTTTGGAATTGTTCTTGTGCACACTAGATCGAAGATGTCCACCCCATAGACTTTGGTTTATATTTTTCTTGCATTCTTTACAATATTTTACAATATTTGTAGAATCTATAAATTAAGAAAAAAATATTTTACAAAATATAACATGAAAAATAAAATGTTCTTACCTTTAACAAGCTTTGGTTTTTTCAACCAACTGTTGAGTTTTGTGGAATTTCCGTTAACATGTTTTTTAATATGTCGCAATAAATTATCCTTTCTAGTGAAGACTTTATTACATGTTACACACTTATGCATTTCTGAAGTTTTCTGGATAATAATAATAATAAAATTATTATTGTGCAATTCTATTTAGTTATAGTCAAATTTTGAAAAAAGCAATTGCATTTTTGAAGTTCTTTGTATAATAATAAAATTAATATTGTGCATTTTTATTTAGTTATAGTCAAATTTTGAAAAAAGCAATACAAATTAATTGACTTTATGAATCCATTTCTTCAAATGAGTCAACTAATTTGTCAAAGGCCTGTTTAACATAATTCACCGTACTTTCGTCTCCCTTTTTAATTGTGATCAAATTAGTTAAATTTTGAATAGCGAAACCCAGACACTTAAGGTTTGCTATTTGTTTTTTATTTTTTTTATTAATTTTAAATTTTTTTTTAATGATAAATGATGGTTTCGAAATTGAATTTTGTTCAACTGGTGAATTATTAGGAGAAATATCCGAAGTTAAATTTGCTTCAATTTGTTTTTCTTGCGAATCAGAATTTACAATAGCATATGGTGAATTAATAGAAGATATAGCCGAACTTAAATTTTGATCAATTTGTTTTTCTTGCGAATCAGAATTTACAATATCATATGGTGAATTAATAGGACAAATAGCCAAACTTAAATTTTGATCAATTTGTTCTTCTTCCGAATCAGAATTTTCACTAAACAAAAAAGGAGAGCAAATTGGTCTCGGAGAATTAATTGGCGATTTTAATGTTAAATAATTTGGATTAGATTTTTGAAAACAAACAATATCCTCATAGCTAGAATTTTCGAATTGATTTTCGTCAATGTCATTCAGTTCTTCAAGAGTTTGTTTAGTTTTTGTTGTAATTAAGTCCGTTTTGTTGTCAATAATGTCATTAAGATCGTCAAGAGTTTGTTGTTGAGTAGCTGTAAATAAATATTTTTCGTTGTTGGGTTTGTTGGCATTATTCTGAACTTGGCTATTGTAAATAATTTCATTCAAGTCCTGAATAGTTTGTTGTTGACTAGTTGTAAATACGTCTGTTTCATTGTCAATTATTTTGCTACTCGATGCCAAAAAATTGTCCATTATGAAAAAAATCGTAATAACAAATAAAAATGCCACAAATGTACATAAAAATGTCACCAATATATATAAGAATTAAATCTTGCCAAATAAAAATGTTAGAAATAAAAATAAAAATTAAAAAATTACCAAATAGACACAATGTAAACACCAGAAAACTCGCGAGCTCTGCACAGTGTGAATGCAGAAATCAATTGCATTCGTCTCTTCGCTGAGGCGATTTTATATGCAAAAGTTAATCACATGTGTCCTACTTAAAGTTGAACGACAATCTCTAAAAACCACTTTCTCAAGCCGATCAACAACCTTACCCCCCTCCCCCCTTCCCCTGCCCCCTCCCCCCCCGGACCCCTGAATTTCCGAGACTCAAATCCCGGCTCCCCAATTTCGGGCTACCCTCTTCAGGTTAAGTTAGGTTAGGTTATGTTAGGTTAGGTTAGGTTAGGTTAGGTTAGGTTAGATTAAAAAAGAAGAAAAGAAAAAAGGAGAAGGAAATAAAAAGAAGAAGGAAGGAAAAAGGAGAAGGAAGGAAAAAGGAGAAGGAAGGAAAAAGGAGAAACATATAAAAAAGAGAAAGAAGGAAGGGAGAGAAAGAAGATAAGGTGAGGGTGAGGGGGGGGGGTTAAGGGGGGTCTCCCCCCTTATGGGAGGGGTTGGCGGAGCGGGGAGGGGGGCGAAGCCCCCCTTGGCCCCCCCCCCCCCGAGGAAACTGACAGGGAAAGGGACAGCGAAAAAAAAAAAAACTTAAGTATTGCAGGTAGTAAAAGTGGTGGTCGATGGGATATATACTTAAGAACATCCACTCGACGATCATACAGTATCATTCGCTGTAATATCAGTTGTCGATATTATTTCTAACCTATAACCAAAATTGTTTTTTATCAAATATATCTATCTAAATCTAAAGCTCCTAACGATGGCAGAAAATATGATTGGAAACGCTGACCAAATTGAAGAAAATAATGTGGAGAACGCCGCTCAAATTGAAGAAAGAGAAGAAATTTTTGTTAACTTGGAAGGAGATTCCATCACTTATAAACATTCATTTTTGGACAAATCATCTAGGCTTGTTAGAAGATCATTCTTGTTTAACATCGACATTAATTATATTGAGGAGGAAGAAGAAGAGATGGAGGAAGATGATCAGGAAATTGACGAAGGAGTGGACATGGATGGACAACTGCTAAATTTAGGAACCGAGGCTGACGTAAAAGTAAGCAAGTTTAGGGCTAGTGAATTATTTAATAATTTTGAAGAAAAAGATGTATGTGTTATACAAAGCTACTCTAAAATTGAAAGTCGAAGACTAGGAACATTTGCTATTTGCCTTCCTTGTAGTGCAATTCACATGAGATATTTACGGAGAGGGGAGTCCGATCATGTGAGCTGCCACTACAAAAGAGCTTATGTTGTTAGTGCTTCTGATTTACATTGTGCTATTTGTAGGATACATCTTTTTCTACTAATTCCTGAACATGCTTGCTTTTACTGCAATAAAAATGAAAAAAAGAGATAGAAGATTATGTTGTTAAATATTAATAATAAACATAGTTTGTAAAGGTGATGTGTAGATTATTTCAACAATATTAATTTTAAATATAGGTTATAAACGTAATGGGTAGATAATGTCAAAAATATTAATTTTAAACATAAATTGTAAAGATAATAAGTAGAATACTTCAACAATATTAATTTTAAAAAATGTCAACTGTTACTATAAGCGGTTATATATTTTCAGTGCTATATGCAAAATACTTCTTTTTATTCTAACATCTGACACTGTATTTGTAAATGAAATAGCTAATCATATGTAAAAAAAAAGTGTCGATTATGTCAACTGCCACTAGAAGCACTCATATATTAGCATAACATTTTGTTAACGCTTGTTTCTGTATTCAATTGAGTTTTCTCTTAATTGATGCAAATTATATTAATATTATTAGTATAATTAAAAAGTAGTAGATTAGGCTATGCCGGTCCGACAATCAAAATCGTCATTTTTACATGTAAATTCCCATAAGAAAATTTAAGCTTCGATTTGCAAAAGTGGTGCCATTTTAGGGCGTGGCACTTTTTGTGTAAACCCATAACAATTGTTTTGTTATGTAATGTGAAAATTAGTATGTATTAAAAAACTTGTTAGATCATTGTTGTCGTTTCAATATAGGAAAAGGAAAAAATGTGTGTCAATTATTATATATATATTTACATTTACTTTTTTTTACAAAATTATTTGTTACCAGAGTTTTCACAAACACAAATTATAAAAAAAATATTATCCTCTTTTTAAAATTACAACAAAATGATGTCTAATTACATCTTTGAAGATTTGTACCAAATAGTAATATCTAGTGTGACATACAGGAGAATTGTTTACCATTATAGAACAACAATTTTCATCATTCCATTTTAAACAAAAAATGTGGGAACATGTATTTGGTCTACATGAATCCTAATATTCGATTATTTCAAAACAAACAATCCCATTATTTTCTTCTCGAACTAATGGTATATTTTCTTCTTGAACTCCTGGTATAATTTCTTCGAGGCTAATTGTCTGAAGCGGAATCGATCGATTTCTTTCTCCAACTGATTCACTCATTTTATTTCAATATTATTATTAATAGATTTATTCAACAGATTTTTTTCTTTTAACAGTCACTCGTACCTTAACATACTAAAATGATCTTGATGCACCTATTTATAAGACTTAAGAATGCAAAATCAAATGTGGGAGAACAAAGAGAAAAAATTAAAAATATGATGCGAATGAGAATAAAAGGGGAGGAAGTTAAGAATGAGGGACATGAGAGAGAGGAAGAGGAGGAGGAGGAGGCGCTCCCCTATTATAACTACTCTAACTTTGTATAAAAAGAATTGTATAAACATGAAGAAGGAATGGTAATAATTTTAAATAAACTTAATTTTTAGTTCGGCTAATGTGCATGTTAGTAATGAAGTTTTTTGTTTAATTTCTAGTCTGCTACATCTGATAAAATGGAATACATAGTATCCACAAGTAACGACACATTATCTATATCAACTTCATCATCAGAACCAGAGCCTGTTCTAATCTCAAGTCCTAATGGCAAATTCCAAATAGGGGAACTAATGACTATACGGTACAGATCCAAAGCAACTTGCCCTTCTTGAGGGTGATTGCCCCAGCTGGCATGCATCCTGATTCAGCAAGAATATATATACATATGTCTCCTGAATGGTACAATTTTCATTGTCTTCTGTCTCATCGTCTCATTTAACTGTCAATAACAAGACGTTTGGTGTTATTTTGTATAATAATAATCAATTACCTTATATATGTATTTTAAATAATTTATGTTAATTGTTAGGGTCTACAAAGTTTTTGAAAATGTACCGATTTTAACTGTACTCATTTTACAATTTAGCTCATAGATTTTATATATATTTTTTATTTTCCATCAACACTATATTGTAGCCTTGAAGAAGGAAATAAAGATTTCCGAAAGCTCGGCATAGTAGAAAAGAATCTTCTTTTAACCAGCCCTTATACAGACCGTTTACCCAATATTTGTACTCTGCTGTCTAGCTAGTCGGTCAGGATTATATCATCACTTATATATATATATATATATATATATATATATATATATATATATATATATATATATATATATACAAACCTATTTTAACTCATTTCCTCCAGATTAATAATATAGATTCTTCTCCTGTACGTAATCTAAAATACTCGACACTAAAATAAGAATGTGTCTATTCCTCTTATTGTAAACTTAAACTGCAACAGTTATGTAGTTACTAAATTATGGTTATATAAAAAAACATGTTTTACTGCTTTATACTTATAATAAAATATATTTTTTGCTATATTGAATTTTTTTTCAACCACATCAAATATTTCTTTTAATTCCTAAAATACTAAAATTTCATGGCAACGAAATTTCTCCAGACCTGGTAACATATTTTTAATATTTCGGAAACTTATTCCGCACAAATGATTAGGTAACGGATTTTAAATTACAAGTTTAGGTTTTTATTTTATTCATTTCAGTCTTAAATTCTAGTAGAGGGGCTTTAAAAATGCGTTCAATAATGTTATGAAGCGGGCCTCCAAACTGACGAGTGAGTTCTTACAATTTTGTTAAAAGATTCTTTACATAATTTATAACGGCGCTTCCTGGTTCTTCCTTGATCATGGGTAAACATCGGTCACTGTCGGTTATATCAATTAAAGTATCCAACGGCTGAATCTCGGGCGCCACTTTTTGGATTTATGTGGTAAAGGGCCCACAAACGCTCACAGGTAGCTTTTATACAGTGGAGAAAGTGAATCAGAGGTCAATGCGCAAGACAGAGACATTATCACTAAAGGTTGACGGGATAGAGAAAGAAATAAAACACCAATGTCGTAAACAAGACATAATCCTATGTATTAACGTTTGAAATATCACAATATAACCTAACCCTAGCTCATAACTAAAATTAAAAGTAAACCCTAGTGAGTGCGAGAGAGAAATGGAATGTATGCATTAGGAAGAGACGGGTGTATGCAATTACCTAATAACGGCAGTCGGGACGGACTTAAAATCGGTTAAGACTATAACACTCTAATTTTGTTATATAGTTTAATCTTTAAGTTTAACATTTGTAATGTATTATTTTAATGTTAATTTTTAATAATTGATATGTTCGCTTTATCTAAATTATATATTGGTTTTATAGTTTACTTAGATTACCCATATCTCAAGCGAAGATTTCATTTGTTATACCGGATTATACTATAATGATTAATCGGTATGTATAGCGCCACCTATTATCAACAACTATCAGTATTCTTAAACTAAAGTAGTTCATCACCTCGTTCTAAAGAAACGTTTTACTGCAAGTTCGAACGTTGTTACATGGGATGGCGATACCTATATCCATACAATATCATTCATCAATTAAAATTATAATTATTTAAAAAACGAAAACCCAAATAACATCTAAAGATATTTATTTCTTAATATTACAGAGAAAATAAGAATTTAATTTTAGCAATCTTGAAAACCTGTTTTTCCTCCTTTATGCAAGTTTTGGCCTTTCGATAATCTTGTCAGGATGTTGTATTTTCGACTTCAAACCTCTATTTTTGGGTCCAAGCATATCTTTTCTGTTGCTGGTAATAATAAAATACAGGCATCAATGCACCGAATTTTTTTATATGTAAGAATTTATATTTATGAAGCACGGTTACTTTGATAAATATTTCTATTTTAGATATATATAAGATTGTTTTTAGGCCAATACAGGCTTGTAACTTTATTTTAAATTTACCCTATGTTAATTGTATTCCCTTTTTGCCCTAGATATCTAACACATAAGGGCAATATTAGTACAAATTCTTTCACTTAACTCTGACCTTGAAACACATAAAATTTCTCGATTTAAAATCAATATTCATAGCTTTTTTTTCTTGGATTAGGTAGCAGTTGCATATTGGTATAACTAAATCGGTTCTCTATACTTCCTTAAATATTTCCTTTTTCAATCATTTTCTCCTGATTGCATGAGTATTTAGACCCTTTTATGGTTCGATGTATTTGGCCCTAAACTTCACTGGCCCAAACAGTTAATACCCCTAAAAGACATTTGCCCGAACCTACATTACACATAACCGTCACTGGCGCTAACAGTCGAAATCCCGACACATTGGAATGCATGGAATTTGTCCTTGGCCTTAAACGTCGAAATACATAAATATGTACGCCAATGACGTAAGAAACTTCTGTCACTGTTGCCAAAGTGCGTTATTGTTCAGATGAAGTACATATTTCCGAAAATATTAGTAAAATAATATGGTGTTTTTTTATTTATGGTTAATAACATGTTATTAATATTCCTAAATAATAAGTTTTAAATCGTTCTCAAAGAGTTTTGTTTATAAAAATAGCAAATAGCTACGTATTAATTTTACTGCGTCGTATCAGTGTTAGGATACAATAAAATAAATTTTACTAACATGATGTAAATTGTTAGTTGGTTCGGTAATGAAACATGCAGAAATAATATGCAAGAAAGCAAGCTTTTACTGTGTTCCGGATACGTCCTGAATTCTCAGCTCTTCGCCCATTCAAATGCGATTTCAAGAACGAGAGTACTAGAAAGTTAGATTCGGCAATTTAAAAGAACTATCAATATTAGGACATCAGAATAATCAGAAAGTATATTGTAATGTACAAATTTCATATTGGTAAGTCACCTAGATTCTTTTTTTGTGTAGGTATACATTTTTTTCTTAAATGTTCCTCTTCGGATTTTCTACAATATATCGGGTTTTTAATGTATAGTGCACACTAAATGTTAGTTAAAAGAAAAACCGCAACAAAAACATTTGTATTTGGTTGATAACATGATTATGACATATAGTTGTGTTTGCATTTTTAGGAAAACCATGTAAATTCATGGATGTATCAGCCACAGTAGACTTCATCTTGGCAAATTGGGGTATGAATCTTAGACAACAATAAAAAATGAAAATCAGCTTTGCATATAAAATTATGAGTAAACAGACATAGCAGTGAGGAATGGTTCTATGATCCATCTGAGAATAAATACAGAACTGCTGAGGTAATTCACATGTCAAAATAATTAGATATTTTAATAGAAATGAGACATTTCTCCTTTTCAAAATATTTTCTTCTTACAAAGAAAACTTTTAGAAAAATTTGTTAAATAGGTAGCTAAATAAAGTGCTTAGAAGAAAAATAATAGTTTATTTCCTCTTTAAAATTTTAGTTTGTGAAGTTAAAGCCAAAAATGTTATTTCCTGATAAAATGGTGAACGCTTTGTGTCGTTTTAACAATAAACTTGCTGTGAGACCACTTCGTGAATATCCTGAAAATTTCATCCAAATTGTTGAAACCACCGCAGAGTAATCGATTGATTGATAACCTCCTTCTTTAGTCTTTTAAAAATTGCATTAATATTTGTGACATGGCCATCTAAACAAAATAAAGAAAATGCCTGCAGATCCGCCATTTTTTGTCCGATTTCAAACATTTAAAAACTGGCATTCATAGAATTTAAAGTTTTATCGGAATGTAAAAATTTATAGATATTAATATATTTTATTCCCATATATGTAGGTACCCATTATATAAATGTCTGTGATTAAGTTATTAAGAATAAGTTTGAAGACGACTTCATAAAGTCAAATTTTCAATGTGGAACAAAATATTATTTTTTACTTTTTAGTTTTGTTTTTTTTGAAGTTTTTTTATTTTTTATAAAAATTTCTGTTTGGAGAACAAAGCTTTCTGAAGTAGATATTGTGAAGAAACGCCCCAGAAGTGAATCCCATACCTTGTGTCTGTGAAATTGAAACCAAACTTATTCTTAATTACCTAATCACAAAACTATATTTATGTAATGAGTGTTTTGATGTCTAATACCAGGAGTATAATGTTTTACTATCTCTATTAATTTGGTGCTGACGTCACAGACTAAAATTTTCCAGATGGAATAAAATATTATTTTCCATTTTTAGGTGCATTTTTTGAGGTTTTATTTTTTTATACAGTTTTTTATTTCATCCTTTTTAGTTCAATTTATATGAGTTTTATTTTAAGTTATATTTAACAAATAACCATATATGTCTATGTAAATTCCTAATAAAATGGTGTACGCTTTTATTGCGTCGAATAAATATTTAATATAGCGTCATTCCGCCATATTTAACCTTTTTATAATATGCTGGCTGTGGGACCACTCGGGCAATATCCCGAATATTCCTTGAAAATTTCATCAAAATTGTTGAAACCATCGCAGAGTAATATATGTACATACATACAAAAAATTCATAGGGTGAAATTGATAACCTCCTCTTTTGAAGTCTGTTAAAATTTGCATTAATATTTGTGACATGGCCAGCTAAACAGATCCGCCATTTTTTGTCCGATTTCAAACATTTAAAAACTGACATTCATAGAATTTAAAGTTTTATCGGAATGTGAAAATGTATTGATGGTACAACTTCTGATTAAATCAAATATATTTTTAACATGCCTAAGATAAAGCTAGAATAATACTTCCACAAATAAGCATTTAGTATGATCAATTTTTTTGAAATTATAAGGGCTCATTATTTAAATATAATATGTAGTTTTTTTTTTTCTTTTTAAAATTCAAATAGCATAAGTTCACCAAGACCTGGTTATTTTTCTAAGTAGTGCAATATCTATTTCATTCATTTCTTTTTTTTTTAAATAAGAGTATTAATTTTTTTGAAAGTAATTAAGAAAATTCTTTATTTTTAGTATGCCCAGGGACGACCACTATGTAATAAGATCACAAACAAGATGTAAGCTCTAGAAAGTTAGTATGTATGTCATTGATTAAAATCTGGCCTTCTTACCAACTACACCAATTCAGTTATTGCCAGGGGCGAGGCAAGTGAAAACAACCTTTTCGTGAGTTGAGAAGACTGATTACATCATAAGAAGAAAATATTTACTGTAATGTGTTTTAAATAAAGTTAATGTTTAATATAATCTTAGGTTTAGATTTATTCTGAAAATAAACTATATCTTGACATTCACCATTTTGTCAAGTAGGTATTATGCCATTACAATGTGTGACCTACAATGAATAGACTTACTTCTTAAAACTTTTTATTTCTTTAAACTTTTTATTATTTTTTATTGCCTTATTAATTTAATTAAAAGTTGGATGATTAATTTATATAATAAGTTAGGTTTCTTTACATTAAGGGTCAGTTATCCAAAAACTATTTAACCTTATTCATATCCTCAATTAATAAATACTGCACTTCTTCCCATGTATTACTGGGGAAAATCAAAGTGGAGTCATCAGCATAGGCAACCACTTTACCCCCTCGTGCCAAGATTACAAAGGGTGTTGATATACATGTTAAAAAGCACAAGACGCAGCACTGTACCTTATGGTACTCCAATTTTGATTTCTTTAGGCTGACTCATAGCTCCTCCTCCTACTTTAACATAATTAAGTAGATACATTTTGAAATCATTCAACACGGATTCACATTCACACATCATATAGCTATCCACAATGTCCAGTAACAAAGATATATAACTTTTACAAATATTTGTGATTAAATACACAAAATTTTATTAAAATTATTGTTACATCCAGGGTTAGGCTAACTCCAGACTGGACTCAGAAAAAATTCATAAAAACTCTCAATATATAAACTTAATTAAAGTTATCATAACAAAAACAGTTGTCTGTATTTTAAAAAGAAGGCAATCTATCTTGTTAATATTTTCAGAATTTGAAAGCTTGCTTCTTTAGCTTTAAGAAGCCAGTTATTTTGATAACTTCTTCAATTTGTTAAAAATAGTTCGTTGACACCTTAAATGTAGCTTCAAAATCCACCTAGCATATTTAGTCAAAAGTAAGGGTTGCTGTAATTAATTTCTTATGAAATTATTTGTAATCACAGACTTAAATTATTCATATTGTTAAAAAGTGATATGATTTGTAGAATTTTAATCAAAACCATTGCAAACTAAGCTTCAAAAATGATCATTGGAAATTGAATATCAGTACTTTTTTATTGTAAGGTTAAAAAACTTACAAAATTATACCTGGCTTCAAAACTGTTTTTGTAAAATTAATAATTTTGGTCTGTTGCATTTGGAGAAATTGAAAGAGCAAAACATGTTGTCACACCAACCAAGTTATTTGTTTGAAATTGTCTTTAAATAACTTTAATAAGAAAATTGGATTTTATTGTATTTAATAAACCAGTGGTTCACCTGCCCAGACAAATTGGCATTTTATCACCTTAACAAAAATATCGAACCTTATTTTTTTTTATTTGAATTAATCTGTGCAGGTAATTTTTACTCGACTTCCAAAAGGAGGTTATCAATTCAATCCTATAATTTTTTTTATGTAGGTACATCGAGTACTCCTGATTTGACCAATTGCGCCCAAGACAAAATATTTGACGTTCACCATACTATCAGGAAAAAAAATATGCCCGTTAATATCATGATTTGAGTTCTTAATGTCACAAAGTTCAATTTTACTGATCATTTTAAATTTTAACAGTGAATATGGCTAGTTTTCTATAAATGTGTAGAGATGGCACATTTTATGTAATATTAATATGGTGATTGTGGTTAGCTACTTATTTATTTTCTTAGGGATGTTAATAAGCTTTACCAAGTTTAGGTAGGTAGTAGGTAGACCGGGTAGTAGTATATACATATATATATATATATATATATATATATATATATATATATATATATATATATATATATATATATATATATATATATATATATATATATATATATATATATATATATATATATATATATATATATATATATATATATATATATATATATATATATATATATATATATATATATATATATATATATATATATATATATATATATATATATATATATATATATATATATATATATATATATATATATATATATATATATATATATATATATATATATATATATATATATATATATATATATATATATATATATATATATATATATATATATATATATATATATATATATATATATATATATATATATATATATATATATATATATATATATATATATATATATATATATATATATATATATATATATATATATATATATATATATATATATATATATATATTTATATATATTATATATTATATATATATATATATATATATATATATATATATATATATATATATATATAAAGGTAATTGTATGATTAGTATGCATCTGGGCACAAACAAATTAATCACTAAAATTATGTGTTTTATTTAAAAAATTACAAAACTTATTCCTAGCTATTATATATTATATTTATTTTAGCACTTAATTTTTTCTTTTAGGGTTAAACTTACATTTTACTTCTTTTAGTATCTGAGTTTTATTACCTGACTGTATTAAATATTTTAAGTTTCATTACTTAACTATTGTTCTATGTTCTGTTCTGTTTGTGAGTATTAAGTGTATTTTCTTTTGTAAAATTATGCTTTTTTGTATAATAATATATTAAATAAATACAAACATTGTGAAATTTTAAACTATAACAATAAAATATATTAACAATGACAGGCAAATAAATAGTATTTTTATCATCTACAATGATCAATTATCATCTAATAATGTACAGGAATATTGATTATAAATAGAACCCTCAATTTTTTTATGGGACAGCCTGTCTATTATATGCCCATTAAATAGGCATCTTTTTGCTAATCTTAAATATGTTAGATTTGATACCTTTACCTTTGAAGACAAGGGAGAAAAACCATGCCATAAGAGGCAAGTTATTCATATCGGTGTTTTCTCTAACATCTCTTATAATAGGTATACTGTCAATTTCCTCAGTTGTGTTTCACGATAAATGTTTCAAACCTAGTATAATTATAATTAGCAAGAAGAGACCCATTTGATGGACATATACAGGGTGTACCACCATCAAAACAAAAAAAATTTGTCATGCTTTTCTGAAAAAACACCCAGTATAGATAGAAAATAATGGATTAAAAATCTATAACTTTTGCGTTTGCCAATTTTTTTTTACAAAAAAGTTAAATGAACGTTTAATTTATGGTCAATCAAAATTCGTATGCAATCATGAAATGCTTACTTCATTTTGAAATATTCAAGATTTTTGTTTAATTATATAATATGATTTGTTCTTAAATTCCAATGGGATTTGGTTATATATCCTTGGCACCATTTATTATTAGTTTATTTTGACAAATAATGACATTATGTCAAAGTTAGTTAAATAATATTTAACATATAATGTTTAAACTAGATTTTTCTCAATTAAAAAATATTTTTCTTAGTCGGACATTAAACAAGGCACTACAGGTATTATATGGGATAATGCTTTCAGTCAATGTCTATCCTTCTTGAAACACTGTCTCAACCTTAAGTATTATTAGTTTTATAATATGATACCTTAATGTACAGCTGATTTAATTGTGATATGACAGAATCTATGTATAAAGCTATTGTAGGATACCTTTTTCACTGGTTTGGAACTATTTATTTAGAAAACTTAACATTTACTTGAATAAAGACTTTAAAAGATATACCATAATTTTTTCAACAATATGCAGTCTTATAAGTTTGACAGCCAGTTCCCAACATATGGTAAAATCAACGATAAGATGTAATATTTTTAGGAAATTTTATAAGATTAGGCTATAAAAGTTTATATTTTAATAAGTTAATTGATATAATAATTTACAAGATCTAAACTACTTTATACCAGTGAATAAACTTAAGAACCTGAAAGCATGAAATTAATTGAGGGTATCTTCGAAAGACTTTTGTTCTTTATAATTATATCATCTACCTAACTTTTTCTTAAGCCATACTTAGATTTAAAAAAAATTAAAGGTGAGATGTGCAATATCTTGCATACTTACTAAATTAACTTACTACTCAATTGTGTATACCAACTGAAGAAAATATATAAATAGGCCACAGTTAATATTTTTAAAATATGGGAAAAAAATCTTCAAATTTCTAATCCACTTTAGCTATATATCTTTAATCAATATACAAAATATGTGATACACTTTACAGCAACAAAAAAATTTATTAAAGATAAAATTAATAATAAAGCTGACCCTACATTTATCATATGGTGCATCTTTTTTAGTTCTTAAACTACACACTTTCTCAGCAACAGTAATTGTAAGTACTCAAGTATCACTATAATATACACGTCACTACTATCTGCAATGCACATATGAGCAGAACTAACTTCCAAAGCCTTGTCTACGATACCTATATCAAACATTAAGAAGACTTGCATTGGTCCTAAAACAAATTATATTTAATAAAGTACCTGCACGAATAACAAGCTTAGGGAAAATCATTAACAATCTTATAAAATACTAATCAATATGTGTCTAATAAAAACTGATTTTTAGATAGGTATTTGCTTGGGATCGGGATACAAAATTAAAAAACTTAAAAAAAAAGTTGAAATTATGTGTCTCAAAAAGCTCACAAAACATATTAGTTAAAAGATATATGTTCAAGCATCAAGGCTTTTGTGGATTTTTATATGGTCTTTAGTAGACAACTTTGTTTTATTTTTAGGTAGGGAACAATATCCACATTAATAACAGATGGGGAGTCAATCCTATATACTAACAAATAAGATTATCTGAGTGTAAGAGTCCAAAAACTGAAATGGTGGCAACTTTATACCATATTCACGCTATTCTAAAATAAACATACTCACTTTAAAACTTTAAAAGTAGCAGCCTTGTTTATGTATAGACAAGGGTAGAAGGTTTAAAATCATCTCAATGCAAACATGCAATAACCTCTTCCTGGGCTTTCCAACAATTTTTTTTTTTCAATATTCAATCTCCATTATTCCATTAATTAGATATTATCCTGTGATAAACAAATGCTTTATAATAAACCAAAAAAAACAGTCA
Source organism: Kuschelorhynchus macadamiae (assembly GCA_030620095.1). NCBI lineage: Eukaryota > Metazoa > Arthropoda > Insecta > Coleoptera > Curculionidae > Kuschelorhynchus > Kuschelorhynchus macadamiae. Next base: position 483,628 of record JAUTXW010004403.1, read on the forward strand.
ATGTACTGTTAACAACGAATATATTTATTTTTATCAATAAAACTTGACAACACAGCAGGCCTATTTAAAGAATTTTTAGCCAGTAGCGTAGCTCGCCAATTCGGTATTTAAAGTGTCGGGCTAGCGGCGCATTCCACACATTCCAATCTGTCGGGATTTCGACGGTTTGGGCCAGTGAAGTTTCGGTCCACTAACTGTTTGGGCCGGTGTAGTTTGGGGGAAAATACGCACTATCCCTTTTATGTCCTAAATTATTACTCGAGGATTTTTGGTGCTGAAGTTGGACCAGGCCGCCATTTTCCTGCCACGTTCTGAAGAAGTCTTCCTGTCCGGGGCGAACTAAACTGTATTGAATAGGGTCTTAGTACGGGGCTTTAAGGCTCACTTTGATGTGAACGAGTAACGTTCCGCCCTACAACTACTTGTACACCATCCACCGGTTGCAGTGACGTATCACGCTGAGACGCTTGATCAATTGGTGAACCTTTTTTTTATTTCATACTAGTGTATTTTTTTGTACAGGCATTTTCAAAAACCTTTTATTAAATAGATTTTATTGTTTTAGAGTGTGTTTTATTTAGTTCACATTTTCTCTCCTTTTTCAGGATATTTTTTTTATTAAATAATTTTCTTTATTTTAAATTACAATTTTCTTTTTTGAAAGTATCAGGAACAAGTGAGTGCCGAACACATCTAAGGGCTTTCCAATTTAGGCCGTAATAAATTGGTGGCGCTCACCTTTTTTTACTTTTAATTTTTATTTTTTTTCCCACGCCCACTCTCCCCGGATAGACGAGCTTAGCGCAATGATATTGCACGCTCTGTTGGCCACGAGCTTGTCTCTTGATACTTTTGCCTTTTTTTTAATTAACTTTGGGAGTTTTTTTTATTTCAGTAAATTAATAAAATAAAATATTTCTTATTTTATTATTTAAAAAAATAAGAGCATAGGTTACGGTTATAAACCAGAGCAAGGGTTGCAATTTGGCGCCCAACGTGGGGCCTCTGAACTGCTTTTTCATTTCCAACCTTTGAATTTTTTTGAACTGAATAATTTTTGTGTAGGTTAAATAGTTGTTTTCCCTGTGAGCTAAATAAACAGCTTATTTTTATTGTTTACTAACCCTATTAATTATTTGATATTATTATTTGATTATGATACTATTTGATTATTTCTTTGATACTATTTGATTATCTCTTTGACGTTATTTGGTTATTTCTTTGATATATGCGTATTTGATTTATCTTTTTATATCTAATTAGCTATTAGCCTTTTATATGCGATTGTTATACCTATATTTGGCTTATTACTTTGAATTTTAGTGCTTTTGACAGCTTTCTTTCATGTGATATTTAGTGTTTTGATCTTGTGTTAGTTAGTTAGTAGTATAGTCACGATTGATTATAATATGCAGATCGGCTACCTTAAAAAAGTTAATCTCTGAACCTCTAAATTATCCGGCATATAAGTTAGATTTTAATGAAGGGCGCGATTACATTACAAAGACTTTAACAGAATTACAAGATTCAATCACCACAATTTCGGTTGAAAATGCTAAAAATACTTTTGATAGGATCCAAACGCGATTGGTCCATCTCTTAAATCGTGTAGATCGAATTCCGGTAGCTAAATTAAATGAGCAATCGATAAAAGCTCGAGCATTCCTAATGGGTGAGATTCTTAGTACGCTTGATAATTTAGAGCAAAAATCAAAAAGTGATCCTAATTTGAGTAAATTAATTAGTAACATCAAATTATCTGACTCTGACTCGGATTTGTCTGAGTGCTCTGGTACAAGTACCAACACAAATAAAAATAAATTGGCAGGATCATCGCATATGCAATCTACGCCAAAGTATAAGCCTTCAGCTTCTTGTAGTCACCCCTCAGGTACTAAAACTCAAAGAGTTTAAAAGTGGGGTCTTAAATTTACAGGTGACTCTAAACATTTTTCTGTTTATAATTTCTTAGAATTTTGTTGAGTCAGCTATTGATTTATTTTCAGGTCGCGCATTAAATTGGTCTCGCACTAACCGCATTCGTTTTACAGATTGGAAAAGTTTATCTGATTTACTTTGTAAGCATTTTGAACCTCCTGATTATCGTTCTCGGTTGTTTAAAGAAATTTTTGATAGAACTCAGGATCAATCTGAAAGTATAGTTGATTATTTGTCAAGTATGAGTTCTTTGTTTAGGCGTTATGGTGGTATGTCAGAAGACGTTCAATATTTGCTGGAATTGCAAAGCCTCTGGCCATATAAATCGCCAATGCCCTCAGCCACGAAAAATTCATTGTTATCGCTATGGAAAAGATGATGTCACCATCAGATTTTGTCCTAAATGTTCAGTTTCGGGAAACGGTTCCCGGGAGAGTCGATAGGTAGTAAGATGTCTCCCATTTCTAATATTTCATCGACCAACGACAACTTTCTAAATCAGCATATTCTCGATTTTATCATTTCTCATGCCCATGGAGATGAACGTCCATATTTGGAAATTTCAGTTTTAGGTCATCCTATCTTAGGCTTATTGGATTCGGGTGCTTCTCGCACTATTGTTGGAAAATCTGACTATAAAATCTTACAAAATTTGGGTTTAAAACTTGTTAAACAACAAACTAGATGCACCGTAGCTAATGGCAATAGTTGTGTCAGCAGTGGATTTGTTCAAGCTCCAGTAACCTTGCTAGATAAAACTCGAATGGTCGATATTTTGGTTATCCCTGAACTTTCGCACCAACTTATCTTGGGTATTGATTTTTTACCATGAAGATCGTTCCAGATTTAAGAAAAGATGTTTGGCACTTTGCCAGTGATTCAGGTTCTCTGGAAATATGTTCAGTTGTTGATGGCAATACATTATCCCCAGACGACAAAGCTGCTCTGGACGCATTGGTCAAGGAGAAAATCTCGTTGATGGGTTCCGATCTCGGCTTCTGTAAAGTAGCTGAGCATGTTATTGAACTCGAGCCCGGTACCCGGCCTATCAAACAACGGTACTACCCTGTTTCTCCCTTTAAGCAGGGAATCATTGACCAAGAAGTGGACGAAATGTTAAAACTTGGTGTAATAGAACCTTCGAAAAGTCCGTGGTCAAGCCCAGTGTGTTTAGTCAGGAAAAAAGACGACAGCTACAGATTTTGCATCGACTACCGCCGTCTCAATGAGAAAATAAGAAAAGACTTCTACCCAATTCGAGATGCCCGTTTTATCAGTTCCATAGACATTAAATCTGCGTCCCTGTTAGTGAATCTTCCCGAGAACTTACCGCTTTCACTGTCCCTGGCAGAAATCTCTATCAGTTTCGCCGCATGCCTTTTGTGCTAACTAATGCGCCAGCCACCTGGCAACGCATTGTGGATAGAGTATTGGGAGTATGTTTGGAAAATAACGTCATGGTCTATCTGGACGACATTGTGATAATTTATAAGCCTTTTGCAGAACATTTGAAAATCTTAGGACTTGTTTTTGACAGATTAAGGGAAGCTGGTTCAGTAGTGTCTCAGGAAAAGTGCCATTTCTACAAACCTGAGCTTAAATATTTAGGTTACATCGTAGATGCTCGAGGATTGAGACCAGATCCAGAGAAAGTGCAGGCTATAGTTAACATACTCCCTCCTCGTAACATTACAGAGATCCGAAGGTTTGTTGGGGCAGCTTCTTGGTACAGACGATTTGTACCCAATTTTTCGACTGTATTAGCCCCTATCATTCGTCTAACTAAGAAAAATGTTAACTGGGATTGGAAAGCTGATTGTCAACAGTCTTTTAACACCATCAAAGTCATTACAGACAGACTTTCAACTTATTCACCGCAAGGGTAAAGAACATATAGTACCTGATTTTCTTTCACGTTCTGTACTAGTTAGTACTGACGCAGTCGCTAGTGTCACTGAGGTCAAGCCGTCTATAGATTTTTCTAGATCAGACAAATGGTACCGTGGAATGTTGATAAGGTTAAAAGATCAACCAGAAAAGTATCCCTGTTGGCGATCGGAAACGGCAATTTGTATAAGTTTGTTAAGTCGGCAAATCCTAACTCTCCAGATCATTCCAGCTGCTGGAAAATTGTCGTTGTGCCGATGTGACTAAATAAGTTCGTTCCTGTAGAATTTGTGCTCAGAATAAAATAGAGCAAAACCCCCCTGCAGGTTTAATGGGTAATCGTTCTGAAATCAAAGAACCTTGGCAATTCATCAGCCTTGACTATATTGGGCCATTTCCTCGTTCAAAACAAGGCAATACTCATATTTTAGTGATGACAGACTATTTTAGCAAGTTTGTCGAACTTTTTCCTTGCAGATCTGTTACGGCGAAGTCTTTGGTAAAACTTGTTGAAGATCGTATTTTCCTCGTTTATGGAGTCCCTCAATTTCTGACTTCGACAACGGCACTCAAATAAAATCTAAAGAATTTCAATCTCTTTGTGACAAATATAAAGTTAAAATATTTTACACCGCCTTTTATTATCCTAGAGCAGATCACACCGAGCGAGTTAATCGTGTTATAAAAACTATGCTTCGTTCTTATGTACAAAATAACCACCGAACTTGGGATAATTTATCTTCAATTGCTTGCGCTATTCGTACCTCGCGTCACGAAACAACAGGCTTTACTCCATTTTTAGTTAATTTTGGTAGGGAACACAAACTTTTCGGTCAAGATTTTTCGGATAGTATTACTAGACCCGATACAGAGAATCAGGACTACGTTAGAAAACAAGTTGCATCTTTTAAATAATTACATCTAACAATCCTCAAAAGAATTGAATCCCCTAGACTCAAACCATTATAATTTACGTAGACGTCCTGTTAGTTATACTTCTGGCCATGAAGTTTGGCGTAAAAATAAGAGTTTGTCCGACGCCGCCAATTATTTTAGCGCTAAACTATCTCCCGAATTTGTAGTCCTTTTATTATTAAAAGAAAAACTGGCACTTGTACATATGGGCTCTCAGATGAATTCCGTGCTAACAAAGGTATTTGGCACGTTCAAGATCTTAAACCAGTGCTAATCAAATCTGAATCTGACTGTCCTTTAAACTAATTTAAAAGATCAAAACAAAATTTATTACCATCTGTCTCATATTGCTTATTATTAGCGTTAGTACATTGCTTATTTTTATTTTTAAGTATAGGGTTAGTGGCATTGTAGCTTGTTCTGTATTAAATAACTTTCTTTATTTTATATTACAATTTTCTTTTTATGAAAGTATCAGGAACGAATGAGTGCCGAACACATCTAGCTTTCCAATTTAGACCGTAATAAATTGGTGGCGCTCACCTTTTTTTTTTTATTTTTTTTCCCACGCCCACTCTCCGGGATAAACGAGCTTAGATCATCGATATTGCACGCTCTGTTGACCACGAGCTTGTCTGTTGATACTTTTTCCTGTTTTTTTAATTAACTTTGCGATTTTTTTTTATTTCAGTAAATTAATAAAATAAAATATTTCTTATTTTATTATTTTTTTTACCTTGCACCCTACGAAAAGACATGGCGGGAACGGTCATTCTGCTATTTGGACCTCGGCCCTGACCGCAAAGGAAGGAATTTTGTGGGTGTAAGAGACATGTCGGGAACGACCAGTCCGCTATTTGGACCTGGGCCCTGGTCACAAAGGAAGGATTTTATGTTTGTATTAAAGACATAGCGGGAACAGCCAGTCCGCTATTTAGACCTCGGCCCTGGCTGCGAAGAAAGGCTTTTATGTGTGTGTGTGCGTGAAAAGACATGGCGGGAACGATCAGTCCGCTATTTTGACCTCGGCCCTAACCGCAAAGGAAGGATTTTATGTAAGTGTTAAAGACATGTCAGGAACAGCCAGTCCGCTATCTGGACCTCAGCCCTGGCTGCGAAGGAAGGATTTTATGTCTGTGTGTATGCGTCAAAAGACGTGGCTTGAACGGTCAGTCCGCTATTTGGATCTCGGCACTGACAGTAAAGGAAGGAATTTTTTGTGTGTAAGAGACATGTCTTGAACGACCAGTCCGCTATTTGGACCTCGGCCCTAGTCGCAGAGGAAAGATTTTATGTATGTGTTAAAGACATGGCGGGAACAGCCAGTCCGCTATTTGGGCCTCGGCCCTGGCTGGGAAGGAAGGATTTTATGTGTGTGTGTGTATATGAGGGTATAAGGTATGTGTGACTGAGAGAGAAACTGCATGCATTAAGGTGAATGTGGGAGAGAGATAGCCTATATCAATATACCACCTGTTATTACCTTTCATATACCTACTAATACCCTGGCCGCATGGCAGTGCGTCGCGACATCTGTGGGCGTCGGTAAAAATTAACGACGCTGGCCGGTACTCTGCTCAGGTCCTAGTAGTAGTAGTGGTCTTACTTTCCTGGTGCTGCTGCTGGCTGACCCGTCCGTCGACGACTGCCGGTAACAGTGTCATGATGCTGCTTTTAAATAATTTCTTGGCCTCTCTATTCGTGTGCGTCGGTCAAGGAGAGTGGGCCAGACGCAGGAAACCGTTGTTTCGGGCCGTGGGTTTCTACCTGATGATTTTAACGTATCGTTTGTTTCGGCGTTCCGTGTAACGTTCGGAAAATTATGTGTTTTCCGCTTATCGTGTAAGGGATTTTACTATGTAAGATTAATGGGCGTATTTTCCTGTATATTTTTCTAAAAGAAACGCATTTTTATATTGACACAACGGAGATACGGACTTATGATATTTGGTAGTTTTAATGTGTTTATTAGCGTGGCGCATAATGTCATTTCCCGGAAAAGCGGCACGTTGCGCAACATGTTTTAGTTTGTATAAATATAACACGTAATCTACTAGTTATTTACCTGAAAGAATCATATTTTTACTATGATTAATAAGAAAGATACGTTCAGTCTCTTACGATGCATACATTCCCCAGTAATGCGAAGTATAACTACGGGACCTGTAATTAATAGAATCATTGTTTACAATGTTCTTGTGCATTATTTACAAATCGGAATGCAACTACATTAAATGCAGCTGCAGAACCTCTTAGTTATAGGACAGATCCCCCTATATTTTGAGAAATTACTTTAAAAAGTGAATTATATCGATTATGATTATTATCCCCGTAAGTTGTTAAACGGGTCCTAGCATATTTTTGCAAAATACTTTTTAGAATGCCAGATCATTATATTTTTTGTAAATATAGGCCCTTTTAATTGTAGAATATAACTTTACAATTTTCCTGGAGAATTATTTCTATATGCGTTATTATCTTACAAAAATTGTAAGTAGGTTTTTATCAGATTGCGGTAGAAATTTCTATAATTTGGTAATATTTTCCTAACAACCAACCAAGTCTCGTGACGGCAGTTCTGTATGACGTACTTCAATTTCTTGTTACCGTCCCTATATCTTCGTTTTTTTGTTTTGTTGTTTTTGTTTTTGAGTTCAGCCTTACAATTTTTGAGCTCAGGCTTATTTTTTTTTGCGTGTATAATCTGGACTATTCATATGTTTATAGCACTATTATACTAAAAATGTAATTTACAATTTAAAACATGCTTGTAACATTCCATCAACAAATTCACTTGCAGCTATCACAAAATAAAATATAGAATGTTAGTTTGTTTTTTATTTATTTTTATACTTATGTCAGAATCCAGATACCTACTTTCGTAAAAATACAGCTAACCGGAATTTATAACATTTGGATATTATTAAGGTTATATTTTTCAAATAATTTCAAAATACCGTTATATCGCCTTGTCATGGTATTATTACATTCACTACAATAAAACAACTCGCAGTTAAAACGTGTAGAGCTTATTAGGTGACTAAAAACACAAGTATATTGTTTTAAGTTTCATACAAATACAAATACGTGTTATGTATGTGAATTATAAAAGGGCTTGGTGTATTATTTTGTCTATCTGTAATGTAGCGATTGCTCAAATATTGTTGAAAACCACAATATAAAATACTATAACTAAACACTATTATTTTTAACTGCGCTATTCCTAGATCATTTAAATCTGTTTTTCCAAATTTCTTTAAGAGACTATACTTACTAAAACGATAGTGCAGCATTATTCATCATAGTTCGATTGTTCCGAAATACACAAAAATAATTAAAAATTCTTCAAAAAATCATAAGACAAATTTTTAAGATTAATATTTTACTTAACTTACCACTTTGAAAATTTTCTGCCACCATTATTAGACCCTCGAATATATTTTCCGGAATGTCAGGCCCACTGGTTGATAAAATTTTACCCACTTGCTCCGGTGGAGTTTGTGGCGGAAAATTTCGGACTATTCGGACTACCTACTGAGGCCTCCGCAAATGAATAGGGCGTCTTTGGTCCCGCCGTCGCTCCAGACGACGACGCCTTCTTTGTTCAGGGTGACGGTGACGTTGTTCTTCATCCACCTGCTCCGGTCCTGGCCTCGCAAGCTGTAGTGGAAATGGTGGTGGAAATTGCGGCAGAGAATTTCTTACTACCCTCCGAGGTCTGTGCAAACGAATACGCTTTTGTTCATGATGCCGCTTCTGAAGACGCCCTTCTTGATTACCCTTAATCTGAAAATTAAAACGAATTTATACCACTCCAAGTTAAGAAATTTTGGGTAAAAGGAAAACGAAAGTCAGAGAGGAGGGTGGGAAAGAGAGGTGAGTAGGGAAGGGGTTAATTAATTGGTGGGGGGAGGGGGCGCAAAGCGAATCAAGTCGCTTTCTAGGCCTCAACACCCATCCTTCCATGGTGAGGGCAAGGGCGGCTTCGGGTGAGGGGAAGGGGAATGGAGAATGCGTGAGGGGTATTGCTAGCTTTAATTTAGTTATATTACACTTTAATGAAGACGAACCTTCAAACAATTGTTCTAAAGAACCCACTACCTGTGAGAACAGCCATCTTCTGGTTCGGATTTCTCAGTTGTTCAAAACAATGACATTTTCAAAAATAATTCACCTCCGAATTCTCCTTGAAATTGTAAAAAAGTTTTCAGGATTCTAACAGTGATATCACTAGCGGTCAGAGAACTTCAATTTTTCGTCAAGGGTCAGAGTATGGTGATATTTCTCAGACAGAATTTGCGCCTAATGAAAATACAACTTTGCAACTATGTTCTCCAGAATCATTATATGCAGAATCAAAAATACCTGAGCAATTTTATTTTCATAGGACAAATTCTACGCCTTAAAAATTTAATTTTGGCTTTCAAAAAAACACCTAGAAGTAAGGAATCACGGATTACTTTGGCAAAATTAGAATCTTCTGGCTTTTGTTTAAACAACTTGTTTAACTCCCAATTAAAAAATAATTCCATCGATAAGGAACAAGGGGAAATTTGGAATAGATGTAAAAGTATATTTGATGGGTGGGGAGATTCTATGAATTAAAAAACATTCATTCATTTTTTTACCGCCCCTTTAACCTTTTGTAAAATCCTATTTAAGTCACTTTATGGTAGATAAAAGTATGGTGATGTGATTGCAAATGCACTTATTTTACATGTAAATTTAAGATACGATTTGCCGTTTTGGAGTCAATTTAAGGCGTGACATTTTCTATGGAATATTGATGTTAGTAGTGCCTTCACTATTTTAAATCTATTTTTATGTCACTGCAGTACTTTTTTATTTTTGCACTGTAAACGCACTTTGAATTTACTTAGTGTTTTTTTATTATAATTTTAAATTATTTAGAAAATGTTTTTGTTTTCGAAAGTAACAAATATTGGGAACACTGTAAGAAATCTATTAGAACATCACTGTGGGCTAGCCACCTTCAAACCAATACACATAACAATTTTTCAGAAACATAGAAGTAGACAATTATTATGACTGAAAATTGGGAGTAAAAAAAGAAAGTATATCAATTTAAGATTTATTGATTCTTGATAATCAGTGTAAAGAAGTTCATAAATGTTTTACTGATATTGAAAAATTGAAATAATAAATGTGGAAAATAAAAATGTGGAAATTATTTAACTGTAACACCCTAAGTGATTATTCTGATATTACCTAAAATCAGAAGTTTTACTTTTAGCAGATATTTTTCTCAAAATTTTAGAAAAACTTTTATGAACACCTATAAATTAGGCACATTATTATACATTTCACGGTTTTGAATTACGCTATACAGGCGTTCAATTAGAACTTCTAACGGACTCTGATACGTTACATTTTTTAAAAGTAGTGTGTGAGATGGTGTTAGTACTTGCGCATGTAGAAAAGCCGTTGGCAGTGATTTATTTCTTTCTGATTGACACCCTTGCTCTGGTTTATAACCGTACGGTGCAAGATAGCTACGCTCTTATTTTTTTAAAATAATTAAATAGGAAATATTTTTATTAATATACCGAAATAAAAAAAAACTCGCAAAGGTGATTAAAAAAAAGCAAAAGTATCAAGAGGCAAGCTCGTGGTCAACAGAGCGTGCAATATCAATGCCCTAAGCTCGTTTATCCCGGAGAGTGGGCGTGAGAAAAAAATTGAAAGTAAAAAAGGTGAGCGCCACCAATTTATTACGGCCTAAATTGGAAAGCCCCTGGATGTGTCCGGCACTCACTTGTTCCTGAAACTTTTATAAAATTAAAAAAAAAACTGTAATTTAAAATTAAGAAGTTATTTAAAAAAAAAATCTGAAAAAGAAGAGAAAATGTGGTCTAAATAAAAACACACACTGTAAAACAATAAAATCTATTCAATAAATTTTTTTTGTTTGAAGAAAAAAACCTGTACAAAAAAAAATACAAAAAAAATACACTAATATGAAATAAAAAAGTTCACCACTTGTCCCAGCGTGATACGTTACTGCAACCGGTGGAAGGTATATCAGTAGACAGGACCTTAGTAGTTATAGGGCGGAACGTTGCTCGTTCACGTCAAAGTGAGTCTTAAATCCCCGTACTAAGACCCTATTCAATAGGGTTTAGTTCGCCCTGGACAGGAAGACTTCTTCACAACGTGGCAGAAAAATGGCGACCTGGTCCAACTTCAGCACCAAAAATCCTCTCTCAGAGAGATTACTTGAAGGTTATAAAATATTATAAAATTCACTAATACAAAACCCCAAGTAAATTAGTACGAAGCTGAGGAGAAATTCCACTAACGGATTTCCAAAAAAAACTTGGATTTTATTTTCCCCAGTTCGCGCTGAAGACCTTTCGATGTTACAGGAGACCAGAAAAGTGAAGTGAAAAAGTAGTTTCTTCCTGGAACCAGCTCCCTTGTACCTTCTAGAATTTATATAAGTCGGATGCCGAACTATCATTGGTTAGATTGCCCCAGGTGGCATCAGTGTTGTCAAGAGGAACTCGGAATGATTTAAAATTGGGATTTCAGGGCAAGAAAAACGATCACTGACTTGTTTATAATTAAACGGTAACCACCTGAGAATAAACTTGGCAACAGTTGGGATCTTAGCATGCGCCTACTGAATGAGGGCATATCGAATGCAGCGAGTGACAGCGCATAGGAAGTGACACGTCCCATAACCCTAAATTATACTGTGAACTAGGCAAAACGAATAGTAAACAAAGGTCTATCTTCCAGCTTCCAAAACTTAGATAATTAGAATAATAGTTGAAAAGATTATCCCGAAAAATCAACTTGCAACTAAAACAGAGAACAAAGCTATGGGGAATTGATTTCAAATGGGGAAGTGGAAAAACCCTGACAACAAAAAGGTATCTAGGCTTGATTTAAATTAGATTTTCACAACAATACAATATAAATAAATTCGTTATTTTACCATTAAAAGAGATTTTTTCATAACGAAATATTTTAGGCAATTCACAGAAGACAAAAAATGGTCAAGTAATAATTCAGGACATAAAAGGGTCTAAATACTCATGCAATCAGGAGAAAATGATTGAAACATGAAATATTTAAGGAAGTCATTTGGTTTTCCAAACACTACACAGAACCGATTTAGTTATATCAATATGCAACTGCTACTTAATCCAAGAAAAAAAAAGGTATGAATATTGATTTTAAATCCAGAAATTTTATGTGTTTCTAGGCCAAAGTTAAGTGAAAGAATTTGTACTAATATTGCCCTTATGTGTTAGATATCCAGGGCTAAAAGGGAATACAATTAACATAGGGTAAATTTAAAATGAAGTAACAAGCATGTATTGGCCTAAAAACATTCTTATATATATCTAAAATAGAAATATTTATCAAAGTAACCGTGCTTCATAAACATAAATTCCTACATATGAGTATTAATACAAAACATCGACCTTACATGCAAAAAAAAATCGGTGCGTTAATGCCAGTATTTTATTATTTACAGCACCAGAAAAGAAATGTTTGGACCCAAAAATAGAGGTTTGAAGAGGAAAATGCAGCATCCTGACAAGATTATCGAAAGGCCAAAACTTGCGTAAAGGAGGCAAAACAGGTTTTCAAGAATGCTAAAATTAAATTCCTATTTACTCTGTAATATTAGAAAATAAATATCTTTAGATGTTATTTGGGTTTTCGTGTTTTAAATAATTATAATTTTAATTGATGGATGATATTGTATGGATATAGGTATCGCCATCCAAGTAACAACGTTTGAACTTGCAATAAAACGTTTCTTTAGAACGGGGTGGTGAACTACTTTAGTTTAAGAATACTGATAGTTGTTGATAATAGGTGGCGCTATACATACCGATTAATTATTACAATATAATCCGGTATAACAAATGAAATCTTCGCTTGAGATATGGGTAATCTAACTAAACTATAAAACCAATATATAATTTAAATAAAGCGAACATATCAATTATTAAAAATTAACACTAAAATAGTACATTATAAATATTAAACTTAAAGATTAAACTATATAATCAAATTAGAATGTTACAGATTTTGATCCTGTAAAAGATATTTATGGATACGCAATGTTCCACAGAAAAACTTCATGTCTTTTAAAATCAGAAATAGACAATGTAGATAATACAAACCTTTCCGACAGTTCTGAGAAAGATTATGTCCCTGAAATTTACTTGGAGTATCCCACGGATTTACATGATGCTCATAATGACTTTCCTTTTTGTCCTGAAAATTATAAACTTCCCAATTCTAATTGCTCAAAAGTAATACCAAATTTAAAAGATAAAGCAACATTTTTTATTCATTATCCACTTTTAAAACAGTGCATTGAACATGGATTGAAATTAACTGGGGTACATAGAGTTTTAATGTTTATTTAGTCACCATGGTTAAATCCGTATATTGACTTGAATACAAAACTACGCAATGAGTCTAACAATGAATTCGATAAAAATAATTATAAGTTAGCAAATAACAGTATGTATGGAAAATGTCGACAAAAGAATTGACATAGGCTTAGTTACGCAGTGGTCAAAAAATCACAGAAAAGATGGCGCAGAAAATCTAAATCTCAAACTGAATTTTAAATATTCAAGTGTTTTCTGAGAGTTTAGTTATCCAAATTCAAAAAGTTTTACTAGAATACAATAAGCCAATTTACGTAGGATTTACAATTTTAGACATATCAAAAATTGTAATGTATGATTTTTTATAACTTTTTGAAGCATCTTTATGAAGATAAAGTTAAACTTTTGTACACTGAGACGGACTTTTTTATATTAGAAATACAAACGCAAAATGTGTATGATGATTTAAAACGTAATATAGAAAAATGTGACACATCAAATTATAAAGCAAATAATCTTCATGCCAATAACGCCTTAATTGCCCGATGAGAAAATCACAAACACGGCTAAAACCTTAAAAATCTTAAATTCCCAACCTCCTAGAATATATGACTTACTAAAAATACACAAAGAAGGAACCTCATTAAGACCGAATGTTTTTTGCATCCAGTCACCCTTTGAGAATTTGTCAAAATTTCTAAAAAATATTTTATAACATATTAACAAAAACAAATATTATATTAAAGATTCAGTAGATTTAAAAAATAAAATAAAGAACACAAACATTCCTGATAACTATATATTAATATCTTTGGACGTAATATCTCTTTATACTTATATAACTATAAATTTAGCAAAAGATATTATTAGTAAAAAAGGAAACATATTATAAGGATTTTCCACTTCACGAATTCTTAAATGCTTGTTGAGGTCGCACTGAATTCCACATATTTTTTATACAACGATAAATTCTACAAACAGGTTGATGGTTATGATATAGGAGCATACATTTCCAGCGTAATTGCACAATTAGTCCTGGAAGACCTGGAGGAAACAATTCTTAAAAATTTCGACTTTCATGTACGTTTTTTCTTCAGGTACGTTGAAGATTGCCTAACAACGATCCCAAAAAACCAATGTCAAGATATTTGAAGTAATTTTAAGAGTAAACACCCAAAACTTCAATTTACATTAGAAGAAGAGGCACAAAATTAATTTCTTAGACCCTGCATTAAATCATATTAAAAATGCTATAAAAACTCAATGGTACACTAGACACCTGGGGTGCGATTTTGCACTTATCATTTCGTTAGTTAACGAATCGCTAAATCACTAAACAACTGACAAAGGTTGGAAGTAGCATCCATTTCTTAAATGGAAAATTGCATGTATTTTTTGACGTCAAGTAGGCCAGTTTCTCATTACGATTTGACAGTTACTGTTAACCTTAAAATTATTTTGTTGACGTTGAGCAAAACACGACGAGTTTGTTTGGCCTAATTAAGTATACTTTATTATTTTGAAAATAATTAAAAGGTGATGAAGAATTAAAAATCTGAAGCTTCTAAGGTCTGCCTGGAGATCCTTAATCCTTTGTTTGTTACACTTCTAAAAGGGAAGATACAGCAGCATTGCTGGCATCAATTGGTGATCGAATAATTATTGTACCTAATACCTACTAATATTCTAATAAAACAGAAGTTAACAAATAAGTGGTGATTTCAAGAGACCTAAATTTGACTTTAATTAATCGCTACATGTGAGTGCAGTGAAAAAAGGTGAACATTTTAGTGGATATTATATTGTGCTTTTCCAGAACAGATTTTAATGTTATTATACCTTATTATAAAAGCGTAATATAATATTTTTGCACTTATAGGAGGTATTTCCAGATATTTTAGAGACATTAGAGAATGTGATATTCTTAAAGGCACTGTCAGGTATTTCTAGGTAGGAAATAACTATTTTAAGATACATAACACCTTTTAAACAAATAGGACACTAAGCAAACCCTTGTTAAAGAATCAACATTAAATTAAAATCTAATAAATTTAACAGACAATTGTTGAATACTTTAGTAAGCCATATCTTGAGATAGAGTTTAAGTTTTTTTTCTTTAATGTCTATAAATTCAATGTACTGTAGTGATAAATGCATAAATATCTTTATTAGAGTGGCCTAGTTTTAGATATACTAGTCAAAAGTTTGTTGCATTTATTCTGAATTAAATTTTTTTCCAAAATGAAACTTCTTACTTTAATTTCTAATACATTTGTTTTCTATATTTATCTAATGAATTGGTAATAAAAATATGTTTTTATAATAACTTTCCAATATGTATTGTTTAAGACGATTTTTAATAAAATGGTAATATGGTCTAAATAAAATAAGTTACACGCTTATTCTATGTTAAAATTATTAAAATGCCTAATAGGATTTATTAAATCATTAGAAAAATAAACAAATAAAATTTAATAGGTACTTTACCATTTAATTATAAAGTTTAAAATAAATACAAGCCCTTATTGAAGAAGGGCAACCACCAACATTTAGACCAGTTTACAAGAGTAAAAAATGAAAAATTAACCCTTTGACATTTTTGTAGAACTTTGCATTTTAGGGTGCTTGGGCCCCATGTTTTCACACTTCCATCAGTCTGTCTGTACGCAGCATAGCATAAAAACTACTTATCCAGTTGAATTTAAGTTTTCAACGGAATGGAAACATTTTGGTAAACATCGAATATGGCGAAACAAAATGGCGGTCTAATGAAATAAAATTGTATAAAACTCAAGTGTATCATTAGAAAAATAAACAAATAAAATTTAACACTTTACCATTTAATTATAAAGTTTAAAATAAATACAAGCCCTTATTGAAGAAGGGCAACCACCAGCATTTAGACCAGTTTACAAGAGTAAAAAATGAAAAATTATCCCTTGGACATTTTTGTAGAACTTTGCAGTTTAGGGTGCTTGGGCTCCATGTTTTCCCACTTCCGTCAGTCTATCTGTACGCAGCATAGCATAAAAACTACTTATCCAGTTGAATTTAAGTTTTCAACGGAATGGAAACATTTTGGTAAAAATCGAATATGGCGAAACAAAATGGCGGCCTAATGAATTAAAATTGTATAAAACTCAAGTGAGAAACAGAGACAGACTGGTAAAATTTTAGTCCGAATCTTGTATAACAAAACTAAATGACGGCCTAATAAATTATTTGAATATGCAGTAAATTGTAGTGATAATCTGTACAAGGGGCATTGATTGCCATTTAAAGTGATCCCTCTCTAATATTTTTATTATTTCTCGTATTAAAAAATATTACATACAGTGTAATTTTTTACATGGAATGCTCTGTATAAAGAAGCCCTTTTAAGAAATACTCTATTTGTAACTGTTATGGCTGAAATTTATATATTCAAAAACAATATGGCCATTTGTAGGCAGGTATTAATTTTAGTTTCTTAAATATCATAGGTAGCTACATCAGATAATTTGGCACGAAGTTTTTTGGGAAGATATTTTTTAGCTTTTCATAGGTGTAAAAAATAGACAGGGTATTCATTTAATAAAAATATATATTTTGTCACTCTCTATATATTTCAAGAATACTGAGAATTACCATATGATTGGGAAGGAGAAAATTTACTTTGCATTTTTTTTCATTGCATTAAAAATAATAAAATTACTGCACAGTTGATGCTATACCTAACAGAGTAATTTTACCGTCTAAAAACTAAAAATCGCCGTTTGGAGAGTTTACATAACTACCAAAAGAAACAGTTGGAACTGAAAAATAAATATTTCCACTTTCTTGCCTTAACTTTTGGAAATATGTTTAAAGATTCATATATAATACTACCCGTAACTAATTTCATAATGGTACCAATCTCTAACTCTCTATATCCCTGTAAATCTGTATCTATAAAATGCCTAAATATAATTATTTTTCTAGATTTAAGTGTAGTCATAAATCTGTAGTAAAAAATCAATTTTATATTTGTCACTAAATAAAAAAATATTAGAATTGGACATTTTTTTATTGTTCAAGTTGTTACAAGCTGAAATTAGTTTCAATTGCTGCTGAATTCTGGTGATACGTAAGTCCACATCATTTTGTTTTACGAAAGGTCCAAATGACTCACACTGTGACTTGAAATACCTAAAAAGAAGAAAAAGTACTGTAAAAAAATTGTTTTTCGAAAAATCAGCTGCAAAAGAAGGATATTTTAAATGAAATAATATGCTATTAAAAAACTTATTGATAAAATAGGTATATTTCCAATTTTAGTTAAAAATTAAATGCAATACTCATATTCTTCTTAAGAAAATAAGAATATCCCTATAAATATGGCTTTTTAAACTTTTGCTTCTAACCAACAGCATGTATAGTACCTCCACCCATTTTTTTTTATTAAATATAACCATAACCCCTACATTAATTAATTAATTTTAGGTACTGATGTCCTATAGTAAACTACTGGACAGATGCGCAGTTATACATGCAAATTTGTGGACAAAATTCAAGTTTACTAATTTTCAACCAGAATTTATATATTGAGTTGTGGTTTTCTATAATGCCTAGCACTATATCTTGGATTTATCACTTCGGAAATGCAAAAGGCCACAAGAAATCTGCTACACAGAGTATTATCTAAGCCCTTGTCATTTTCTCAAAATGTTTATACACCACAATGACTATTACAAAACGAAATATTATATTGTTCTTTTCTACCCAGGATAATCCACATCCGAATACCAAAAAACTTTCTTCATGTAAAGGGTGTTTTCACCAAAATGCCTCCCCTGGAAAACGTAAATATTGTATATTACATATATAAATTATATTTATATACCAAATGGACTATGCATGACCTTTTTTGTTTTTTTTTTTCATTAGTTATGGTTCTGCGGGCGCCCATGCAATATCCCAAAAATAAGACATGGCCTCCCCTATGCCCGTCTTAGTTACGCGCCTGCTAGACAGTTGAAACCTGAATATTGTCCAAAAATTTCCATGTTTAAGTTCGTCATTTATACGTCACAATCTAGTGGTATTCTAAAAATTATACTGAACAAAGCCTGTAAGAATGGGAGAATTGCGACGTGGCTACTAGGACTACACACAAATCTTATAAAACTAGCTTGAGGGAAATTCCCTAAATTTTATATATGTTGTAGTTCTTGACTTTCTGAACAATAGATACCATGAACACCTCCAAATCTTACAAAATAGAGACAGAATTGAATTTATAAAAAAAAGTTATTCTGAAGAAAAAATCGAGAAAAAAATGTTTCTTGTTACAAAATACAGTTTTCACTTTGAGTAATCTTAATTTTCCTAGACTTTGGTCAGTTATACTTTATTTAATATGATTAAATCAGGTAACATACGGATGTTTCAAGTAAATTGAAGTTTAAAAAATAAAATTTTAAACAAAACAAATTACAAATTCCTTTTTTATTTCTATGTATGATATTTTTTAAGGTATTAAACTTCAGTTTACCAAATTACATATAAACCAGATGTCATATTCTTTAATAAAACAAAATAGTCCATAATAAAAAAACAGCAGCTGCACCTGATACCACATTTTTGGGACATCCTACATAAATATTTAATATATCTTTACAAAATGTACTTTTAGCACCCTAATATCTTCCAGTACCTAACAAAGTATCCCAGAATTACATAATACTGGATTTGAAATAACCTCTTCTGGTTAAAAATGGTAAACACAGTAAACTTAACTTACAAAAAATAAAATTTCTTCATGATATAGGTATAATGTATATGATGTATAATTTTTTCTCTAAAATTAAGTTTGGTTTACTTTTGTTCCTTTATGTATATCTATGTTGTTTTTTTAAAATTTTTAACACATCTGATATTTTATACAGATTGTATGTACAGGATGTCTGGTTATATTTTAAACGTTACCCTACAGACTCTATTATAAGTTATCAAAAAACTTTAAATATAAAAATGTTTAGGTTTGGGCAATTTACAAGAAAAACAAACAAAAGGTATTCAGAAATGTATCAAATGGGCATCGACTTCTTATTTTAAAACGCACACCCTGTATAATAGATACATCTCAAACATTCTCTAGGTTTAAGACCTTTATCTCTAAAGACAATCAAGAAATTTAAGAAAAACCCTATCATAAGAAGCAATGTATTCCCACTGACTCCACTATATTGGAGCTTTCTCCATCTCTCTCTTACACATTTCCTCTTATGGCAGGGTTTTTCTAAAATTTTTCTGTTATCTTTAGAGATTAAAGTTTAAACCTAGTATATTTATAATTGGCAAGAATGATGATTCCGTTCAAACCCAAAAACATTTACATTTAAAGTTTTTTGATAACCCATAGAATAAGGCCTCTAGGCTACCGTTTAAAATATAACCAGGCACCCTGTACAATTTTACATAAGAATAAACAAATAAATTCCATTAAACATAATGAACTTATTAAGACATATAATAGTTATTTTTTTAAATAGAATAGAATATTTTTATTGTGATGTGAAACTTCAAAAGCGATTCATAGATTTGAACAAAAGACTAATTTAAAAATACACATTAAAAATGACAATTAGCAAAACCCAAGGAAAAACACACACTTCAAACTTATTTAAGTTACACTGTATAAAATTAGACAAACATATAAAACATAACGAGGTGTCTAGCACAAAGTTTAATGAATGACAAGTGCACCATTCGTCAGTTGAGTTGCTATGCATTATCTTGCTGCTGTTTTCCGACAGAATATCAGTGCAAAAACCATTAGTCAAATTAAACAAGGTTTCAAGTGTTAAATTCTGTTTGATACTGGGAACTGATGATTTGCTATGACGAAAACATAGGTATGTTTTGCAGTAGACTTTGCTAAACATAAGCTTATGAATTATAGTAGCCTAACCTGTCTAAGTCTAATATTATAGTAAGTTTCTTTATAAAAAAAAAACAAAATAATCACAATTAATACTTACACAGGTATATATCTTCTACAATCAAAATGGTCGAGTTCAAATTTGAATCAACAAAACAGTTTATCGAGGAATTTGTAATTGTGCTTCGGTGATTGTTCTTCCTTATATTGACTAAGTATGTGAAAGTTAAATGAAAATACTGTATCAAATACTGGACATCATTTCTTGTATCATTCCCTTCTTTTTAGTGTCATATTCTGCAAAAGTTGTAAAAATATTGCTATAATCAATAAATGTGCCATACACCACATACTGTGTAATATAACTAATTATTTCCCTTCTCTAATTATTATAACATTATATAATTCCGACTGTAGTTCTTTTAAAGAAAAACAAAGATTATTTCATTTCGCCCTCAACAGTGAAAATATATAATACCTAAGAAAATAATAGGTTACGTTATAAATTTTCTTTGATAATACCTGTTAAGGAATACTTTTGTTTACAAGTTATACATAGACAAATATAATTTAAGCAAGTACATTCTATTTGTTAAAATATAGAAATACATGCCTACCTGTAACAGTCTCAGGTATCACCATTATGATAATCTAGATTCAACTGCCCTTATTGCTTCTTTAGTCTTTATATTATTCTTAAATTGGTTCCTAGTTACTGGAATTTATGTGTTATTTGCAATACTTAAATACACCATTATTAAACCACTGTTATGTTTCCGCAAGTGATCCATCAGCTGTTCCACTTTCTGGTTTACTGTTTACTAAAAAGTTAGGTTAGGTTACGAGAGACCAAAATTAAATAAAATACTGCCGTATTCCTCAAATAGGGAGGGCCATTCCACAGTAACAACGGGCATTTACAACCGAGAATAAGATTTTTATTCTTACTCTAAGTTTAAAACGCTTTGTTCTCCCGATGAAGGCATTTCGCCTATAGTATTATATTATTTTTCTGTGGAAGGCGCACCCCGTTTCAAAGGCAGATAGAGTTTGGATGTTTATGTGGTTGCATAACAGCCGCTGTGCTGGATTAGAATAGATATTAACATAGGTCCCCCTTTTCTTTTAAAAATAAAATACGTAATATAGAATTTTGCACCATATAGTAAATAATATAATTATTTAAACAGAATATTCACAACTTTGTTAAATATTTCTTCAAAAGAAGTACATTTTGAGGATAGCGTTCTATGCTTTCCAGTACTTCTAACAAAATGATCAAATCAGTAAAGAATTCAGGGAATTAAAAATAATGATTCATTAATAACTAAAATATACAGGTTTAGTAATAATATGACATAGATAATATTTTTTAAACAGATTAGCTTACCTTGTTTAATTTGAAGGATTTTCTTGCGAGTTTCGTATTTTCGCTGTCTATTTGGAGGTTCCATGTTTTCATGATTTTCTTGAATATTTTAGCATCTGTTGATTACTTACGGTATGATGGTGTAAATGCTAATTTATCATGGCTTAGCTTTCAAGTAATCAAAACTATTTTTTTATCTTACGAAATTAGACTCCAAGGCAGTAAATTCAGATATTATCAAAAACTCAAGAACTGACAGATTCGGAAAATGGCGGCTTTAGTAATAGGTTGGTTTTTAATGAACCAGGATCGTAAAATCCGATTGTCATGCCGAACAGCTCTCCGAATGGAGAAAATTTACTACTAACTAACGAAATGATAAGTGCAAAATCGCACCCCTGGTCTTCTAGATATTTACATTTCGATTCCCAACATCCACTATCTCAAAAAAAATCTGTTGTATAGGGTTAGCGGATAGAGCTATAAAATTATCAGATCCCGAATATAGAAGAAACTCTATAGAAAAAGCAAAACAAACTCTAAAAATCAACAACTATCCAGAAAAAAATATTAATAATATTTTTAAGAAGATAATCTATAAATTTTACAACACAAGCCATCCATCAAACAAAAATTTAAATTTTAATAAAGAAAAGACAAAATACATGTCACTTCCATATATACTCAACCTATCGGAAAATTTACAAAATGTGTTAAAATATAACATCGCAGTTAAGCTAAAGGCTATAACCTATTAAAAAATAAATTTAGTAAACTAAAATCAAAAGTTTCTAAAGAAAAAAAAGTCTTCTCTTTTTAGATGCAAATGTCATAAAAGTTGAAAATAATAAAATAATTACAGATTGGCATATCAAACCTACCAGTTTCGGTAGATATATTATTTATAAGTCATATTATAGTAACAAAATGAAAATTAATTTAATATTACCTTTAAAAATAGAATTGAAAAATTATTACACCCAACGTCAAAGCAAAAAAAATGTCAGAATCCTCCAACAAATTTTACTAGATACCCAATGTAACTTTTTAAAAAGTATTATACAGTACTATAAATAATAATATCCGGAACGAGAATAATCATGAAAGAAATAATATAAATCCTAACAATATCTTACTTTTTGGTTTAATTCCCTATATTCAAAATTTGTGTCCTAAGATTGTTAAAATGTTTAGAGCAGAAAGTATATAGATAGATACACAACGTAATGTTAAAACCATTGGTATTTTGTATAGTAAATTGAAAGACAGAGATCATGTTTTAAATCAGTATAATTGCTTTTATTCCATTCCTTGTTGAAATTGCGATAAAAAATACATTAGTCAAACAAAACAAAGATTAGGTAAAAGAATTGCATTACATAAAAGTGATGCAAGACTTAATAAACCGTCTTGTGCTCTTTCAGAACATATTATAGATACGGGACACACATGTAATTTTAACGAAACAAAAATCTTACAAACTGAACATAACACTAGCAAAAGGCTTTTTTTAGAAATGACCGAAATACATAATGAAAAGTTCACAATGAACAAAAAAACCGACATTGAAAACTTAAGTTCCATTTATTCTTACATTTTAAATTAAAACGACGAATAATTCCTTAAAAATCATAAATATTTCTTTTTCCAGTTATCTTCAATCTTTGCATTTTAATTAGTTTAAGTACTTTTTATGTCTTAAAAAAAGTCCTAAATTTCCTGATAATTAATATTATACAGCCCTGAAGCAGATAGATTCTATTAGAATATATATATATATATATATATATATATATATATATATATATATATATATATATATATATATATATATATATATATATCAGGGGCATGCTATGAAATTTTAAGGGAAGCAATTTTTAGAAACTTACCTATTTGTAATGTAATTCGATTCTTCGATCTTTTTTTGCAAATTCGTCAATGACGTCATCATAAAAACGTCGATGCTCCGAGATATTTTGGAGAAGTTTATTTCAATGGACAACATGCGAAAGTCTCTCCTGTCTACTGTTGAACTTGTGGCAGGTATTGTCATTACTAATGCACACAATTTCGACACTTTGGTGTAGGCATCTTCCAGCTCCTTGTCTTTTAAAAATTGCATTAGTTCCTTAGCGTTATTTTTTGCGCTAATGTCATCAGTTTCGTAAATCACTTTTAGTACAGATCGCAGTAACACTCGGTCGAAGAACTGGCCATAACACAAGTCTTCCATTATAGTTCCACCTAGTAGGAGCTACTTTGGGCAATCGTTTGTGGACAATGGAGTCCAAAGCTTGTGTACGTTTTGTTGACTTGGAAAAAATTCCACTTAAAGTAACGAAAAATACTTTACACTCTTTAATGTGATTGATGGAATGGGATAAAACTAAATTTAATTTATGAGCAAAACAATGGACAAACACAATACTTGGGAAAGTTTCTCGAACTTTAGCTTGCAGACCACCTAATTGTCCTGCCATCACTGCAGCCCCATCATAGCTTTGAGCAACAAATTTTTAGTAATGTTATAAACTACGGTATATAATGCATCTGCTGTACGATTTTCGGACACATTCTTAAAACCTAAAAGTGGCTCTTGAATACTTCCGTCTGTTTTAACGTAGCGTATTACTGTAGATAATTGGCTAAAATTAGTGATATCAGTTGTTTCGTCCAGAACAATAGCAATGAACCGCGCCTCGCCAATCTCCTGCTTAATTCTTTTTAGAATAATGGTTGCAACAGCGTAAATTAAATCATTCTGGATTCGATTCGCCGTTCCGCGAAAAACGCTAGACTGCTCTAAATTATTTTTTAACCAATCATTATACTTAGCCATTAAACTAAGTTAATCTTGAAAATTTCCTCTATTTGAAGAAACCGTTTCGTCATGACCTCTAAATCCCAATTCGTGCTGTCCGAGAAAACAAACAACATCGATAAGTCTTCTTAATATTTGCCTATTTTTATCGACTAGTTCATTGTGTTGGCGGTGACTAATTTCCAACTGTTTATTAAGGGCGTCTTCAATTCTGGTTTTGCCGAAGACTTTTTCTTTTATGACGGCCTGCAAATGCGCTTTGGACATAGTGTGTCTTTTTACAGCTTTATGAAAATTGTTTAAATCGGAAAAAACAGTTTTATTCTAGAGACCTTTTTCATTTTCAAAAAGTAAACATGGCCAACAAAATAATTTACTTATAGTTTCACACCCTGTTAGCCGTTTAAATTGTTCGTATTGTTTTTCCGGATAAAAATGTCTAATACAGTTTTTCATTTTTGTGGTCAAATTTTTCATAGGCGGTTTTGCCCTTCCTTTGGAAATTATTTGAAGCTTATCAGCGAAATTTAATGTTGAAAATCCCTTTATTATTAAGACACACACCACACATTCACACACACTCTTCTTACTAAATTCTCCAACATTTTCAACGTTATTACCGACAGCCGAAGTCGACGGTATTTGCACAGCCACGTCCGTATTATTGTCTTCCATATCGCACCATGCACGACGCGACGTACGTATCACACAACACACGGATAGCCGTTCAAATAAAGAACCTACTCCAACGATAGCTTCCGTCCCCACTTAAAGCCCGCGACCGAAATGCAAAAATTGGAAACAGCCGGTGGAAAGTTCAATAACTTCTGGCTCGATTCACAGGAAATCAAGCATACAGGAGTTGGCTGCAGAGAAGCTAGCGGCCCGCATAGGTTCTATTCCATTTTCTATTTTCGCTCGATCGGAGTCAAGGCCGCATTTATTATGGGCTTGATAATTAAGATAATATTTAAGCATTTTTAATAAAATAATATTTCAAAAATTACATTTTAAAAGATATTTTGTAATTTTTTTTGAGGAAGCACTGCTTCCCTTGCTTCCATGGATTGCACGCCCCTGATATATATATATATATATATATATATATATATATATATATATATATATATATATATATATATATATATAAAACGAAAGAACTAACGGTAAGGATTACTCCTTCACCATTTTGTCGAGAATCGACCAAATCATGACGCTATGTTTGTTTCCAGGGCCAAGGTGCCATCTGCTACCGTGGTATCTGCCTCGGCAAGGCTCATCAGGCAGTTTCCTTAGGGGGTATCGATATTAAAACCGAAATACCCAAACCCTGAAACAAACAAGGTGTCATATCATTCGACTTTAAAAGTCGACAAGGGAAATAGGCAACCATATATATATATATATATATATATATATATATATATCTCTTGATTTTTTATTGTTTTCAACTATATTGTAATCATCTGAGTACGTCTAATACAATTAATTACATCGCAAAAATCAGTAATATAGGCACCTATTTAATAAGAATCTCACCAAACAAATTAATCGTTGAAATTGGAATTGTTACTGCAGGTTCAGATTTTCAGGTCATTTTTTAAAATAATATTTTTTTTTGTATTAAGAGATAACTAGCTTCTATATACCTTTACATTTCAGAGTTCCTACATGCCGAAAAACATGTTTTTTTTTATCCATCCAAATGGAGCAAACACATTATAGAAAAGCGTATTTGACCAAGTTATTGGAAAACATTTAAAATAATATAAAATAAGGAAAATCGAAGCAAAACAAACGTATAGGCGATTGTCTTAAAACTCTCCCGACAAACTTTAAGGTGTAATTCTGCAACAAAAAAAAATAAGAAATGCTTCGATAGAGAAAAACTAAATAATTTTCCTTTTTTTTTTATTAAACATATATTTTAAGGGTTTCTTGCAAAATGTTTGATTTTCGGGATATTTAA
This sequence comes from Kuschelorhynchus macadamiae, assembly GCA_030620095.1. NCBI lineage: Eukaryota > Metazoa > Arthropoda > Insecta > Coleoptera > Curculionidae > Kuschelorhynchus > Kuschelorhynchus macadamiae. The sequence goes on from JAUTXW010004403.1 coordinate 509,812, forward strand.
AGATTTTAAAAAAATCCTAAAATATTGAACACCCTATATCTTGATAACGAATCATTTTTGGATCAATGTTTATAAAAAATTAGTTCTTTTTTTTGTTGTATTTTCTGGATATCCGTATAGTGGATCCAATATGACCACTCATTTTTTTTTATTTTATTAACTTTTTTATTATAAAGGATTGTTGTTCGGTAAAAAAGACGTCAGTTATAATAATACTCTCTAAAAAAAATTGGTGTTTGAAGTTTATTTAAGCTTTTGTGATTCATTATCTTAGCACTGAATCACGTGACACTTTAAGTCCGAATTTTCCTTTTTACGATTAGGATATTATTTTTCCTATATTCCCTGACTTTTTTACAACGTTATCAATACTATTACAATTTGAAGGCATTTATTGAAAAAAAATAGGTAGCAGCACTAGTCGCATATATATATATATATATATATATATATATATATATATATATATATATATATATATATATATATATATATATATATATATATATATATATATATATATATATATATATATATGTATATATATTATATATGGAAGTGAGTAGTGGGGTCCCACAGAATTCTGTCCTTGACCCTTTACTCTGGAACCTCTACTACGACAAATCCCAATGCCATCAGATGTATGTTTGGTAGGCTACGTGGACGACCTTGGGATGGTAGTGACAGGAAAGACAAAAGGCATAGTAGTCGAAGAAACAAATATAGCAATAGAAAGAATTGCTGAACGAATGCTTGTTAAGAAGCTAGAATTGGCGCCGGAAAAAACCGAAACGGTACTATTGGGAGATAAGAAAGAAGCGAGAGAATTAACCATCGAAGTATTAAACAAGGAAATCGCCACTAAACCAGAAGTTCGATATTTGGGGGTGACTCTGGATACCAGAGCCACAATGAAAAAGCATATTCTGAATACCTGCAAAAAGGCTGAAAGCCTGGCGTTAACGTTGTGCCGATTAATGCCTCACCGAACTGGACCACCTGCTAGCAAACGGAGACTTTTAAGTGCTGTGGCGCATTCGGTTTTACTGTACGCGGTTCCTGCCTGGCATGAAACCTTGCGTATCAAAAAAATATAGACAGATGTATCTCAGGGTCCAAAGAAAATTAGCCATTAAAATATGCATGTCTTACCCTACAGCTTCTACAAGCGCGGTCTTAGTTATAGCTAGAATCATACCGATTGACCTGCAGGCTGAAGAACGGCAAAGAACAAAGGAGAAAAGCGCGGACGAAACAAAGGCAGCAAGAAGAGCAACGCTAAATAAATGGCAGGAAAGATGGGAGGCTAATGAAGAAACAGACCGATGGATTCGAAAACTTATACCAGATATTAGACCATGGTATACGAGAGGGCATGGCGAAATAAATTACTTTCTCTCACAACTGCTCACTTCCCATGGCTGCTTCCAGGCGTACTTCCACAGATTTAAGCTAAGCAACATAATGCAATGCAGCTATTGCGATGAGATAGACACCACCGATCACACCTTTTTTAAATGCCCAAGGTGGCACCAAGAAACATTAGCTCTTGAACATATGATAGGAGAAAGGCTAACCCCAGACAACATAGTTCTCCATATGCTAGAGAGAGAAGAAAAATGGGATAAAATCTCGGACATGGTACGTAAAATATTTACAAAGAAGGACGAAGATCGGAAAACTGTGCGGGAAGCATAAAGGACAAGGCTCGAAATATCGAAGTAGTACCGAAAGGTGGTCTCAACATTTCTCGAGCAGAGGCACAACAGAGGAAAGAGTTTTAGTGGGTCGGGGTTAAGCAGACACCCCAACCCCACACTCCTATATATATATATATATATATATATATATATATATATATATATATATATATATATATATATATATATATATATATATATATATATATATATATATATATATATATATATATATATATATATATATATATATATATATATATATATATATATATATATATATATATATATATATATATATATATATATATATATATATATATATATATATATATATATATATATATACATATATGAAAAGCTGCCTATTATGAAATGGATACAGAAGCCTCGGACTAGGATGGATCACCAAACCACACTGAACGCAGTCTACCAGATCGAAATGTATAAGATGGACATAATGGGAACCCAGGAAGTTAGATGGATAGATTCAGAGAACCTATATATATATATATATATATATATATATATATATATATATATATATATATATATATATATATATATATATATATATATATATATATATATATATATATATATATATATATATATATATATATATATATATATATATATATATATATATATATATATATATATATATATATATATATATATATATATATATATATATATATATATATATATATATATACATATATGAAAAGCTGCCTATTATGAAATGGATACAGAAGCCTCGGACTAGGATGGATCACCAAACCACACTGAACGCAGTCTACCAGATCGAAATGTATAAGATGGACATAATGGGAACCCAGGAAGTTAGATGGATAGATTCAGAGAACCTAACAATGAGCAACTCCGAGATTTATTACAGTGAAAACACCGACGGCCGCCGTGAGTTTGGAACAAGTTTTGTCATTAAAAAGAACCTAACAAACTCTGTAATTACTTTTAAACCAATCAGAGGCTGCCTATGCTATCTGTGGCTCAAAGGAAAATGGTACAATATTTCCCTAATACCAGCCCACGCCCCAATAGAACACAAAGATGATGAAGTTAAAGATGCCTATTACAACCAATTAGAAGAACTCATTGCATCTGTACCAAAGCAAGATATTATAGTATTGCTGGAGTACAATGCCAAGATCAGTAGAGAGCTACCACTACAACCACAAGTAGAAAAGCATAGCCTTCATCACTCTTCAAACGATAACGGACTAAGGATTGCACAACTTGCAGCGAGCACAAATTTCAAAATAATGTCAACGATGTTTGAACACAAGGACATTCAGATGCAAACATGGATGTCAAACAATCACATTACAAGAAATCAGATACATCACGTGCTGGTTAATGCCAGGTTTGCTTCAAATATTGTTGATGTTAAAAGTAGAAGAGGAGCAGATGCAGATACAGACCATTTCTTGGTTGCGGCCAAGGTCAAACTCAGGATTAAAAGCCCTGAAAAGTCATCTACTCGTACCAAACCATTACAATGGGAGGTGAAGAAACCAAAAGCCCCTGAACGCCGAGAAGCATATCAGGCAGAACTGAGTGCTAGGCTAATAAATAACACAGAAGACGAGGATCTTAATAGCGCGTGGAGCTGTATGAAAACCGCAATTCGTGCAGCTAAAGAGAGAACAGTTTGGACAAAAACTAAAACATAAAATAATTGGTTGGACGAAGAATGTGAAGGTGCCCTGATGAGAAAACAAGCCGCTAGACTTAATATGATTCAACACACTATAGCTCAAAAGACAGAAAAAAACAGACAAGAGCGAAACAAATGCCGAAGAATATTACGAAGAAAATAAACGAGAACTACAGAACACAGAACAGAGATGGAAAAACTAAAAACAAGCAGACAAGATGGAAAAGATAGAGAATTCTGCAAAGAAGTTATGCATATTAAACAACGATACAGACTAATGACAAATGCTAAGAAACGCTTAAAAATATAGGAGGTATGTTAAAAGAACACATTCATAGTATCATTGAACGTATATGGGAACTAGAAGTTCTGCCAAAGGAATGGAAAAAAGTTTCCTCATCCTACTACACAAGAAAGGTGATCGATCCCTATGCAGATACTACAGGGGCATATCTCTCATAAATAATGCCTATAAAGTATTTTCTAACATTCTCCTTAAAATAATAACCCTCAATAACCCTCTACGCTGAACAGACCAGAGGTGATTATCAGTGTGGATTCCGATCATCTGTCGACCAAGTATTCACTATACGCCAAGTAATGAAGAAATGCTGTGAATTCAATAGTGACGTACATCACCTCTTCAAACGACTTTCGGCAGGCGTATGATAGCATTAAAAGAGGTTGCATATGGGCAGCTATGCTGGAATGCGATATTCCGAAAAAGATCATCTTAATAACCAACCTTTGTGTGGAGAGCGGAACAAACACCGTGAGAATAAAAAACATTGAATCAGACATTTCCAATGTGCAGAATGGGGTGAAACAAGGAGATGGACTTTCACGTGTTCTGTTTAATTTCGTCCTAAACGTGGCAATAAAAAAAGTAAAGTGGAGATCGAGGTCTACGCCAAAAATGGACCCAGTGTGATACTAGCGTACGCCGACGACATCGATGTGGTGGAACCATCGGTAATCAAGAGCAAAGAAACCTTTATTCAAATCGAAAGAGAAGCCAACAAAGTCGAGTTGAGAATAAACGAAGAAATTACTAAATACATGCATATGACACGGGATCAAGTAAGAGGAAGAATTGGTCAGAACTTTACAATGGACAACTACAACTTTGAATGTGTTAAAGAGTTTAAATCTTTGGAAGCCATAAAAACGTCAGATAACAACCTCGATGAAGTATAGAATACAACAGGGCAACAGGTGTGTCTATGCACTGAAGGTCTTTTTTCAGTCGCCAATTATTTATAGAAGACTAGAAGAACCAGAAAAAAAAATTACAACTGTACATTAAAGCCGATAATCACCTATGGATGCGAGACTTGGACACTCACAAAACAAAATGAGATCTTATTACGCCGATAGGAATGCAAAAATACTGCGCCGAATCTATAATCCAGCGAGAGATCAAAATACAGGAGCATTCCATGTCAGAACCAACCACGAACTAACACAGCTATATGGCCAAGATATCCTAAAAGAAATCAAAAGCCAACGCCTTAGACGGTTGGGTCATGTGGAAAGGTCACTCAACACAAGACTCATAAAGACCGTCTGGGAAGAGAACCCTCGTGGAAGAAGACCTCTTGGAAGGCCAAGACTGAGGTGGAGAGACAACATCCTCCGAGACCTCAATGCGATGGAAGTCGATCCACAGCTAAGACCCACCCAGGGTTGAATCGCTACTAGAAGAAGAAATATACATATATATATATATATATATATATATATATATATATATATATATATATATATTTATAAAAATATATATATACTTAATAATTAATTTTTGATAGTTAGTATCTTTATTCAAAATTCGTGTGTTAGAAAAATTAAACTCGTGATTTTCTGACTTTTCATGTTTATGAAGGGCAGTGGACGCATTTTTTGTGTACTTGTGGCCGTTTATTCTGTTCTCTAGGTATTTTGTGGTCATGCCAATGTATTTCATGAGACAATTCATACATTATTATATTAAGTTTGATTGTTTTTTTACTGGTATTTTACTCTTGAGAGGTGTTAATAGGGAGCCTAATAAATTATTGGATTTGTGACAAACAATTATGTTGTGTTTGGCTAGAGCGTATTTAATTTTTTCAGACAGTTCATTTATATATGGTAATGAAATATAAGATTTGTTTTCATTTTTATTTTTTGTTGGATTATTCTCTTTGTTTAATTTGTTGTAATATAGGTTTGTACTTTGTTTGATAATTCTGTTGATTAATTTAAGTGGGAAATTAATTTCAATTAAAGTTTGTCTTACTTTTTTTAATGTTTCAGCGCGATATTTTGGAAACGTTAATAATATGGCGCGGTCAGCTAATTCAATTACAACACTATTTTTTTGACTATTAGGATGGTGAGAGTTAAAATTTAGATAGCGGCCTGGCCATGTATGTTTCGTATACCATTTAGTTTCGAGTTTATTATTATTTTTGTTTCGAATTATAGTTAAATCTAAAAAGTTTATGCAATCATTTTTTTCAATTTCGACGGTGAATTGCAGTTTCGGGTAAAAGTTATTGAAGGCTTGTAATATATCATTAATTCTATTTTCTGACACGGAGGCCAAACAATCATCTACGTATCTTTTAAAAAAAACCTACTTCAAAATCTAAACTTTTTATGATTTTCTCTTCCGCGTATTCCATAACTATTTGGGCAATAGTTGAAGATATTGAGGAGCCCATTGCACAATCGTCTAACTGTTGATAAAAATTATCTTTATATTGAAAGTAGTTATTATTTAAAGTGATGTTTACACAGTTTATAAATTCCTTGCATGTTAAGGTCGTATGCTCTTTTAACTGATTCCATTTTTCTTTTAATATTCTCTCTACAATTTCATTAGGAATGTTAGTGTATAAGGATACCACGTCTAACGAAATTAATTTATGATTTTGAGGTATTTCTGTTTGATCGATAAATTGTTTAAATGTAAAAGAGTCTTTAATAAAATAATTATTGTTCCCAGTTATTTTTGAAAGGCAGTTTGATAAATATTTTGACAATTTATAAAACGGTGACTGAATGGACGAAACTATTAGCCTTAAGGGCATATCAGGTTTGTGTAATTTAGGTAACCCATATATTTTTGGTGCATTTGTATTGTGAATAGAGACCCATTTGGCCTCCCTGTCAGATATCAGTTTATCTCCCAAAAGCTTTTTTATTAAGTTGTTATTTTTATTTTGAAAATTTTTGTGGGGTCGTATTTTAATTTTTTGTACGTGTTAGTATCACTAAGGAGTGTATTCATTTTTGACTCATATTCTGCTGTATTCATTACTACGGTTTTACTGCTTTTATCTGGTTTGAGTATAGTAATTTGTGAGTTATCTTTAACGAATTGTTTGGCTCTATTCAGATGCTTTTGAATTTTCTTTTGAAAATTGTTAGTTGATAATTTTTTGTGACGTATTTTTATTTTGTAATTAGTAATAACATTAACTATATTAGATCTAATACCGCCCTTTTCGTCATTTGGCTTGTTATTAATAGCTGACTCAATTCCAGAAATACACTCTGCAATTGGAAGATCTTTTTCATTGCTGATTGGAAGAGAGAAATTAATCACCCAAAGCCAAAATCTCTGAAACATCATTGGGAATCTGTGTGTCAGACACATTTTCTAGCCATTTAGTAGTATTTACTTTTACATCGCTTTTTTGTATATTTGAAATCAATTGAGAGATTTTTTTTTTATTTTTTTGTTTGATATATTTAAATTTTTTTTCATATTTATTATTTTGAAATTGTAGAAATGTAGCAAAAATATTTTCTGGTAAAATAGTTTTAATTTCATTGGTTATTTTATTTATGTTGTATTCCAAATTATTTTGTAGTTTCGGTTATTAATAAATTTAAAATTTTGGCTTTTGTATTATTTAACAGAGAATTTAATTTATTTTCAAGGTACGTACCTGTAAATTCAATTTGAGGTAAATTAAAATCTAGGAATTTTGGAACTGTGTTTGTGTGTTTACATTTGAGTAAAAATATTCTTCTATTCTTCTGGCTTGCGAGCTTTCCGTAAGCTATAGAAACATCTTTGAGGTTTTGTTCACAAATCCGTCCATAAGTTATTCGGATGTCTTGTAGGAATGGCATATTGGTTGTTAGATAGCAATTTTTAACCCTTGCTGTAATATTTTTGTTGCGTTTTCTTAAACCATGTCTAATATTTTTTTGTTAAAAATTCTTGGGTAGTGGTTTATTTTCTTAAAAGAATTATTTATTTCTTTAAGGGAGAACTGCGCGCAAAAAGTGAAAAACTAGCGACAAAATCTAGTCAAGTTCAAAGTAAGATGAAAAGGTACCTTCGTATTAGAAAAACCTTCCTGCACGGCCAACCTCAAAAAAATGTGTTATGTATAGGCAATTTAAATTACATTTCGTTTAAAAATGGGTTCAAAAGGGTTCACGCGCTGTAGAAATACAAAGACATGAGTACGATTTACCATTTCAAATTTTGCAGTTACGTAGACAAAGGATCAATGCAAGGCGGTAAAGAGCCATTTTGTGGAAAAAAAATTATATCCGACGGCATTTGCGTCAAAAAGTGGTCGAAAAATGGTCGAAAATGGACAAATCTATTTCTATTTTATAATTCTAGAATAGATTTTTTCATAAAAAATCGCATTTACCGCCCAACTATATATATTTCCCTATTGAAATCACATTGAAGCTAATACATATCTCTTATAGTTTTAACATAATATTGCAGCGGCGGAAGGCTTGCAAATGATCCATAATACTGCGTGCAGTTCACCCTTAACGTTTCGCGCTTCATAGAGAGCTTTCTCAGAAGGATATTATTGGCCTACAATCGATATACACACTAAAAACTATTACAATCAAATGTTAAAATAGGACGTTACAATTTTTAAAACTCCAGTTTGAAATTAATGTTAACATCATGTTAAAATACATTGGTATACGCACCTTGGAAATAAAAACAACTCACTGCATTTTAGTAGCAATGATGTTTCAGTTGTGACTTGTGTAAACTAAATAAATACATAATGGAATTCGTATAGCACCCTTTAAATCGTTCAATGTAGAGGATTATAGTGGGAAGAGGGCAGGCAAATAAAACCACTATGGTAATTTATATCCCAACGTTTCGTGGTCAATCATCACTTTCTCAAGGGCCTATAATAAAGAAAAAGACACATTACATTTGGTCGTACTATGATAAATCTATCTAATTGGAATGTCAGAAATTGTACTTAACCCTATTTAAAAAATGACGAGCAACAATAAATTGAACTCATTAAGACAAGAATAAATAACATTGTTTAACTTACCAATACCTCACGCGGTCTGCATGCCTGAAAAATGATTTATAAAGGCATCCAGATCGCGTGAGGTATTGGTAAGTTAAATAATGTTATTTATTCTTGTCTTAATGTGTTCAATTTATTGTTGCTCGTCATTTTTTAAATAGGGTTAAGTACAATTTCTGACATTCCAATTAGATAGATTTATCATAGTACGACCAAATGTAATGTGTCTTCTTTTTTTTTATTATAGGCCCTTGAGAAAGTGGTGATTGCCCACGAAACGTTGGGATATAAATTACCATAGTGGTTTTATTTGCCTGCCCTCTTCCCACTATAATCCTCTACACTAAATAAATACTACCGATATGTTTTTTTTTGTTTTTGGCTAAAAGCGATTATTTAGATTAACAATGTTTACATTATTTATATTGGTGTAAAATCAAGTATTATATTATAGAAATTATATTTATGATGGTGTAGTATAGAGTATATAGGCATTTTATTATATGTAAAATACTAAATTGAAATTAAGAAATCATGGTTCTTGGGATTAGACCGTGTCAAATTGGAATTATTATCCGACGTTTCGCCTTCGATTGCACAGTGGCATCTTCAGGGATCTTTACTCCACGAGATCTGAACACTGAATGATTTCAGTGTAGCTAATTTCTTAGTAATCGTGAGAAAAAAACTCGGAAGGTTTTACAATCTTCCGGTTTTAGCGTCCTTAGGTGCCAAACAATATGTTTGATCAATTCCGTTGGTCTGGCTATCTGTCAGTTCGCCGCATATCTTGAAAACGACTTACCTGATTGACTTCGTTCAAGTTTTGGTAAAAAATTAAGGGTCATATGGCAACTCGTATGGGAATGATCTGGTGATATATTGGTAAAAATCCGAATAGAGCGGACCAAGATGCTCCCTAATGAAACGTTAAAAAAAATTATTACTAAAAAACTAATTGTTCAATTAGAATCAAATTAAGTACAAAATTCGAGTGTTACATAGAAATGAACTGGTAACATTTTGGTATGAAATAGCGACAATAACTGGCGGTCTGAAAAGTGTGATATAGAGATAAACTGGTAAAGTTGTGGTACGAATTCAAAAGTGCAAAATAAAATGTTGGCCAAATAAAATGATTAAAAAATCTAGCTCAATATCTCGTTGATATTGAAAACGTTAAAAATTCACATTTAAGAACGCACAAACCCGTTAACGTCAATATTTTAAGATAAAAAAATTGTGGAAATCATTGGCGTATTGTTTTTTTGAATTATTTATTTTAAACAATCATATTTCGAAAAACGGTAGAGTCAAATTTATTTAATTTTTTTGAATATAATTTTTTTCCACAACACAGGGTAGCCCAAAAGGGATAATGGATAATGCAGCCCCCTAAAAATGAAAAAAGACTTATTCCAAAAATGGCAAAACAGACCCGATTTTTTTTTTGTATATTAAAACATTTATTCGACTATAGGGCAAAGAATCCATCCCCTAAAAGCTAAATTGAATCGGAAAAGCATTTAAGTAGCTTTTTTAAAAACAGTCATTTCATTTTTGATTTTTTTATATAAAAATATTTTCTTTTCGCTATTCAGGATAGCAGGAGGATGAACCAGCCCTAAAAAATGAAAAACAATGAATTTTAAAAGATTCTAGCATTTTTAACAAACGGTGAAATACGTGATTTTTTTTATTTCAACACATTCTTTCCTACTATACAGGGTAAACTCGAGTATACAAAAAAGCCCCCAAAAAAAGCTTAGCCTTTAAAAAACCTGGTAAAACGGACAAGACTTTTTTTTGCATATAAAAATAAGTTTCTCCTTTATATAGGGTTACTCTAAGAGTCACTCTTAGTATAAAAACGAAATTACATTTTTTAAATCTGAAAACAGATGCCAAGTTTGTTTTCTTTTTTTAACGAGAATATATTTTAATACACCTTAATTACTATATTAGTTCAGAACACTTTTTATTGAACTTTACTTATTTTGCTTGTATAACGATAACAAAATACAGTTTAAGGCCGTGTAATTTTAATTTCAATGTTATCGAAATTATTCACCTCGCATATATATTGTTTATTTCCTTATTGTTAAGGTCACCACCGCCTTACGGCACTGTCATGCCCTAACGAATGTTATATTTACAATTTATGTATTTGCATTGACCTATCAAAATCATTTTCGATGAATACTTCGTTTTTTCATTATTTGGTTTATTTTAAGGTAAATTTCGCTTTGTCTATAAAATTGTAATAATTTTCCTGCATACTTTTGTTTTTTGTTTGTTTGTTTATAAAGCACAAAATAGACAGTCCAAGAACGTCCAAGTATCCCTCCGTACTACCAACCTTGGGTACTTGTACCACTCCCACAACTAATAACAAAAAAAAATTACACCAAAAAATTGAGGCCGAGTTGTCCACGTCAAGGTAACTGACAACAGTTGACCTTGACACCACTCCCAGGCCAGCCCAGTGGTCATGACTTAAAAAGTAGTTTTAAGTCGCTTGGGACGCTTTTAACTTGTTTATTTTGAGCCAATTAGTCGAAAGGTTCCTCCCGTCCTTCCAAGTGTCTACTGGGTAAATACTCTTGTGTAATACTGTTTTTGTACCTTTACGTGTGCAAATCCCTAGTGATATATCCTACTACTAAATGAAAGTCAATTTTGTGTTCCGGTCTACAGCTTTGTTTTCGTGCATAGCTTACAGCTGTGTTTTCGTGCTTTTCCTAATACTAAATTTTGTGTTTTAGTTCACAGCTTTGTTTTGTATTTTACAGGTTTGATTTTTACTTATTTTTTACCTATTATTTAACATGAATTTGGTAACTGATTTTGATTTTGAATTTAATTTTACTTTATTTAATCTGGAGGAGGCTTGCACAGTGCATTATTTAATGGATGGTCATTATGAATAATTTAATTACAATTTTTAATTAAATAATTAACAATAATCAAATTAATGAAGTTTATCCTAAACTAAATGAAACAATAAATTATGAGGAACTAGTAAGTCTTGGGGGATTTGATTTAGATAATAGTCAGTTTAAGATGAAATGAAAATAAAAATATTTATTCGGAGCACTGAGAGGGGGCTCAGGGAATTCATATAAAACAGGCAGAACGTTGGCATCAGAGAGAACAGGGAGGTGAGGGGAAACAGGGTATAATTATATTTCAGGTAAAACAAGGAGTCGAAGAGGAAAAGGAAAGGGAGAAATTGGAAATCAAGGAGAAATATTACCTATATACTCACCAATTTCTGATGCATCGTCCGAAGACTCAATCGTGACCGTTATTGAAGTAAAAATACAAGGAGTATCAACCAGCTCCTAAATTACATTTCGACCAAAAATCAGTAGCGTTTTCCGATCAAACAACAAAATTGTAGGTGATGTTGAATATAATGCACAATCATAGTACACCGAAACCTCGCTACAATTTATGTGAAATTTTCGAATCTAAAATGCTTTAGAACATATATATATATATATATATATATATATATATATATATATATATATATATATATATATATATATATATATATATATATATATATACCATAATTTTTAGAGAATACTTTAAATATGGATTAAGATTTGTATCTTGTTTCAAACGTACTTGTGTCTCATGGCGTTTCGTCTCTGTGTAAATTATTTCAGATAGAGTGTGCAGAGAAGAGTAACTTTAAAATGAATATATATATATATATATATATATATATATATATATATATATATATATATATATATATATATATATATATATATATATATATATATATATATATATATATATATATATATATATATATATATATATATATATATATATATATATATATATATATATACATATATATATATATATATATATATATATATATATATATATATATATATATATATATATATATATATATATATATATATATATATATATATATATATATATATATATATATATATATATATATATATATAAATCTATATATATATCTACATATATATGTATATATTTATATATATATATATATATATATATATATATATATATATATATGATAGTATGTTTTCATTCCACTTACACCAACGTCATAACAAGAAGATCCTTGTTTGGAACATGTTCTGCATCACAGCAGACACAATGATCCATTTTAGTCAAACGACGATCGCGATTTCGCTCTTATTAGAGCTCATCAGGCCGCCATAGACTAGTGAGCCCCGTGTAGGGCAAAGGCACAAAATTGAATCACAAAAACAACTACTCCGCTGGCTAATACCACGACCGGCATTGAATTACATTGTGACTCCTGGCTTTCGTTGGGAGTATTAAATGATAGTATGTTTTCATTCCACTTACACCAACGTCATAACAAGAAAATGATCCTTGTTTGGAACATGTTCTGCATCACAGCAGACACAATGATCCATTTTAGTCAAACGACGATCGCGATTTCGCTCTTATTAGAGCTCATCAGGCCGCCATAGACTAGTGAGCCCCGTGTAGGGCAAAGGCACAAAATTGAATCACAAAAACAACTACTCCGCTGGCTAATACCACGACCGGCATTGAATTACATTGTGACTCCTGGCTTTCGTTGGGAGTATTAAATGATAGTATGTTTTCATTCCACTTACACCAACGTCATAACAAGAAAATGATCCTTGTTTGGAACATGTTCTGCATCACAGCAGACACAATGATCCATTTTAGTCAAACGACGATCGCGATTTCGCTCTTATTAGAGCTCATCAGGCCGCCATAGACTAGTGAGCCCCGTGTAGGGCAAAGGCACAAAATTGAATCACAAAAACAACTACTCCGCTGGCTAATACCACGACCGGCATTGAATTACATTGTGACTCCTGGCTTTCGTTGGGAGTATTAAATGATAGTATGTTTTCATTCCACTTACACCAACGTCATAACAAGAAAATGATCCTTGTTTGGAACATGTTCTGCATCACAGCAGACACAATGATCCATTTTAGTCAAACGACGATCGCGATTTCGCTCTTATTAGAGCTCATCAGGCCGCCATAGACTAGTGAGCCCCGTATATATATATATATATATATATATATATATATATATATATATATATATATATATATATATATATATATATATATATATATATATATATATATATATATATATATATATATATATATATATATATATATATATATATATATATATATATATATATATATATATATATATATATATATATATATATATATATATATATATATATATATATATATATATATATATATATATATATATATATATATATATATATATATATATATATATATATATATATATATATATATATATATATATATATATATATATATATATATATATATATATATATATATATATATATATATATATATATATATATATATATATATATATATATATATATATATATATATATATATATATATATATATATATATATATATATATATATATATATGGGATATATGATGAGGGTAAAGGCCCAGAAAGCGATCGCAGGAGGGGTATCCACAGGGGTGACACAATCGAAAGCAATCTCTTACATGCAAAAATTATATATTTTTGCCTTTTGCTACATATATCCTTTTCCGGCCAAGAAATCTGAATAAACGTGTGTGAAAACACATCTTTATTTCTTTTTCAATTTTACCCCGCATTTTAAATGCATTTGCCAAAATATATATATATATATGGCGCCAAGTGTTATGCATATTATACGATCTCTTATGAGATCTCCCTATAGCCTGCCTGATGAGGGTATATATATATATATAGGCCGCTTACATGCAAAAATTATATATTTTTGCCTTTTGCTACATATATATATATATATACAGGGTGGCCCAACGAAAAGGTCCCACCCTTATTTATGACTTTCCTGGTATATTTTGGGAAAAACGCTTGGACACGTCAATTTTGATTTTTAGGGGGACGTCTTTTCATGTATGATTGTATAATACAGGGTGTTCCAAAAATAAGATATCGCATTACACTTGACATTTTTAAATGGAAACCCCCAATTTTTTTTCTATTTTTGGATTCTCCAGGAAGTTTTTAGTAACTTTTGTATAATAGAGTTTATACCTATCTTCAACCATTTTGAAGTTATTTGAATAATTGAATAATATCAAGTATTGATAAATTAAATTCAAGAAAGGGTCAAAATAACGAAACTTTATTATCAAAACGGAAACATTGCAAGGGCTACTGCCCGGTTGTTTAATACGTTACATTCAGTCAAAAATATTAACCATAAGTATGTGGCTAAATTAATAAGAAAATTTGAAGCAACTAGATCTGTATCTAATATTCGCCGGAATCAGGAACACTAAACCATTTACAGTTTTACATTCACATTAAAATTTAAACAAAAATTAGTTACTTAGCTACAATGTGTCAAAAAGTCAATGTGGTAATAAATGTTGAAAGTGGTGTCCGTTTACCTCCATGCAATAATAAATATTTTGCTCAAATCTATTCCTAACATTTTCACACATTTCTGGAGTTATTTGTCTGCATTCCGCCGTGATCCGCTCCCGAAGATCTTGGATGGAGTCTGGCTTCGTACTAAAAACCTTACTTTTTATATGTCCCCAAAGAAAGTAATCTAAAGGACTCAAGTCCGGAGACCTTGGTGGCCACTCAATGGGGCCGCGCCGTCCGATCCACTGATTTGGGAAATGGGTGTCCAAAAACTGTCGTACTGGAGCTACATAGTGCGGTGGTGCACCATCTTGTTGGAAATGAAGAAAATTTTCATTATAATTAACCTCATTTTCTATTATTTCGGTTATTCGTGGCTCTATTGTATTTTCCAACATGTCCAAGTACAACTCCCCCGTCAAGTTTCCAGGAATAAAGAAAGGTCCTACAATATGATTTCCGAAAATGCCGGCCCAGACATTAATTTTTTGTGGGTATTGCGAATGTACCTCTCGAAACAAATGTGGATTCGAGTCGCTCCAATATCGACAATTATGTCTATTTACAGCACCATGTAAATAGAAGGTACATTCATCCGAAAAACAAATGTTAAATAACAAATTTGGGTTATTGTTCAAACGTTGTGTCATTAATTCGCAAAACTCCAACCTTCTATCATAATCGTCTTCATTAAGCTCATGGACAAGTTTAGTTTTGTACGGGTGAAATTTATAGGATTTCAAAATTCTTTGCACTGTTGAGCGTGTAAATCCTGAAGAAGTAGCCAGACCACGAGTACTTTGGGTGTTGTCAAGAGCCACGTGTCCCAAAACTGCTATTTCTCTGGCTTCATTTCTACTTGGACGATTTTCCTGATTCCGGCGAATATTAGATACAGATCCAGTTGCTTCAAATTTTCTTATTAATTTAGCCACATACTTATGGTTAATATTTTTGTCTGGATGTAACGCATTAAACAACCGGGCGGTAGCTCTTGCAATGCTTCCGTTTTGATAATACAGTTTCGTTATTTCGACCCTTTCTTGAATTGAATAAATCATTGCAAAATATTATAATAGAACTAGGCAACTTAACGATTTCAAATCAAAGATAAAGTTGTTCTATGATTTACGATGACATTGACGGATGCTAAATTTCTTGCTGGTATCGGTGATTATTATTTTTTTCCGTATTATCAGTACTAAATTAAATGAGGCGAATTTTATAAAAAAAAATTAAAAAAACTTCAAAATGGTTGAAGATAGGTATAAACTCTATTATACAAAAGTTACTAAAAACTTCCTGGAGAATCCAAAAATAGAAAAAAAATTGGGGGTTTCCATTTAAAAATGTCAAGTGTAATGCGATATCTTATTTTTGGAACACCCTGTATTATACAATCATACATGAAAAGACGTCCCCCTAAAAATCAAAATTGACGTGTCCAAGCGTTTTTCCCAAAATATACCAGGAAAGTCATAAATAAGGGTGGGACCTTTTCGTTGGGCCACTCTATATATATATATATATATATATATATATATATATATATATATATAGTCGAAAAATACAAAAAAGATAAGCACAAACTTCTAAGTTTAAATCCATTTTTTTTTCATTTTAAAGAGAAACTAAACAAATAAACATTCATTTTAAAATTACTCTTCTCTGCACACAATATCTGTAATAATTTACACAGAGACGAAACGCCATGAGACACAAGTATGTTTGAAACAAGATACAAATCTTAATCCATATTTAAAGTATTCTCTAAAAATTATGGTATATTATGTTCTATGTTATACTATATTTTATTATATTACAATATATCAAATTATGTTATTTTTTGTTTTAGTTGATGCAACATTCCTCAGAAATAATGCTACTCGACATTGTGAAGACTGTGAAGCTAATATTAATCTTAATGCTTGGAATTCTCATCTTAAAACAAACATCAACAAAAGCAACAATACTATTAAATATGGAAATGAAATAGTCTTTATTAAAAGTGCTTTTAAGTGTCGAATTGATGCTTACAAGGTTTACTCACCAAAAATCCATGTCGCCCTTAAAATGTTTCAACAAGAAATTTCCAGCAAAGTCGTAACATTAATTCGATAGCAATAACAATTACATAAATCCGTCAAGATAAATACAGAGTTATTTGGTATCTACTACTTGTGAGTTTTGAAGTCTACATCAGTTAAATCATTTAAGACAGCCATTTAATTGATTTAAATCATCTATGACGAACTTTTCAAGTTTGACGAACTTTTCAAAATTCTAACAACCAAGGGAGACAAACTACCTGAACGTGATTCTGGTAAGTTAATAATTAAGTTGCTATAAATGTCACTATGGTTAGAATAGTCTCTTTATCATTTCTTATTTATTGCTAGTGGGATTGCTTCTACATTTATTTACAACAATATAATTATTGAATACTAATTATTTCTCCTTTAAATTGCAGACTGGATTTTACAATAAATTATCCATATGGAAGTAAACATTAACAAGTACAATCCTTTTTGTGGCTCCTGTTGTATTCCAATTCCAGAGTTCCGGGGTAGTTTGGGCAACATTTTGAATGAAGATAACAACTGTTTTGCATATGCCATTGTATCATCAGTATGTAAACCTTCAGGTGATCCTAGGAAAACTTCATCGTATCCAGACTTCAGAACTACCTTTGATTTTACAGGTATACATTTTCCAGTTAAATTAGAGCAGATAAGCACTTTTGAAAACAAAAATAATTTATCAATAAATGTTTATGTAGTTAAAAAATTCTTTAGAACACATAATAAACATAAAAAATATTTACATATCAATTTACTGTTAAATACTTTTGATGACGGTAATAGTCATTATTGCTGAATAAAAGATTTATCTAAATTACTTTTTAAACAGCTATTAAAAAATAAATGTAGGGAAAATTTTTGTGATGGATGTTTACAATATTTTGGTACATACGCGAAATTACAAAGACACTTAAAATGTGCGATTGAATTTCCTTCAGATGAACTTATTTTAGATAAGTTTGGAAATCAAATTTCAGAAAACATTAAAGTTTCAAAACAGTCAAAAGCACTATAGAGCACCTTTTGTAATTATGCGGATTTCGAGTGCTATCTAAAAAATATTAAAATCAACAAGCTTAATCCTACAATCTCTTATACAGTTAAAACTGCTGAACATATGCCATATTCGTTTGCTTATTACATTAAATAATCATTTGATGAAAATCTCATATCTTTAAAAAATTTCGTGAGACTAATTGTGTTGCTAGAT
This sequence comes from Kuschelorhynchus macadamiae, assembly GCA_030620095.1. Classification (NCBI taxonomy): domain Eukaryota; kingdom Metazoa; phylum Arthropoda; class Insecta; order Coleoptera; family Curculionidae; genus Kuschelorhynchus; species Kuschelorhynchus macadamiae. The sequence goes on from JAUTXW010004403.1 coordinate 528,264, forward strand.
CTATTGAATATATTGAACAAGATGTGAAAAACCTTTATAACAATTAATTGAAAAAGCTGATGAACAAGTTAAGTAGTTTGCAACAGAAAGAATAAGATAATGCATTTGTGTGCTATATCAGTGAAAAATCTTTTTCAGATGAAAATTTAAAAAAAAAATGCATGGAACACTGTCGTTTTAGCGGTAAGTATACGGAGACAGCTCATTCCATTTGTAATTTACATTTCATACCTCCAACTTACATTCCAATAATATTTCATAATCTAAAAATTACGATTCCCACCTATTTATTAAGTCATTATGCAACAACAAAGAATTAATTAATATTATTGATCAAAATAAAGAAAAATATAGCTCTTTTATCGAAAAAATATGTATGACTCTAAAAATAAAAAGATAGTTTACCTAAATTTACGATTTTTAGACTCATTTCAGTGTTTAGCAGAATCTTTTAAATCACTTTCTCATATTTTAGATAATTCTTAATATCTTGAAATTAGGAAACATTTTTCAGATCCAGAGCAATTTAAATATGTTAGGTGAAAAGGAGTTTTTTTATATTGATTCTCATGAAAAGTTGGATGATAAACCTTTACCATCTATTGATACATTTTATACTGATTTAATTGATAAAAATATTGATGAAAATATTAGATCTGAAGAAGTATGAAATGTATTCAATTGTTCCACAATAGGTGAATTTTTAGATATATATTTGAAATCTAACGTTCTCCTTTTAGCAGATGTTTTTGAAAATTATTGAAATACTTGTTACAAAACTTATAAAATAGATCCTGTTAACTATGTAAATAATTCCTCCATGTTTTGGGATGCTATGATAAAATTTAGAAATGTAGAATTGGAATAATTGACTGATCCAGATATGCTTCATTTCTTGAAAAAAGGAGTTCGCGATGGAGTTAGTAGTTGTTCAGCTCGCAAATCGGAAACCAATAATTTTTTTCTTGATAATTTTAATCCTAAATATCCAACAAAATATATTGCCTATTTAGATGCAACAAATTTGTACGATTTTGCAATGTACTTGCCCGAAAATAAATTTGTTTGGCTTTCTGAGGATGAAACCAATTTTAAATTTTTTAGATACATCATTTACGGGCTATGTATTTGAAGTTGACTTAGAATCCCGAGAATTTACATAAAAGTCATAACGACTTCCCGGTCTATCCGAACAATTTAAGCCACCATTTTCAAAATATTTTAAACTAATTCCCAATTTAAACAATAAGTATAAATATGTTATTTATTATCGTGCTTTGAAACAAAGCTTAACATTTGGCTTTAAACTTCTGAAAACACACCAAATTAAATTTACACAATCTCAATGGTTAGCTAAATATACTGATTTGAATACTAATTTACGAGATGCTTCAAAAACAAATTTGACAAAAATTCGTACAAATTGCCAAATAACAGTATTTTTGGAAAAACTATGGAGACTGTCGATAACCGAGTAGATATTAAGCTGGTAACTCTATTGAAGATAGAGCGGAACAAATTAAGTACTGAGAAATTAATTGCAGAACCTCAATTCAAAGATTTACACATTTTTTCAGAAAATTTAGTAGCTATTCAACATCAAAAGATATGTATCGAATTTTATGTTGGAATGAGTATCTTAGATATTGCAAAAACTGTAATGATTTTTATTACAGATATTTAAAATTAAAATATGGACATAGTGTAAGTTTATTGTACACTGACTGATTCTTTAATCCTAGAAATTGAGACAGAAAATTTGTATAAAGATATGAACCAAAATTTGGATAAATTTGGTACCTCTAAGTATCTTGAGCCATATGTTCATAATATGCCGATATCCACATCAGTGGTTGGTAAATTTAAAGATGAATATAAAGGTGTACCTTTAGAAAGTTATTTTGATACCGCGCGGTGCTACATAAAACCGAAGATAGTTCAGATAAAAAGACAAAAGGCATTCGTAAATCTGCCCTATAAAAACAATTAAACTTATCAGATTATAAAGATGTTGTGGAAAAAGGTAAAAAAGTGTTCTGGACAATGTATGTATTTAAGTCAAATCTTCACAATATTTATACGAATATGATTTACAAACTAGCCTTGCCTAGTCATGATGATAAAATACCGTCTTTCAAATACCACAAAAACTCTAGCATGGGGTCACAAATATATTGCCTATATAGAATCAATGATTGAAAGTTATCTATTTTGTAATATGAAAATTAATCGAAAGCTAAAAGACGTCGTTTAGAAGAGACTCCCACTAATAGTTGACTTTTTTATAAATTTAAAGCTCGTTCTCACTTAAGAATTATAAACAATTATTATCTAGTTTTGAAATTGGAAAGGGAAGTTAAAGCTGTCAAGTTTTGTAAAAGTTGTTTTTTTTATAATCTGTTTCAGAATATTTGTACGAATATATAAAATGTTGTAACAAACAGTATTATTTAGTTTCTTTAGAACGGTGACTGCTACTTTAATAATTATGTTAGTCTCCTGTGTTGGCAGATTATTATATGTTAATCATGTTCCTAATAAAATTAGAGCTGACGTGCACATCAATAAGAATAAATTAATTATATAATTATATATTAAACTGATTGTTATAAGCAAATGAAAATCGTTTACATAGCTGGAAACTAGCACTTTTTTACTTATAATATTACAGAAAATGACTTAAGTGTTAATATGCAGATTGAATATTTCTTTGATAAAAACCTGTCATTTATTCAAAACGGATAGAATTTGTTCATAAGAAAGAGAATTGTAATTATATATATTTTTATATAACATTTTTGTTTCTGAGTTTAATATCAATTATTTCATCTTACGTTGCCTTTGTGATTTATTATTTAAAAACTTGACTTATAAGCTTTAATATTTGATTTTCTTGTAGTTTAATTTTATCCCCTCCTATGATAAGTAATCTCCTCCACTTAAGTGGAGGAAATAATAGGCTATAAAAATGTGTTGCAAATCATTATTTAGTTTTTAGATTCTACTGTCTCATGATGTTCAGTCAACAGATAGGAGTTTCCAATGTGTTTAAAGCATCCATACATTCTATCGAAAAACAAACCATAGTACATTCTAAACAGTACCCTTTAAATAAATCCCCGTCAAAGTTTGTGAATATAGGGTTGTGTTTAGGAAGTGATCACCATGTATTGAATTTGGTGGAAACAAGAATCAATCCATTGTTCTAAGTGAAGGTGATTGGAAGGACCTACTAAAATATCAGGGTTTTAAAACAATTTTCTTTTTCTTATCTAACGCCTTTCAAGAAACTATATTTTTGCAAAATATACACACTTTTTAAATGACGATTACGTATGTTTTGGAAATGAAACTGTGTGCAGATTATGGGAACAAATACCTCTATTCGAATACAGATTAAAGATTTTACAAAAATAGAAATTTAAGAAGATACTTCGACATTTTTACGAATAGTTTGTTTTGTGAACCTAATTATCTTCAAAAAGTATATGATACTCTGTCTCCAAGTAAAAATCCCAATAGTGAGAATGTTTTTACTGTTACAATTATTACTAATGCATCCAAACCAGCTGGAACAAAAATTAAGACACAGAAAATATTATGAAGGAATCAGTAAGTTTTGATGAAACTAAAAATCAACATCATACGATGCCATAGACACAACATTTTAAAAGACCAATTGATTTATGTGAAATAATTTTTAAACTTGTTTTAGAAAATTTGGTACATATGATTATAAAATAAAACAATATTATTAAAAAGATTGTGTTTTATTGATAAATATTAGTTTAATATCCATAATATCCATGTGTTATGTTTGTTTTGTCTAATCCGAGCCATTTAACTAACACCTTATTTAGCTTTCTTCTTATAACTTTTTCGACTAAGTATATGTACTAAGTAGATGTTTGACTTTTTGTAATTCTTTTCCATAGTAGCCTCTTCGAATTTCTGGTTTGTTTTCATCTTCAAGTAAATATGTTGTTGGATTTGTAATTTGTAAATTTTTTATTCTAAAAATTGTCATTTGATCGGCTGGGTGTGTACCCTTTAGAAAAAAATATTTATTTCCTTTAGTAACAGTAGGTTTTTTGCCAATTTTAGAGTGTACTGTATTATTGCACTATCTACCGATTTCAGGCAATATATCCAACCGTTTATAATTTCCTTGTAGACAAATTTTTTTCCACATTCTATTTTTTAATGTTTGGTTCACCCGCTCAACGATAGTTGCTTTCAAATTAGAAAAAGTGCTGTAATGATTGATTTTAAACTGGTCCATTAGCTTCTGAAAATCTTTGGAATAAAAGTCTGTCTCTTTATCCGTTTGTATGTTTTTCGGAACACCTTGCAAGTGTTTAAGAGCTTCTTTTAAGTCAATGAGAATTTTTCTTATTGCAGCAGCCACCTTTTTTTGTTTTAACAGGTAGTGCCCAAACGAATTTACGAAAAGTATTGATTACCACTAAAATATATCTATATCCTATATTTTAAATAAGGTGCATTTCAACTAAATTATTAAGTCCTGTCACAATTACTCGTCTTCTTTTAAAATTTCTTCTAGCAGGTAATTCGTTAACGAGTTAATTAATTGTATTCATTTTTAAAACTAATCCTGCATATAATATTCCACGTAATACAGACTGTTTGGGATATCTTACAACAGAAATATTATCACCGTTAGCGAGTTAATGGCCTAATAGTTCACTCGAACTAAATACATTCTTATTTATGGTAAAATCTATTTCCTTACTACAGTACACTTTTATCACTTCTGCTTTTGGAAATCGAAACGATAAAGTAATATCATCACCCCTAATACTAAAACAACGTCTATTTTTGCCATTCGAGAGTTAGGTTTTTTTAAGTAGGTCACATAGACCCGGAGTGCCGTTATAGGTTACATTTTAAACTTTTATATGTTTATTAATAATTTCAACTGGTTTCATTTTTATTCCTAGAAGAAGTTTGTTTGTTTCCAAATCATGAACGATACCATACTTGTGATCAAATATATGTTTTGTATCCCCAAGTCCTTCATCAATATATTATCTTGGTAATTCATCAAAATCTTCCAACCAATCTTTATATCCCGGAGTGTCAACGTATTGTTGAATTGTTTGTTTCGTTTGCTCTAAAATATCAGAGAGATTTAAATTCTTTACAGTACCATCACCCGATGGGGGTGTAATTTAACCTACTGTGCTTGTTTCTTGTGTGGTAGAGAGATTACTAGTAGATGCAATACTCCTATCAAAAAATAGGTAGTCCACTGGGTAAAACTGGAGTCCTCCCTGTTTTTCTTTTTACTGTCTTTGTTGGAGTAGATATAGTGTACAATTCTCTTTCGAGGTTCTTCTTTTAGGCCGATATCAATAAGTTCTGACTTGGTAAGAGTTGAAATTAATTGCTGTAGCGGTTATCGGTTGATATATTTTCTCTAATTGATCGTTATGGCTTAAGACATTACAGATATTTTTGTTTTACTGCTCTTCTTAATTTAACTAACTCTCTTGCTAATCGTTTGTCTATGTGTATAAATGTATAAAGGAATCGTTTCTACACCTGCCAGAATTTAAAGCACAGTCCTTATCGATTACAACAAAACCGCAGTCTTCTTTCCAACCGTATCCACAGAGGGCTTTAAATTTCTCAAATGTCATGTCCATCATGCAATGGACATTATATATGTGTTTTAAACTAGTAAGATCGTGTTTAAATATAATTAGAAGGTTTGCATTATCACGTATAAGCCTCTTGAGAATTGATGAATAACCTTGTGAAATAAAAAAACAGGCCGTATTTTTATGTCTACCAAATGTTAGATAATCCCTTATAACACTCCGCACGGAATATAATCAAATACAATAACTGAATTTAGTTTAATATCGTGGGGTGGTATTTTCATCATTATCATATTCAAAATAACCAATCTCTATAATTGATTTTAACAAATTTCTTAAACAAATTGAAAAATATATATCATCAGACCTAAAATGAATGTACATTACAACGGAAAATACAGTTAAATAATATGTAACTTTACCATAAACAAAACACATTTTACAAGGTACATAAAACAAACATAACCAAACAAAGAAACAATAAAATACGAAACAAGGCTACGCAACGAAAAAAGAAGAGATTGTTCAGGATCAGCTTGACTAACTGTCTTAAAGTACGTGCTACATTAATATGCAAAATAAAAATATATAGTTATTCTTTTCAAATATTGTTAAAAATCAAATGAGGCTCAAAATTAAACACTTCATTAACGCAGGTAAGGATCGGGCTCTTTTTAGCTTTTGTTATTTCCATCTTTTCCAAAAGATTCAACTTCTTACCTTTATCGCATTCGTGAATTATATTTAAGTAGTGAGAGTATGCGGGTTCTGAAAAGTGGTGGGGGGGGCTGACCTTGAGAGCCCAGGTGTGCTGTGTAGTTTGGCCTTGAGGCGATGTGACGTCATTCGACCTTGAAATTAAGCTCTGCCTCCTGACCAATGAGATTAAGCCCCGCCCCATGATCATGATATTAACTCCCGCCCCATGGCTTTGGAGAGTTAAGCTCCGCCCCATTACCAATTAGATTAAGCCCCGCCCCATGACCATGAGATTAAGCCCCACCCCACGACCTTGGAAAGTTTTGCATACCACGTTTTCATATTTTACCTTGAAGTGACGTCATATGACCTTGAGCGCACGTGTTTACATCAGATATATTGTTTGGCCTTGAGGGTGTGACGTTTTCATGTTTGTCCTTGAAGTGACGTCATATGACCTTGAGCGCACGTGTTTACATCATCTCTATTGTTTGGCCTTGGGAGTGTGTGACGACAGATGGCCTCAAGTGTTAACTATTAAAACCAAATGATACTTAAATAAACAACATTTAGAAATATTTATTTAATTTGGTATTAATTACAATTTTTAAATTTGTGTGTTTAAAATTAAATGTACCAAGCAATAGCAGATCAATATTTAAATTTGAGTGTTTAGAATAAACAAAGGGGGTATGTGACGTCATTTGCAGTAGATAGGTATCTTTTTTAAAAGGTGTGTTAATTAATATGGTGTATTGGATTTAAGCTTACTCCGGACGGTCAATATGACATGCAGGGATTGGGTGTTTGGGTTAATGTGGAAAAAAGGTTAAATTATGCCCAAAAACCAGAAAACATCATTTTCGTATAAAATTCACGAATCCTATTGCAGTAGATAGGCTAAAATATGATATGCAGGGCTTGGGTGTTTGGGTTAATTGCCCCGCCCACATAACCTTGGGTCTATTTGACTTTGAAACATTTTGAAGGTCAAATTGTATGACCTTGGGTTTATTTGCTTTTGAAAATTTTTTCTGAACTTGAGAGCCCAGGTGTGCTGTGTAGTTTGACCTTGAGAGATGTGACGTCATATGACATTGAGCGCGCATAATACTTTTTCGATATTTGTCCATGACCTTGAGAGCCCAGGTGTGTTTCACATTATTTTACAAATCAGAAATGTCTAACGAAAAACCTTGGGTATATTTGACCTTGAAACATTTTGAAGGTCAAATTGTATGACCTTGGGTTTATTTGCCCTTGAAAATTTTTCCTGACCGCGTTTGGTTTCGAATCTTAAATTATATATGAATAAATAATTTTAGAAAGTTGTAAATATTTAGTTAGGTAAAAAATAAAATATTAAGCTGAAAACTCCTTATAGAGATAATTTTTGAGTGTACGTATGACTCGTTCAACTATCGCAGCTTTCTTTGTGCTGTACATCGAATAATGATTAATGTTATATTCCTTAACAAGATTTTGGAATATGTTATTAAAAAATTCTTTTCTCTGATCGCTTGGGGGTATGTGGCGTCATTTGCAGTAGATAGGTATCTTTTAAATTCTGTTATTTTCAACAATTTTTAAATTTGTGTGTTGTTAACTTTTGCGATTTTAAACTGTTCCGTGAACCATGAGGGCGTATATCCTTTATCAAAGACAGTTTTGTGTTTGCTTATACGAACTATATCATCCAAACGAAATTTAAACTTTTTGGGTACTATTTTTATCCAATTGTATGCATCAAGCGTGTGGTTGATTTAACGTTTATAGGTTTCATACCAATAGTACGATGCTCTATATTATTATAGGTTTTCGTTATGGCTGGTAAAAGATATTTAGTTAGGTAAAAAATAAAATATTACTAATATTGCCTTTTTTTAATTTCTGTTATGTTCAGCAGTTTTCAGATATAAATTCAAACATTTTTAAATTTTACGTTAGTTCTAAGTAAGCATAATGAATACAGATCTACTTAATAAGGTTCGTGCCGATATAAAGCAGCTTGAAGAAAAAATTGTTAATATTGAAACAATAAAAATGGATGTACTCGGGAGAATTGAAAAACATGAAATCAGAATGAATGATTTGGACAAAAAAGTGGTCAAGCACATAATGGAATAATGCTTGAGAAAAAAAATCAATATAGCTCTAGCTTGATGAGGAATACTCATATATGAAGATAATCAAGATTGCTGATTGGTATGAAGATAATCAAGAATGATGATTGTTGTGAATAAACCTATTTTATAATTATAATAAACACATATTTAAATAAAACAAAGTTGAAGTTTATTGGGTATTTATTTTAATAGTAACCTTAACCAATATACATATTTCGATAGGTTTGAAAGTATTACAAAATATAATATTTTAAACAATATCTGTCTCATCAATCCATAAATTAAATTGATCTGAGAATCCTAACCATTTTACAAATAATTGATTAATATTCTTTTTCTTGCGACGACGAAGTACTTTTTCCACTAAATAAACATTCGGACTACTTGTTTTTTGCAGTTCAGCTTCATAAAAACATCCTTTTATAGGTTGACCTTCTATTGACTCCAAGAAGTATGTTGGTGGATTGGTAATGTTAACTTTTGCGATTTTAAACTGTTCCGTGGACCATGAGGGCGTATATCCTTTATCAAAGACACTTTTGTGTTTACTTATACGAACTATATCACCCAAACGAAATTTAAACTTTTTGGGTACTATTTTTATCCAATTGTATGCATTAACGCCTGTGGTTGATTTAACGTTTATAGGTTTCATACCAATAGTACGATGCTCTGTGTTATTATAGATTTTCGTAATGACTGGTAAAAGTTGTATCCATTTGTAGGAACCTCTAGCTGAAAACTCCTTATAGAGATAATTTTTGAGTGTACGTATGACTCGTTCAACTATCGCAGCTTTTTTTGTGCTGTACGTCGAATAATGATTAATGTTATATTCCTTAACAAGATTTTGGAATATGTTATTAAAAAATTCTTTTCCTTGGTCACTTTGTAGATTTATTGGTGTATATCTTGCTTCTTTAAAAATGTCTTTCATTGCTTTAGTGACTTCAGCCCCGGTCTTGTTTCTAATCGCCCTAGTATAGACAAATTTGGAGTAGCAATTTATGCACACCAAGATATAGCGATATCCATCGTTTTCATTTGCATACTGTTGCATTTCCGCCAAATCTGTTTGCCACAAGTCTTCATATCCTTTAATGATGGTGTGTCTTCTGGGAAAATTTTTTCTCGCAGACCTATGAAGTTCATTGACAATTTTTATTTTTTTCTGTGCTAGTATTCATAGTTCCAACTCACGTCGCTTGAGATACTGATCAAATTATGTGATTACTTAATAAATTATACCTTCCTCACGAAGTTCTTCTATAATTGACATTATTTCATTATCGTGTCCGGTGAGTTTTAATAGGTAAAAAACAACAAACTGATAGGCAGGAGTAATTCTTTAACATCTATTACAACACATTCAAATAAATAATTGCTACATTATGGAACAATACCTCCAAGATAATGTTTTTACAGAAATTGATGTAAGACGATGCTATCAACTAATTTTTGTTTGATCGATTGCATATAAGATCACAGGATTTTTTCTAATCATATTTTGCATTACATGTTTTTGAGTAAAATTTGACAAACAATCGATATAGACACTACGCATTGGAAATAAATGATTGAATAATTTTTGATACAATATTAAAATTAATTCATTACTTATCCATTATCGAGTAGTGCCCCCATGGTAATGTTTCAGGAGAAGTCGATGTAATGCAGCGCTTATCATCATGAGGATTAAGACCTATTTTTGTTTGGGTTACTGTATAAACATCATGGGCCTTATTTTGGATTAAATTTTGACAAACACTTTTCTCGCGGAATGTAGCAAGACAGTTAATATAATCCTCAATCGTTTTTTTATTTCGCACTACCTTACATTTAACTCCTTTAGATTTTTTGATAACTTTGCCGTCATGTAGTTTTAATGCATACATTTTTGACCTTTAATTTAATGTATACATTTTTGACCTTGTAAAATGTGATAAATCTACAATTTCTGTACGAATCAACGTAGGTTTTTATCCACGACGAATTATTGAATTTAAAAATGCTATGCGTTTCCATTTCCATTGGACTCATTTGAATCGCCTCTTTTAATGGTCTTTAATGCACAATAGACATCTTTTATGGTTGAGATTTGGAATCAACTTCGATATTTTGCTGTGCCTTTGTGAGTTAATACTTTTTCAAAAATTTTTATGTTGATGTTTACATATTACCTTGATATTTTGAAGGTCAAATTGTTTGGCTTTGAAATGTCCTTGACTTTGGAATGCCCTTGACATACATATCACTTAATATAATAAAATGTAACAACTTTACTACGCCACGAAAAAAGTCGAATACACCCTTTTCGGTTTAAGATAAAAAAAAAACAATATCTATTTTTCTTACACGTGAAAGGTATTTTAACTTTAATAATTTAAAATATATGATAATGAAGTAGATTTACTCTTAACGGGAGAATTTATATGTAATTTTGTTTGTCCTACTAAAAGTTATAAAAGTCATAAAATAGTGAATTAACATTTGTGATTTTTTTTAAATAGCTAATTACATGTGTGAGGTATTTTAACTTTGACAATGTAAAACATATGAAAATGACGTAGATTTACTCTTAATGTGAGAATTTATATGTAATTTTGTTTGTCGCACTAAAAAGTTATAAAATTCAAGAAATGGTGAAGTAAAATTTGTTAATTTTTTTTGTAAATAGCCATCGGTATGACTTTTCCTTTCTACTTTCACCTGCGCGAGGGGAAGGTGATATCTTCCATATACTACTTAAAATAATTGATTTAAAAAAAACTTTTAGGTTCTGGAGATAATAAGTAAATAAAGTTACATATCAGTTAATATAAATAAAGTTAATAACTTCGAATACACCCTTTTCGATTTAAGATAAAAAACAATATCTTTTTTTTTCTTACATGTGAAAGGTATTTTAACTTTGATAATGTAAAATATATGAAAATGGTGTAAATTTACTGTTCACGTAAGAATTTATATCAAATTTTGTTTGTCATATTAAAAGTTATAACAGCCAAAAAATAGTGAATTGAATGCTGCGATCGAGAAGCCACACTTTCCTCTCTACTTTTAAATGCTATGGAAGTTAATATCCCGTATCTATACTACCAAAATTTTTATCTAAAAATTGGGGAATACTAAAAACAGTCATACTTTATACTTTTACCTAATAACGTGTGTTCTACTAAGTGTGAATGTTCATCGTTGACAAAATGATTCGAAAACCTTATATATTGCCATAGGTATACAAAAGAAAAAATGCGTAGATAAAAAAAAAAATTTATGGGTGTTTACTATAGACAAAGAAAACCGCTCTCAGGGTCGGATCTTAATTCAAGGACGAGTGGAAAAGTCCTATGACGTCACACCCATCAAGGTTGGGGAGTTAGTAACGCTCTCAGGGTCGGATCTTAATTCAATGACGAGTGGAAACCAAATTTTTATATTAATTTCCCTTTTAGAACTTAGAAGACTTAAAATAAAATTCAAAATAACTGGTTAAATTTCATAGGTCTGCGAGAAAAAATTTTCCCAGAAGACACACCATCATTAAAGGATATGAAGACTTGTGGCAAACAGATTTGGCGGAAATGCAACAGTATGCAAATGAAAACGATGGATATCGCTATATCTTGGTGTGCATAAATTGCTACTCCAAATTTGTCTATACTAGGGCGATTAGAAACAAGACCGGGGCTGAAGTCACTAAAGCAATGAAAGACATTTTTAAAGAAGCAAGATATACACCAATAAATCTACAAAGTGACCAAGGAAAAGAATTTTTTAATAACCTATTCCAAAATCTTGTTAAGAAATATAACATTAATCATTATTCGACGTACAGCACAAAAAAAGCTGCGATAGTTGAACGAGTCATACGTACACTCAAAAATTATCTCTATAAGGAGTTTTCAGCTAGAGGTTTCTACAAATGGATACAACTTTTACCAGTCATTACGAAAATCTATAATAACACAGAGCATCGTACTATTGGTATGAAACCTATAAACGTTAAATCAACCACACGCGTTAATGCATACAATTGGATAAAAATAGTACCCAAAAAGTTTAAATTTCGTTTGGGTGATATAGTTCGTATAAGCAAACACAAAAGTGTCTTTGATAAAGGATATACGCCCTCATGGTCCACGGAACAGTTTAAAATCGCAAAAGTTAACATTACCAATCCACCCACATACCTCTTGGAATCAATAGAAGGTCAACCTATAAAATGATGTTTTTATGAAGCTGAACTGCAAAAAACAAGTAGTCCGAATGTTTATTTAGTGGAAAAAGTACTTCGTCGTCGCAAGAAAAATAATATTAATCAATTATTTGTAAAATGGTTAGGATTTTCAGATCAATGTAATTCATGGATTGATGAGACAGATATTGTTTAAAATATTATATTTTGTAATACTTTCAAACCTATCGAAATATGTATATTGGTTAAGGTTACTATTAAAATAAATACCCAATAAACTTCAACTTTGTTTTATTTAAATATGTGTTTATTATAATTATAAAATAGGTTTATTCACAACCATCATCATTCTTGATTATCTTCATACCAATCAGCAATCTTGATTATCTTCATATATGAGTATTCCTCATCAAGCTAGAGCTATATTGATTTTTTTTCTCAAGCATTATTCCATTATGTGCTTGACCACTTTTTTGTCCAAATCATTCATTCTGATTTCATGTTTTTCAATTCTCCCGAGTACATCCATTTTTATTGTTTCAATATTAACAATTTTTTCTTCAAGCTGCTTTATATCGGCACGAACCTTATTAAGTAGATCTGTATTCATTATGCTTACTTAGAACTAACGTAAAATTTAAAAATGTTTGAATTTATATCTGAAAACTGCTGAAAATAACAGAAATTAAAAAAAGGCAATATTAGTAATATTTTATTTTTTACCTAACTAAATATCTTTTACCAGCCATAACGAAAACCTATAATAATATAGAGCATCGTACTATTGGTATGAAACCTATAAACGTTAAATCAACCACACGCATTGATGCATACAATTGGATAAAAATAGTACCCAAAAAGTTTAAATTTCGTTTGGGTGATATAGTTCGAATAAGCAAACACAAAAGTGTCTTTGATAAAGGATATACGCCCTCATGGTTCACGGAACAGTTTAAAATCGCAAAAGTTAACAACACACAAATTTAAAAATTGTTGAAAATAACAGAATTTAAAAAAGATACCTATCTACTGCAACTGACGCCACATACCCCCAAGCGATCAGAGAAAAGAATTTTTTAATAACATATTCCAAAATCTTGTTAAGGAATATAACATTAATCATTATTCGATGTACAGCACAAAAAAAGCTGCGATAGTTGAACGAGTCATACGTACACTCAAAAATTATCTCTATAAGGAGTTTTCAGCTTAATATTTTATTTTTTACCTAACTAAATATTTACAACTTTCTAAAACTATTTATTCATATATAATTTAAGGTTCGAAACCAAACGCGGTCAGGAAAAATTTTCAAGGGCAAATAAACCCAACGTCATACAATTTGACCTTCAAAATGTTTCAAGGTCAAATAGACCCAAGGTTTTTCGTTAGACATTTCTGATTTTGTAAAATAATGTGAAACACACCTGGGCTCTCAAGGTCATGGACAAATATCGAAAAAGTATGATGCGCGCTCAATGTCATATGACGTCACATCGCTCAAGGTCAAACTACACAGCACACCTGGGCTCTCAAGTTCAGGAAAAATTTTCAAAAGCAAATAAACCCAAGGTCATACAATTTGACCTTCAAAATGACGTCCGGCGTAAGCTTAAATCCAATACATCATATTAATCAACACACCTTTTAAAAAAGATACCTATCTACTGCAAATGACGTAACATACCCCCTTTGTTTATTCTAAACACTCAAATTTAAATATTGATCTGCTATTGCTTGGTACATTTAATTTTAAACACACAAATTTAAAAATTGTAATTAAATAAATATTTCTAAATGTTGTTTATTTAAATATCATTTGGTTTTAATAGTTAACACTCGAGGCCATCTGTCGTCACACACTCCCAAGGCCAAACAATAGAGATGATGTAAACACGTGCGCTCAAGGTCATATGACGTCACTTCAAGGACAAACATGAAAACGTCACACCCTCAAGGCCAAACAATATATCTGATGTAAATACGTGCGCTCAAGGTCATATGACGTCACTTCAAGGAAAAATATGAAAACGTGGTATGCAAAACTCTCCAAGGTCGTGGGGCGAAACTTAATCTCATGGTCATGGGGCGGGGCTTAATCGCATTGGTCATGGGGCGGAGCTTAACTCTCCAAAGCCATGGGGGCGGGACTTAATATCATGATCATGGGGCGGGGCTTAATCTCATTGGTTAGGAGGCGGAGCTTAATCTCAAGGTCGAATGACGTCACATCGCCTCAAGGCCAAACTACACAGCACACCTGAGCTCTCAAGGTCAGCCCCCCCACCACTTTTCAGAACCCGCATACTCTCACTACTTATTTACATTTTCAGATATGGAAAAACGATGTTTTGAGGATAACAAATGATTCGCAAAGGCAGATTTTGTATTAGAAATATCTGTATTTTGATAGCTGAGGTGTTCCTGGTAATTATTAAGAAACAAAAACTTACCGACTGTCTTAATATCTGATCTCATTCTGTTGCTAAAAACTGTGCTAGAACAAATTTTTTTTAAATTTAATAATATATATTTTCGACAACGCTCTGGCTTGGCAAAGGGTTCTTGTCTTTCACCATTCTTTAGTGAAGTTTTTATGAACAACTTAGAAAAGAAAATAATGTATAGCTCGTTTTCAGAACATCTGATAAGCTATGAAAGGTACGTGGATGATATTTGTATTGTTTGGAAAGGTGGTGAACAAGAATTGTTGAAATTTTTAGAATTTATCAATTCTTTGCATGAAAAAATATCCTTCACTATCGAGAGTCAAACTGATGGCAAACTTCCTTTTTTGGACTTTCTTTTAATAAGAAATGATAACAAAATTAGTTTTGAGGTGTACAGAAAAACCCTCCTGTACTGACAATATCATTCAATTTACATCTAACTCATCATTTTCTCACAAATTTGCAGCTTTTAATTCGTTTTTGTACAGACTTTTTAAATTACCACTATCCCAAGCTGCTTTTACTAAAGAATTAGATACAATAAGGGAAATTGCCATAAACAATCATTTTCCAACGAAAACATTCAACAAACTTTTTTATAAATTTATGAACAAATACAAACTCTCTTATAACATAATACATAATAGTCTAATTAATACAAACAAATTCAGAGTTTCAACATACTTTGGAAATATACCTCTACATTTAGCTAATTTTTTTAAGTCATTTAATATCTCCATATCATTTAAAACAAACAACACTTTAAAATAAAAAATAGTTAGAATCAAAGACAAAAAGGATAGTCTTGAGACATCTGGAGTTTATTTCCTTTATTGTGGAGAGTGTCCTGCTGTTTTACGTGGGCCAATCGGGTAGAAAAATTTCGACAAGGATCCAGGAACACCTCAGTTTGGTTACAAAACATCAAAATACAGATATTTCTAATACAAAATCTGCCTTTGCGAATCATTTGCTATCCTCAAAACATCGTTTTTCCATATCTGAAAATGTAAATATAATTCACGAATGCGATAAAGGTAAGAAGTTGGATCTTTTGGAAAAGATGGAAATAACAAAAGCTAAAAAGAGCCCCATCCTTACCTGCTTTAATGTAGTGTTTAATTTTGAGCCTCATTTCATTTTTAACAATATTTCAAAAGAATAACTATATATTTTTCTTTAGCATAACCTTCGAACTTTTCTGTCCTTGTCACGAATTCTTCTTCTTTTTATTAATGTAGCATGTACTTTACGACAGTTAGTCAAGCTCATCCTGAACAATCTCTTCTTTTTTCGTTTTGACCTATCGCTTCTCATCAAATAAATTTACATCGACGTCTCTGATTGGTCATTCAAGCGTAGGCTTGTTTCGTATTTTATTGTTTCTTTGTTTGGTTATGTTTGTTTTATGTACTTTGTAAAATGTGTTTTGTTTATGGTAAAGTTATATATTATTTAATTGTATTTCCCGTTGTAATGTATATTCATTTTAGGTCTGATGATGCCTGTCAGGACGAAACATGTAACCAATTCTTAATTTATAAACTTATTTTCGACTGAAACCTAGACTTTGTGTATATATTTTTTAATTTGTTCATTACCAGGTCTCTTTGAGATAATATGGATACCACGCTTGGGTTTTATGATGCGTGACAATCTTCCATGAAAAAGAAAGCGGCATTGTCAATTTGATAGTGAAAAAATGGTTCTCATATGGCAATCTCCAAACACCTCTTGGGCTTCATAAGTTTTTTAACAAAAGCTTTATTTTAACACAGAGTTATATCACACCTATGATGTCAAGCAAAAATTTAGCGATTATAATTGTGGACAGCTAGTGCTTAGTTTTCTATATAAGTACACGAAATAAATTATTAACAGCATTTCTTAAATTATTAGCAAAATATCTACAACATTTACACTGATAGGGAATTCTTCTATTTTATCATCTGATTTTAATCTTTCTATCTATTTGGATGATGACAAGGGATATTATTTAGGGCTGGCAGAGTTTGAAACTTTTATGAGTATTCCTAATATAGAGAAAGGAAATAACAAAATTTATATAGATGATAAGGCAATTAATATTCCTGGTGGAACTTATGATATTAGTGACTTCGAAAATATTGTAAAAATAGAATTGTTTGAGTTTTTCAACTAAATCCTCCATTCCTTCCAAAACCAAATCTCATTACTCTAAAATGCCATATTAAATGTGATCGAGAAGTTGATTTAACAAAGTATGATTCAATAGGAAATCTCTTAGGCTTTAAAAACCGGAAGATTAAAGCAGATGTATGGGATGAATCTGGTGAAGTTGAAAATATTTCTAAGGTTAACGCCATTTGTGTGGATTGTAATATTTGTGTTGGATCTTTTAACATGGGAAACGAGTTTTCATAATTAATCAGTTTTTCCTTACTCTATCACCTGGGTATAATCACTTGGGTATAAAATAGTAGAATCTCCATTGCCTATATTATACTTCCCAGTCAGCGTTCAAACAATCAACAACATAACAGTAAGAATTATAGATCAGGACATCACCTTATAAATTTCAGAAACGAAACTATAACTATCAAATTGCATTTAAAAACCAACAATAATGGTTATTAGATACAATAGACCGTCAGTATCTGCAAATACAACCTATTGCAGTTAGCAAATCGTATAATAAAGGAAAGTGCTACCACTAAAGTAGTACTTCTAAGAACATCAAACAGTTAACAACAAAAGCCGTCAATTTCATCAATCGTTAGGTTTTAAGGTTCTAAAGAATGGATATTTTAAACGTTAACGAACAACTTTACGTTGACAATTCAGTGACTGGTTCAGAATTACATACATATCAACCTTTCGTTTCTTCAAAATTTAATCTTCATGATAAAATACGGATTCCAATACAAGAACTAGACACATACACTTTCTCTACTACTAGGAACTCTCGCTAACAACGAAGGAAAATATACATAAAAATTAAGATTTATCAACAATGGTATTGCGTTTTTGTTCCTGGAGATACGTCACGAAATCAACGGTGTAATTACAGACTTCAAACTGCTGGGTGGTTTCCCAACAGAAATGAAAAAGATTTAATGTATGCCCCTAAAAATGTTATTTGGATTCTTCGAGGGTTATAAAAAATTATTTTAAACATGAAACAAGAATTAGTGCTCCTTAGAGCTAGTAAATATTTGGATGCCGTTCTCTTTAAAGATGATACGGAACCAAAAACACTTGAATATCGAACTCCAAAAGTCACGATTATAAAATCATACTGGAAAGTACCACATATTGAGTTACATATCCCTCAACAGCTTCCGTTAACGAAAATATGTTAGGATTCCGAAGTCAAGAACGTATTGAATATTCTGAATTTCCCGAAGAAACGCGTCATACATGGCCTCTAAAAACAACTAGCAGACTGGAGAAATCACGTTATGCTTTTATTGTTTTCCAGGTAGATCGAAAAGTAAAAGTACAGAGAAACATGAGTTAATTTGATAACGTTGATCTAATATATTTTGTGCTCTATATGAAATGTTTACTAATTTTAGATATTCTTACTATGGATTGAGAATTGAACCAATTTTTACCCCTGACAAATTTGAGACAACTTCTCCTACTTCACACATTGATCGATCTCATCAGAAGGAATCGCTTTAAGGTGGTTGTGTAATTATGAGGGTTGAATTGAAAACACTTTAGAATATTTAAAAAAATACCTCTGCTTAGTTTCACACTCCACACGACAAAATGTTTAGCTATAACCCTCTAACAAAAATAGTTAAACAACTTTAATGCACATGCGTCAGTTTTAATATTTATATTCTCACACAATGAAATTTCCTTCATTATGGATTATATGCATCCGTTAATCATTTTTGAACACAAATTAAAAGATCTGTTAAATGTCAATATTTAAAGACATGAAAGTCATTATAGATATTCAAGGATTTAAAGTGGAAAACAATAAATTAATTGCAAAAAAATTGGCAGCTTACGATAGGTTTAAAATCAGTCACCACTTATTTAAAGCACCCTTTCACTTAAATCATTTATCATTAAAACTATATAGCAGCCCTATTTTGCTAATGAAGAATCATCATTGTATCTATTGGAATAGATGTTGAAATTTAACTGAGGAACTCAACTTTATCTACGTTAAGTGTTTACTCTTAAGACTGAGTTTTTCAGAAAATATTCTCTGAAGCCAGTTATTGAATTTGAACAGCCAACTTTACAGAAACTGGCACCATACTGCATTTATCACCGGCAAACTCCATGTGTTTGTGCACTAGCAAATGTTTTCTTCTGTATATCTTTTTTTTATGAAATAGAATGATTAGTATTAAAATATATGTGTTTTATTTGTTAAATATTTCTCTATACATAATATGTGTTCGCTTAACTCTTTTTTTAATTCATGTATAAATATTCTTTTATTTTTACTTTTAAGAAAATCTATACAAGCCTTAGCAGCGAGGCTACATAACTCTGCTTGTTCCATATAATGTTTTGTCCTTCAAATGCGTAAAATTCAGAGCAGGCTGCAGACATTATGAACTCTTCATACATTTTTATAACAATTGTCTCCATCATTGCACTAAAAATTCTTTCTCTTTCAAAATCTCTTTCACTAGAATTGGATTTTTAACATATTCCTTCAATTTAAGAAGATGATGAAAAATTCCAATTTTTTAATGTTTCATGACATTCATTAGATAGGTTGTGATCTGCTTTGCATAGAATCTTGAGAGTAAGAAAATAAAAATAACTAAAACGCGTCATACATGGCCTATAAAAACAACTAGCAAATTGGAGACACCACGTCATGCTTTTATTGTTTTCCAGGTAGATCGAAAAGTAAAAGTACAGAGAAACATAAGTTAATTTGATAACGTTGATCTAATAAACACTGTACTTAAATTTTAAAGATAACAAATTTTCTGCTCTATATGAAATGTTTACCAATTTCATATATTCTTACTACGGATTGAGAAGTGAACCAATTTTTACCCCTGATAAATTTGAGACAACTTCGCCTATTTCACACATCGATTGATCTCATCAGAAGGAATCGCTTCAATGTGGTTGTGTAATTATGAAGGTTGAGTTGAAAACACATGAGAATACTTAAAAAAATACCTCTGCTCAGTGTCTCACTCCACACGACAAAATGTTTAGCTATAATCCTCTAACAAAAATAGTTAAACAACTTTAATGCACATGCGTCAGTTTTAATATTTATAATCTCACACAACGAAATTTCCTTCATTATGGATTATATGCATCGGTAAATCATTTTTGAACACAAATTAAAAGAGCTGAAGAAAGAAATTAGAGAATATCAATTAAAATATAAATGTCAATATTTAAAGATATGAAGTCATTATAGATATTCAAGGATTTAAAGTGGGAGACAATAAATTAATTGCTAAAAAATTGGCAGCTTACAATGGGTTTAAAATCAGTCACCACATATTTAAAGCACCCTTTCCCTTAAATCATTTACCATCAAAACTATACAGCAGCCCTATTTGCCTAATGAAGAATCATCATTGTATCGATTGGAATAGATGTTGAAATTTAACTGAGAAAGTCAACTTTATCTACGTTAAGAGTTTACTCTTAAGACTGAGTTTTTCAAAAAATATTCTCTGAAGCCAGTTATTTAATTTGAACAGACAGCTTTACAAAAATTGGCTGTCATACTGCTTTTATCATCTGAAAACTCCATGTGTTGGTGAATTAGCAAATGTTTTCATCTGTATAACTTTTTTTTTATGAAATATAATGATAAGTATTAAAATATATTTGTTTTATTTGTTAAATATTTCCCTATACATAATATATGTTCGCTTAACTCATTCATGAATCTTTAGTAAAGGATTATTTTAGTCATATTAGAGTTTTTTTTGAAGAATTGAATCCTGGGTTAGGTTTAAGATGGAATTTTAAATTATATACTACAATCTGGTATGGTTCGTTGGTTGATATGCTTGGTCTATCATGTTTTTATGCCAAAATCTGAATTCTATTGGATACAAAATCTAGCGAATTTTAATTCAAATAGAGATCTTGAAATTGGGATAGTACGAGGAAACGTAATGTAAGGGAAGTGATAACTGGTTTAATATCAAATGCTAAAAACTAGTATATCGACTTCCCGACATAGAATTTCTTCTTAACATACGGAAGGTTTATTTACTAAACGGGTGTGCTTACAATACTACCTTATAATATTCATTAGTTCAATTAGTTTTTTGGCAAATACCGCATTGCGTCGTTCTTTTCATAATTTAGACAATTTTTATCATACGACAGGAAACAACTGTTAACTTAGGATCAGCTTTAAATATTCAAATGCTTGTTTTTTTGAAAAATAGCATATATAACTATAGTGGGTGATCTGATTTTAGCAGTAACAGACAAATTACATATTATGATTCAAAACTGCTGTCGACGCGTTTGGAAAATTCGGCTTCGAGGCTAGATGTAAGCTGTAAAAGGTGTTTTACAGATAAAATGTTATATAAGAACCTATACTATAGCCTTATGTGTCAAAACTCCTAAATAACTGAACGGTACTCTGGTAATAGATAAATGAAGCAACAACACCTAGCTTGGAGAGTTAAAATAACAATTAAAACTTAAAACTCCCTAAGAGGGATAAGAATTTTCAACATTCTCAACTTGAATGTAAACTACATAAAAATGAATAAGGATATCTATTTTTTACCTGATTTTGGAGCGCCCTACTTCTCATAGTAAAGCATCTAGTGATATCTGGTTTTCATTGTCGAGTGAAGAATTTAATTGGCTTTTAAATGATTTGTTTAATTTTTGTGTGTTAAAAAGTTATCAAAATGCAATATTTCCGATGAACTCAACTTCTAGAGAATGGGTTTTAATTTATCTTTGTCACAGATTAACACATACAGATGCGAATCTTCCCGATGTAACGCAGGACCGGTTTTCCTCGTTCGTATTCTATAGGCGACACCTATGATTTTAGCAGGGCGCCACATGTTGCTGCGTGTTGAGGCGTGAGAGGAAATTACGTATGAAAGTTTTTTGAACTCTTTTGTCATTAGAGACAAATAGTATTACTAAGAATTTACACAGGCATGAAAATCAAGAGGTACTTGGATGGGTGTTAAAAGATTTAAAATTCTTTTTTGTATATTAAGAATTGTACGTTATTTTCATGGTTCTCTCTCTGACTACCTACTTATTTGTCTCTTTGGACGTATAATAACCTTTTACGTTTATGCCAAAATAGTTATAGAAGGCAGAAATGTTAACTATTAGTCCCACTTTATTAGACAATTTTGAAATATGTATTTAATTATTTTTAATTACTTCAACACACAAAAATATATGGTTGGAATACCTTTTATTTTCGAAATTACACCCACAAAAACTATGTTTTTGAAAGATAATACTTACTTATATTGGTTTTATTCTTAAATAACATTTTTTAACTAAAACATGTTGCGCCATGTTTTTTGTTTTCCATTTTTTTGTAAAAAGAAAGTATTGTAATCGTAAAAAATCACCCTCCGAAATTTTTCAGATCTTCACTCTTCAGCGTCCCTAGATGCGCCATGTTTCTTTGTTTTGTATGTATGTATGTATGTATGTATGGATGTATGTATGTATGGATGTATGTATGTATGTATGTATGTATGTGTGTATGTATGTATGTATGGATGTATGCATGTATATATGTATGTTAGATCTGGACAAAAAAAGTTGTGTAGAAGAAAAATGTAAAATCTGAATTATTGTTAGATATATAAATAAAACCGATGTATTGTCATAAATTCTTATTTGCGCATGCATCACTAGCCAAGGGAACAGAAATTGCGTAATCTTTTGTCAAGTAATGTCGTTGAGAAATTTAGAAAATTTTCGAAAATATTCGAAAAAAAAACGAATATTTTTTTCTCACTTGAGTTGAAAAGATTTTGAAAAACTGAAATCATATTTGTATTACAACTTTTTCTTATCTACAAGACGACCTATCAAATTTGAATCCGATGTTATCTCTTCCGGGGCCCATCATCAAGTTCATTCTATAAATACGGTCCTGGACTTTTTTTTATTTAATTTTTTGAAAGCTTTTGACCTTCTTAAGACGTTTTGTCTTTTATCTTCCGGGACTCATCATTAGTTTCATTTGTTTAAAATTCTGGATTTTTTGATTTCATTTTTGAATGCTTTCGATCTCCCTAAACAAATGATTTATCACACTTGTGGCTTTAAAGTAATTTGCTTTTCCATAATGATTTCCGTAAAATTATCGTATACCGTCTCTCGCTTAACTCAATGCCTCTGATGGAAACATTGTAAATTTGTCATCCGATATTTAAGTGTGATACATCATTGATTTAGGAAGGTTGAGTGCTTTGTAATAGTCGAGAGCGTCCATTGTAAGGTATGAATACTAGTCGCTAATTGATGATGGATGAGCGATGGAGAGTCTTCTGACTATATATATATATATATATATATATATATATATATATATATATATATATATATATATATATATATATATATATATATATATATATATATATATATTATATATATATATATATATATATATATATATATATATATATATATATATATATATATATATATATATATATATATATATATATATATATATATATATATATATATATATATATATATATTGTGTTTTTTTTTGCTTTGTGTTCTTTGACCTTTTTTTCAACACATATTTATCATAATTTTTCTTGGTTTGAGGTCAATACATTAAAAACAAAATTAGTACATATTTTTAAACATATATTTTGTATTTCTAAGGTGACGTTTCGACCATAATTTTGGTCTTTTTCAAACCTAAAAATTTGTTTAGCACTATTTTTTTTATCAGTTTATAAAATATTAAAAATTTAGGACTTACCATAGAACGTAAAATAGTTTAATTAAAAATTACACATAATCCACATATCTGACATAAACTACACATATTTAATTTACATTTTAAAACTATTGTGGACGTTTGTTACAGACAAATTACAAGCGACTGAGCGACACTATTACAATAAAGATATATACAATTTATTTAGGTTGTTTATGTCTTTTTTGTCATTTATGGCGTTTTTGTTTTTTTGAATTTCAGCCATCTCAAAAAATTCTCTTTTTTTCAACTTTTTTTTGAATTTCAGCCGTCTCAAAAGACATAAACAACCTAAATAAATTGTATATATCTTTACTGTAACAGTGTCGCTCAGTCGCTTGTAATTTGTCTGTAATAAACGTCCACTATAAAAAAATATCTATATATATATATATATATATATATATATATATATATATATATATATATATATATATATATATATATATATATATATATATATATATATATATATATATATATATATATATATATATATATATATATATATATATATATATATATAGATGGTCAAGTCAAATGGTTTTGCACTATGACACTTTCAGGTTAAAAGGTTACAAATCCGGCAGAACTACAACCTCGATGCAGGTCCGCTGAGCTAGATGTACCTCCAGACCTGACTCCTTAATAACAGATTGCTCGATAGGACAGAATCGAAAACGAAACATCAATCATGGTTCATTAGCACCATCATGCGGAGAGTAGATACTAAAATCGATAAAAATGCGCCTTCACACATCTTTATCAAAAGTTTTTGGCTAGAAGAGATATATGTAGAATAGCAAAAATATATAATTTCTGCAGGTGTAAAAGGGCCGACAAGAAAAATTTCTTTCAATTATGTCACAGGGTACGCTCCTGCGATCATGATTTCTGTGCCTCTAGCCTCATCTGGCAGGCTTGTACCCAGGGATATAACAGATTACTCGATATGACAAAACCGAAAAACGAAACGTCAATCATATTAGAACAGTACTACATGCTAAGTGTAACACTTAGGTGGCGCTAAGTGTTACACTAGAAATGCATAAACAATACATGTCTTTAGACGAATAAAAATTCATTAAAATTCGAGGATTTTAATGTATAAAATGTATCAATAAGCGTTGATTTTTACTCGAACATAGAAAGTTAAATTATAAAGTTCAATTTGGCTAATCACATAATTTTATTAGTAATTAAATGAGACATGTGTAATGAGTTACTAAGTCTGATTTTAGTATGAAATCATAGTTGTTTGGTAAAAAGCAATCAAAGAATATTTAGAGAAAATGCCTTCACATATTAAAGGTAATGGATATACCTGAAAATATAAGAAAATTATTAGAAGAGGATCAACAGTTTCGCTGATCAAAAAATGAATAATAAATCAAACTCACCGTTCAATATTCAGCATCAAAGTGTCATCTAGGGCTGTGATATGATTTCAAAACCTGTGATTTTGTCACAGCTCCGAAGCTGTCACAGACAACATAGGCGGTCACAATCACATAATTGCGGATTCACCGGTCACCGGCTATTAATAAGACGTGACTCGTGAGCAGTTGGATCCTGGAACCGGAGCGGATTAACTTTTGGTGTTAGGCTGTAGATTTCCGAGGGCAATTAAATGGTGGTATGCAATAAATAATGTTTTAAACTACTATCAGGTAGTTTTGTAAAAAATGGCAAAATAGTTTATCACGTTATAGAAGTTTCGAAGAAATGAATTATCAAAAATAATTTGCGATAAAAAAACGAATTTGTAAGCAGGTTTTTGTAAACTAGTATAGATGTTGTATGATGTTACTAGTCATGGAAAAAATGTGGGATGCCTTGACTCGTTCTAAAAAATTACCTAGTTTGGAATTAGTCCGTCAATCCGCAATCTTTATCACGAGGTAATAGATCATCTTCTAAGAAACGCTGAACTTGAACAATAGCTTTTGAGGACGCTGTGTCTATGTGGTTTATATTAAATCTTGGGTCGAGAAAAGTGCAGACAAAGTATTGCTTTCCTCTATTTTTCGCAAGCGATTATCGATTTTTTTTTGCAGGGTGCTTACAAACATTTTTCAGTTTTCAGACCATTAGTTAAAACTATAACTAGACAGGCAGTCATATATTTGTTGCCACTTACTGCTTTTGTAAGTTGTTCAAATGGCCTCAAAATTGTACAAAGTTCCCTCAGAAGACTCCATTCGTCAACATTTAATGTTTGTAAAGGTCCGTCTAATATAGCGATCGTCGATTTAATGGCATCTACAAAAACCTTTCAATCATTTAGAACGTCGAATTCCATCTAGTTACTACATCCTGAATAATTTTTCTGGGCGTAGTTACCCGATTATTTTTTAATAGGTCATCAATGTATCTTGAGCCGTAGAATTTCACTTAAAGTGAGTAACAATGGCTTTAACTTTAAGAATAACTGTTTCTACTTCGTCGTTCTTCATCCCGTTCATAACTATTAGATTAATCGTATGCGCAAAGCATCAAAATGTCTCTCTTTTTTATGTTTGCGGCAGTATCTGATATTCCACTTAAAATTTTACCTGCTACGCCCCATTCAGTGGTTACTCTTCGTAATTCTGCGGCTAGGTTTATACTCGTGTGATTCTCTGGAAACAAGGAACAATCAAGAAGAACTGAATGTTGCGTGAAATCCTTATCAATAAAATGACCTGTGATCAACATAATATAGCTTTCACTGTTTTTTGATGTCCAACAGTCAGTAGTTACACATATTTTTCTGATGTTTAATACTAAATTTTATGTTTCTGTTAAACACTTTTCATAAAGGGCAGGTATATATGTTTTGGATATAGTTTTTCTTGATGTTAAAAGATAATCTTAATAAAGTTCCTTTATAAAAAGACTGAAAAGCTGAAAGTCCAAAACAAACATATCCAAGAATCATCCATCGTTTTGTTTTGCAGACATCGTTACTTTTTTTGGCATAAAATTTCTGATGCTTTGCTCTATTTCAATTATATTTATGGTGGCAGAACTAGTACAACTGGTACCTGCTTGCCATTTCGGCCTTCCTAAAAAACACATGAAATATATTAATTAGGAAATTGCTTAATTTTATTTTATTACACTTTGCTTACAGACATTTAGATAAAAAATATTTTATCAATTTGGTATACTAAAAGGGAAATCTAGCTAAATTGCAATATCTTGGTCTTAAAATTCCACAGATAAATTTTTGCCCATTACTTCTATGGATAATACTTGTCTTTGAAACTTCCTGTACTTTATTTTCGGTTTCTTCAAGCTGGTCATTTTTTTCAAAGGGTTCAATTACTTTTTCAACTAGAGATACAGTAGGATGCTTACGCTGCATGTGCCTTTTTAAATTTGAAGTACTTGTTTTATATGAAAAACTCTGTTTACAAAGGTCACACTTACCATTTCACCGTTTAAAGCGGTAAAAAAGTCCCATTATTACACTACTTATTCTGTTTACAGATATGGCCTGAGGTATTATTACATTTTAATGAAAAATAAAACCTTAATTAGGAAACAATGGTCACAATTTAAAAAATGAAACTTTAAAAAATCGCATACACATAAATCTCAGACGGGTTTGTTCTGAGTAACATATGTAGAGCAGTCACAGGTCGGAACTATGACATTTTTTGCCAGCCCTAGTCATATCATCATACGTCTTGTGTTACCCATTTCCATCAGAAACTGTATCTCGCCCGATCGAGAGAATACTGCATTAGTTAAATTATACCCTTTAGGTTCCTTCTAGGATTAATATGTACTCTAGCTCGATTACCAGCCATATCCAAAAGATGGCGGTACATTTCCAATGATTTTAGGATTCTCTTTATTAACCAAACAGAATACTACATTCCAACTTTGCTAATGTAATAAAGTTACACTAATGGCGAATAAAAGTAACTAAGTAACTTGATTAAAAGATGCCACTATGAGAATAGAATGGAAACGTATTATAATGAAATAATTATTTCGTTATAGCTTAAAAAAAATAAAAAATCCCGGTCCGTATTTAAAGTAAAAGGGTCGCGGAAGACGCAACATCAGATTAAAAATCTGAATATAACATCGTGTAGAACAGAAAAAGTTACAGTAAAAATATTATTTCAGTTTTTTGTAATCTTCTCAAAATGAAAACGAATTTCGCAATTCGCACATTCCTCATAATGAAGAAAAGTGGTACATATTGATATATATATATATATATATATATATATATATATATATATATATATATATATATATATATATATATATATATATATATATATATATATATATATATATATATATATATATATATATATATATATATATATATATATATATATATATATATATATATATATATATATATATATATATATATATATATATATATATATATATATATATATATATATATATATATATATATATATATATATATATATATATATATATATATATATATATATATATATATATATATATATATATATATATATATATATATATATATATATATATATATATATATATATAATAAACCATTTTTTAAATATATACAACAGTTTTAAAATTATCTCAAATATTCTTTAAGTATATTGATCTTTAACAGCGACTTCAGCCACGATTGATGTTCCATTCCAGTTCCGTAATATATTGGTTTTGTTTGCTTAAAGCAACACTGAAGGTGAAATGCATGCCGGACGTGTGCAAAATCTATTCTTTTAAATTGTAGGTACATATCTTTTTATTGCTGATACTGGTACATCGGAACTAAACGGACACGTCACTGATATTGATTTTAACTGTTAAGAGTAAACTTAACTATAGAGCCTGGTATATGGTAAAATTTCTCACCATGAGATCCAACCAACTGACGCCTTATTTTATGATTTTTTAAAGACATATACTTCGCATCAAAATTAACGTATACTCTAAAATATACAGGTAATAAGCTTTTAAAGATGTACAAAAGAAGAAAATACGAAGATGTAATAACTTTTTTTTCTAAAAAGCATTACAAAATAATTCCAATTAATAAACTAAACAATAATGAAATATCAAAAACTCCTTGTTTTCATTTCTTGTTAAAAACGCATGTACTTTATACACTGGTTTAAAAAAATAAGATAAATCAATCCCATAAATATTTGTATATTCATTGGTCAAAACTTTCCTTGATATAATAAATTTTAAAATGCGTTAATTTTGCAGTAAATCCTGTATTATCTAGGAGTGTGATGTACAGTGTGTCAGTTATAAGAGATAGATAGTTAAATGTAAAAAGTTGTAGGCTATTTAATTACCAGTTCAAAGCCGCTTTGATCATGGCTGTATCTTTTTTCGTTTTTGAGATATTTTGAAAAGACCAAAAATTTGCATTTTCGAAAAAGTGTTATAACATTTTTAATTTAAAATATTTTTAAAATCTCTAAAAATATTATTAAGACAACTTTTTGCAGGCGATAGATATTTGCATTCAATTTTTAATGCTGACGTTCCGGTTTTGATATACCGTTATCAAGTTTGTTTTTCTTATGGCCGTCATTTTGTTTTTCAACACACTTTAACAAACTTTTTTTTAGTAGGCTGTAGAAAATCCTCAAGTAAACAACGGATGATACAAATCCGATTTGGCTTTTAACATATGGTGTGGAATTTATGGTGAAACTTAATATTCATTTTGCTTACTTAAACTCGTGTATTAAGTGTTATTTTTCTAGCAAATCGAGTAACTGGACCTTTCATTTACGAGCAGACATTATATGGACAAAGATATCTTACAAGGCTGTAAACCAAAATAGTTCCTGCAATTAGAAAAGTTGTTCCATAACACAATTTGTGACTTCAGCAAGTTAGCTCACCTTTTATTTAACAGAAACGGGGATAGTCGCCAAACCTGACCCAGTTAGCCTTTTATTTACGGGGATAGTAGAGGCATTATACCGATTCAGCAACCTCCGTCCAGGTGGAGGTTCTTATCTCAATGTCTCTGACTTCAAACATTTTTGGTCAACGTGAGCTACGTCATTTGTAAAGGTCATCTGTCAACTGTTATTTCTCAAGGTCAACTGTCATTTGTCATCAAATGTCATTTGTCAAGGTCACATGTCAAAGTCAAAAGTCAACTGTCATTTGTCAAGGTCATATTTTTGAGCGGGGTTTGATGCAGGATGACGTCATAAACATTTAGGGCCTTAACGAAGTGACGTAGTAGCATGTGTTTTAGGTGAGACATAGATTTTTGTACCCTCTGTCAAAAAATTTTCGAAAACATGTAAGAAGCAAGTGAAAAAAGCAAATTGCAACTAAGGACAAGAGTTTTTGAACTTAATAAGTAGAATTTAATAAAAATTGTGTTAATGTTTATAATTAAGAAAACCACATCTATTCACAACCAATTTATTATTCGATAATGTTACGGGAATAGAGACAATGCATTAATTATTATTCAGAAGCGTTTAATACAACACGCACATTCGCCACATTTTTAGGGCGTAGAAACGAAATATTATCTCCAACTTAAGTAGTACCCAATTTTTTTAAATAAGTTTATAATAATTATTTGTTATACCATAAACTATATTGGCTTTTACTAACATTAGATTCATAACATTTAGATTAAAGCAATAAGTTTTGAGTTTAATATGGTCTCTAATCTTGTAACCGATGCCAGAAACTTGAGTTCCTTTCATTTATAATATGGCCAGTGGGTTGCTGGTGTTCAGCTACAGCAGATTGAACAATTAGTTTCTTTTTAATATATCGTTCATATTCCTTAAGTCTAGTTGATATTGAGCGTCCTGTTTCTCACACATACACTTCTCCACAGGAGCAAGGGATTTTATATATTCCTTCTGTTTGAAAAGGTACAATATCTCTCGGGGATCGCAAGCATTGTCCAATCTTATGTGTATTGAAGGTTGTACATATGTTGGACCGCCGAAGTAATCCTCCTATTTTGTCTGTAGCGCCATGTATGTAGGGAAGAACAACACTACCTAACGATGGCTCTTCATCATTCTCTTTTGGCGGAGTTGGATTACTATATCTTTTAATCGAACGCGTAATATCTTCAGTGCAACAGTGATTTCCTCTCAGAGCTTCAGTCAGTTTCGATGTTAGAGAATTTAAATAGGACTAAATACTAGTGAGTTAATAACCGATTTCTCTTGTGCTGGATGGTGGTGGGAATTTGCATTTAAGTATCTATTTGTATGCGTCGGTTTTCTATACACAGAATGTCCTAATGTACCATTTTCCTTCCTTTGAACACATACATCTAGAAAGGGAATCGTTTCATTAGACTCAATTTCAGTTGAAGTTTCAGTGAACTTGATATTTGGATGTTGTTGATAAAGGTGGTCTAGAAATATGAGGAGATTATCCTGTCCATGAGGCAAAATAACAAAAGTATCATCTACTTATCTAACCCAGTGTTTTGGTTTTAGTGGAGCGGATGTTAGAACAATATCCCCAAAGGCTTCTATAAAGATATTCGCTACCACAACTGATAGAGGATATCCCATGGCTGCCCCTGAAATGTGTTCATAAAAACTTCCTTGAAAAATGAAATAAGTAGATGTAAGACAAGCTTCCACTAGGTCTATTAAGTTCTTATCAAGTTTAATATGTCTGATATAATGGAAATTGAGTTGTTGATAGGAACATTTGTGTATAGCGATTCGAAAGTGTCTCTATAGCAGAAGTGTAGGCTGCAGTCCAATGACGACCGTCATTTTGAGCATTAGTAAGTAGTTTTCAGTAATTTTAAATATATTTGTGGTTAGTTGTTAGCTCATTTCGTCGTTTTTTATTGTTGTTTCACTGAAACAAGGTAGAACTCGGTTTAATATCTTTGCCCAAACCGAGTTCTACCCTGCCTCACCCTAGATTTAGCTATTTTATTGCGAAGGTTATGTAAATACGAGTTTTAGTATTTTTTGTTTTGTTTCTTTGTCAAGCTTTGTTTTTTACAGTTATGCAAGATTACTAAAGTTTCTATTGGAGGGTTTTTCTAGGTTTTTGGCTTTCCTTAAATTTTAAGTTTAATTGAAATGAGAGATGAAAATAATTTTCTCTTTGCCATTACCACTTTTTCTCCTCTATAAAACTGCAAGGTTAATTTTCTACTGCGACGTTTAGGGTTCGAGAGATTATCATCAACTTTCTTAATTTAAATGCGGACCTGGATTTTTCATTTCACTATTTAATGCCCTTTATATCTACCAAATCAATTGTGATATAAAAGTCATAACGTACCATTTGATTTTTTTTTGAGAAAATCAGCATTATTTGGAGAATTCCGAAACAACACCATCTAATTACTACTGACGAAGTCATTACGGTACAATTTATCTGCACGCCACCGAATTCTACGTAAAAAACTGCGTAATAAGCAGTTTTTACCTTTTTGATATCTTAAAATGCAGGATTTTCAAAATCACCCTGTATCTCAGAAACCAAGCGGGCTGGGAAATTTTTGTTTACGGCATCTTTAGTTTCACAAAAATCGAGCACAGCGTTGCGAAAACCGCAAGTCTCTATCTTTTCAAATAACGGAGATACTTCGTAAAAGCATCGAAATTTGGACACCCTGTACAGCAGCCAAAATATTTTTATCAATAAATTAGCCCACAAAAAGAAATGTAAAAACCGTATTTAAACATTTTAAGCAGTTCAAAAGTTAAGGAAGAAAAATTTTTTTTTTGACAATTGTCAAAATATTTTTTTCAAATAAATTACGCCACTGAAAGTTAAATCGAACTAAGAAAACCGTAATTAAAAATGAATAGTTTAGAAGTTACGAGAAAAAGACAGGCAAAAAAAATTAATAAAATACCCCACCGATAGCTACATGGAACTGTAAAACCCGTATTTAAAATTTTAAGTTTTAAGACAACTATCAAACTTTCTTTCAAATAAATTATCCCAGTAAAAGTTACATGGAACTGTTAAAATTGTATTTAATAAGTTTCAGTAGTTTAGAAGTTACCCGAAAAAGTATTTTTCCTACTTTAAATTCGTATTTTTTTATTAATTACGCTTTGAAATATATAAGAACCGTATTTAAAAATTTTAGACAGTTCAGAAGTTACAGGAAAATTTTTTTTTTGTAGCTGTCAATTTTTTTTAACTAACTTACTCTAAATATTACATAAAATAACCTATTTATTTCCAAAAAAACTATATCGATACCTTCAATCATTCAAAAGTTTCAGTAAAGCAAAAAAAAATAAAAATGAACGGCTGCGAAAATAAAATTTCGCCCATTAGTACCCAAATCTTCTAAATAAATATATTATACTAAAATGTTTCAGTATGAAAAAAATTACATCTCTTAAATCAGAATTTCAATAAGAAAAAATCCTATATATAACTACTACCCCTATATAACATAATATATGCTTTACTCGTGTACTGAAAACCTGCTAAAGTGTCAAAGACAAATTACACTAGAGCTAATGGAATATTAGATTCTTTTTAAATTATATTATCCTATCTATTACCAAAAACTCCAAATCGGTACTTATAAACCTACAAAAGTTCTAGTAGAGAAAAAAAGTTAAACATTCACAGCTGCCAAAACAATATTCCCCGGTTTATTACCCAAATCTCCTAAATCGATGTCTTATATTGAGATATTTTGATTACGAAAAAGACTTAAACCTCTTAAATCAGAATTTCTAAAGAACGTCCTATATACTATACTAATTTCCCCTGTATAACATACTATCGGCTTTACGAACTATCCGAACAGTACAATAAAACAATCGTATTTACTGCTACACTCCCTACGTTAAACATATACCACCATAAAAGCACACAAGATTTAGAATCTCTGAGCCCTTAGACTGAAAACCTGCCAGAGCGTCAAACAATTACGGCCTATGTATTGAAAAATGCATCTATCCCGTATACAATTACAGGCAAGCATTTCGTTGCTCCAAATCATCCAAAAAAGCTAATCGAGTAGCACTTCTATCAAACGAATATCAACATTACTCACAAATTGGGAAAGACAGCAAATTTTCTTAAAGATATTTTACAAAATTGTGGAAAGCAATGTACCCCAAATTGTGGTTATCTTCCTAAAAATATTTAAATTTTACCACGTCATTCTCAAAAATACCGAAAAAACCGTTTTTGAGAATCTAAAATTAAATAAAATGTACCTAAATATATACTCATTAGTTTTGACAGCGGCTATAACCCCGCCGTATTTGATTGAAACTTAAAGCAAATTAATGATATGCTCTTGTACATGCCCCCAGGCGTTTTTCAAATTACAGGAAAAATGTGTGCCAATATATGAAGACTTTTTTTAAACGAGATATTTAGGTACGACGTAAAAACAAATTGTAAATTTGAAAATTGTGCAAAATATAGTGAAGTTTCTCAATCTGCTTTGCTATTTTATGAAAAAACTAAATAACTTTGATTATATTTGGCTTGGAAGTAAAGGTACTCTTTAGAATTAAGTTCAATTTTAAAAAATTATAACTTTTCAAGTTTTTACGATAGTCAGATTTTCGGCAGGACTTTGAGGCATAAGCATAATTTTAGAAAAAAAATACCCCAAAACTTCTAGAGGTAGGCTGATTTATAAAAAATTTCATTCTTAGTCAATTCAGATAAAAAAACACCAAACGGCATCTATGCTCTTTCAGAACCTTTTTTTTTGTCGACAACTTGAACCGTTTGGCAACCAGAGGACGTTTAATGTACAAAATACTTCTCAAACTTCGATCCCGCCCATTTTCAATAGGGTTCATGTGACCGTAAAAACACTTTCAAATCGATATTTCAATTTTTTCGACAGTTATCCTGAATTATAAGAAATTCTAAAAACTGGGAAAAAGCACGTTTTATTTCATTTTTCATTATAGATGAAAAACCAAAAATGATACGAAAATCCGTCTGTTACCATTTAAGAGCCCCAAGTTTGTTTTACAAATGTGCCAAATTCCAAAAGTTTCTGAAATCGTTTACGAGATATACCGAAGATATGCAGAAAGTAGGATATGACAATATGACGAACAGGGAATTTTGAAAATGGCAAGGACAAAATAACACTCGCCGAGTCGAGTGTTATAACAAGATATTGAATCTTATCAGAGAGCCTTTAAATAAGCGTTTAGAAAATGTGGGTCTACAAGTCAAATAACGCGCAAGCAAACTGGTACCGAATTTAAGTGTGAAATCAAAAAACGTCCGAAATTTGAGACGGATTCCAGTATTCTAAACAAGATATATATATAGACATCCCGTCCATTTTGGGCAGGATGGAAACAATAGCCGCTAGTCTGAATTAATAACTTAACTTGAAAATAAGGTTTTAGACCTATATTATGTTGCCATTTTTACAGACCTTGAAATGTATATATTTTTCACTAACTATCACCCCCTCTAATAACGAACGTTCAAATTAATATGCAAAAAATATACACTAACATATTTGTTTATTATTTTTTTTAAATATTAATAGTTTCTAAAATAAAAAAATATCTTCACCTAACCTAAAATTTGAATCTTGCTTTTAGGGAGCTGTTTCATCTCCTTAGAGTGAACCTATTATATGTAAAAAAATGCTTGGGTATGCAAAAAAAGAAAATAAGTTTGTCCTGTTTTACCGTTTTTTTAAAAAGCTAAGCGTTATGCATATAAAAAATATTTTTATGTTCAGGGGATGCTGTATAATGCAAGAAATATTTAATGTAAAAGATAAAAGAAATTTAATACGTTTCACCGTTTTTTTTAAATATTTTTTTTTCGTTTTCATGGGAGCTCTTTCATCCTTCTAAGTTACGTGCATAGTATAAAAAATGTTTATATGTACAAAACTTATAAAATAAATTTGACGTGTTTCACCGGAAAGTTTAATGTTTCTGGAATGCATTGTATATTTGAAAAAATGTTTTACATACAAAAACAATTAAAAGATAATTATTATTTGTTTGTTTTCAGGAGGCTGTGTCATAATTTTAGAGCTACTTTGGTGGTATGGTAAAAAAAATGTATATACAAAAATTAATATAAATTTGAGGTATTTCGCGGTTTTTCAAAACATTAAAATAAATTTTTAAAACATAGGTAAACGAAAAAAATCCAGTGTATACGTCAATGACTTCAACACTTTCAAAACAACAAAATCCAACTTATATTTTTCAAAACATTTCGCGATTACAATACCCTATACGTCTTATAAACAATATATGGGCTGTTATATGGGAAAATAGATTTAATCGTCTAAAATTTACACTAAGAAAATATTTTGCAGTAGAGAGTCGGTAGAATCTGAATTATATAGTTTTGACAAACAAATAAAAAACAATTTTGGGAGTGTTACATATTTCTAGGGTTACCCTGTATAACAGGGGAAAATGTATAGTAGCAGATTTTTAACGTCCTTCACGGTTTGCTAAAAAATCTATACGGTCTTCATTTTTTTTTGTTTTCAGAGGGCTGTTTAATTCTATTAGCGCTACATTGTTAGTGAAAAACATGTTTTTATTAAAATTTGTAATGTTTCCCCGTTTTTTTATTTTTTCCGTTTCTAGAGAGGTATACTTGTACAGAATACAGGGCAACAGTGTATTCTGTACAATTAGTATTTTGTGTACTACAGAAATAAAGTAAATTCGAAGTGTTTCGCCATTTTTCGAAATATTGCTTTTCTTTTAATTATATAATTAAAAAAGTTAAGTTTCTATGGCAGTGACTTTGCAAAGTGAAAAGAATCGGTTTGGCCATTCTGAAATTATTGTGACGCAAATTTTATCTAGATACACACACACACACACACATATGCCCACTCATACATACACACACATACATAGACATACGCATATTACACACACAGCATAATTGTTTTTCTAAAATAAGGTTTTTTGTATTTTGGGGACAAACATCGATTAAACTGAACGAAACCAGACACATATATTTCTATAATTGATAATAACGTTCAAATTTGAATATTATCTTAAAATGCCCGCAGTATATTTAAACTGGACTAGAGAAATAATACTATAAGAAAAAAACTTACATGAAATATTTTGAATTCAATGTCTTTTCTGAAACACTCTGCTTCTGTACACATTTCAAACTTGAAGTTTTAGTTAAAATGCCACGCCGTCTTCTGAAGCTTCAGTGGTTTTACTGAAACTTTCTGTCTACATTAAATTTGGTCTTTCCTCTGTAATATATACGATATCCAAAATTCTGTTTAAAATACTACTTACATGTAGTAATGCTTGCAAATATCTGGACCTATGTATATCGAATTTAAAATTAAAAACGTTTATCAATCAAATCTACTCATCACAGCTGACCTTAAAAAAAGATATTGTCTTTAAAAACGGTTAAAATCTGCATTTTTTGATGAAACTCGATTTTACCCAATTTCTGCATCTCCGATAATAAAACATGTTATTATATGTTTTGCAAAGTAAAGATCGACCTTTTGATCTGTTTAACAGTTTTTGTCCCAGGAGGTACCAATACGTCGATACGAAGGCTTATATCTAGACAAACAAATATCGGGAACTCTACATTTCAAAAATGTCTCAAAATTCATCCTTAACTCGGAGGGACTGAATTTCGTGCTAGTCTCTAGAGGAAAAATAGACGTTATTGGTGGTATTACTTGATTGCCTGGAGTCAACCGTTCAGATGCTACAGTGCTTAACGTAAAACACTTTTATTTCTTTCTAAATTGTTTGCCCTGTTTAAATCGGAGAACCATTTTGGCAACTAGTTTCTTCAATCCCCCCAAAATTTATAAGATTCCACGTTTTTACATTCGATTTTTGTCAGATTACCGAAGATATTCGCGTAGCATCGAGAAAGTTTTCATTTAAGCTAAATATATTAAGGAACATAGGATATACAATAATTACGTTCTTTTCAACTTACTTGGCGAATATTGCCGAAGATTTACCGAAGATATTCGTAAATCAACTAAGTTTTCATTAAAATGTAAACATACAATATGTTAGTGAGCGTAGTTCTAAACTTAGGTAAAATTACGGAAATAAATAAATATTACTCCTCTAAGTGTAAGTTTATATATTCCTCGGACAACCATATAATGAAGACGTATTTCAAAAGTTCTAGTTTGAAAATGGAATATATTCTAAGGCTAAAGACTAGAGAAAAATGTAACATTAAAGTTCAAAAATTTGAATTTAACATTCAGTCTGTGCTGGAAAATGAAAATCCTGTTGCGTGAAAGCAGAGCAGTAGTGAAATTATTTTGAAAAGCAATCGAATATCTCCAAACTACCAATAAACTAGGGTTCAACTCAAAAGTGTCTAAATAATATTTCACAAGTTATACAGAATGTTCTCCAGTCCAGAGCTTTAGAAACAGATAGAATACGATGTTTTGCCTTGGTATTATCGCTGACCCACGCTTTGTGTGAAAATGATAATTACTAGAACAGTTTCTGTTTAGAATATAAGAATAACTTTAAAATTTACCGAAATAAATAACTGGTATCTAATACCACATATTTGCTTTTATTTATTCCTAGCATTCCAGTTTTTAAATAATTCAAAAGACATATATTCCGTAGTACATTTAATTGGCTGTTACCTATCTCTTGTGTCCTTTTTAGTTTTTAGTACCTGACAATTATTTAAAAAAACTGATTTTTCTATTAATAAAATCACGATCGTAAATATTTCCGTTTCTTATATATTATCTTTAAAATTTCAGGGCGAACAAAATACACCTGAGAAAAATTGAAATATAGTAGACTTTCTGAGTGAACAAATGCAAATTATCATTAAACATTTTTATTTTGTTATTTTAGTAATTAAGTTTTAAATTGATAAAAACCGTTTGATATATAAAATTTAGTACCTATTGAATATAAAACCACATTTATTTTTTTCCAAATACTGATCTAAATTATGAACGTAAATCAAGTTCAAAAGCCTTTTGATATCAAAATTCATCTTAAACCGTCATGGCTTATAAAATAATGTCTAATTAATCGCTAAAGCTATTTCATATAAAGTGTACCATTCCAACAATTAGAAACGAGTTGCTTTCAACGCTAAAAACCTAAACGTATTTTTTACGTTTGATATTATCAAATTTAGTACCTATTCAATATATTGAATATAAAAACACATTTAGATTATTTTTGGGTCCAGCTGTTTACGCAATTTTAAGGCCATATATTGTTATGCTAATTTCTAGTATTTTCCAAAATAATAATCTAAATTCTGAATGTATTTCAAGTTCAAAAGCCTCTTTAAATCCAAAAATAAGTTTAAATAGTCAAGGTTTTTATTATAATTTCTAACTAGTCTCTAAAGCTATTTCATACAAAGTGTACCAAATATCAAAAACTAATTGTAAACTCTTTTGAACTAACATTACGTTTAGTTCTTAAGGAGTTTGTATTTGTTCTATCTTATATATTTTTCCTTATCCTGTATATTCCTATCTCTAAACTTTTCAAATGCTATGTCTAAAAATATAACCAGGTCAAAAAAAATTTCAAAACAAAAATAAAGTTTTACGTCTAGCTACTAGATGTAATTTTAAAATAAAATAAAATATTGAAGTAATAAAACAGGCTGCAGACCTCTAAACTTTTAAAAATCCAAGATCTAAAAAAATATCTGCAGCAAAACTATTAAAAATTTTGAAACTACAACCTAACCTAAAGACTCACGAATAAATTATTTAAAAAACTGTAGATTATTGTAGAAAGCATTGTGT
This sequence comes from Kuschelorhynchus macadamiae, assembly GCA_030620095.1. Lineage (NCBI taxonomy): Eukaryota > Metazoa > Arthropoda > Insecta > Coleoptera > Curculionidae > Kuschelorhynchus > Kuschelorhynchus macadamiae. The sequence continues at coordinate 568,035 of JAUTXW010004403.1, forward strand.
TAAGAAACATTCTGTAGATTTTTATTGCAAAAAACACTATTTTTTTATTTAGTTCGCTTCTTTTATTTTGGAAAAATCCTTGTAAACTAATTGATTAGTTTATTTGAAGTAGTTTATTTTCTTGCTACTACATATGTTCTTAACAATAACATAGTTACAGATCTTTGAATTTAACACTTTCCTGGTTTGTCGCACTACTATCTACTTAAAAGAATGTACTTCATAATTTTATCAGGCCAGTGTATCGAGAGGTATTATTCTATTGTATAAAATTAGGTTTTACATTTTCGTTTCTAACTGTTTTTATTCTAGCTTTTCAACAATGTTAGTCTTTATACTATATTAAACTTAAAACTAATTGCTCTAAAGTGAAAATTTATACATAAACCCATGTATGCTAAGTTATTTCATATACCTAAAGTTGAAACCTAGCTCCAACTTTTCTTCTTTATAGTTTTCAAGATCCCAATACATTCCCTTCAAATTTCTGACATACATTATTATCAATAATGAATCAACTTAAAAAAAGTTTTGTTTTTAAGTGCAAAAATAACAGTTGATGATGATGTTTCAAAATAACCGAAGCGTGAAATGTTCGTATGACAGAGTGAAAAATAAAGAAGTAAAGTTTTTTCAGATTCTTAATATTTTTCAAACTGACCCTTATGAGAGGATATTAATCTATACATAAATCTATGTATGGTAAGTTATTTCATATACCTAAAGTTGAAACCTCTTTTTCAAATTCAAAATCTGAAAATCCAACCATATTTAACAAAAACGTTTAAAGTTTTTTTTCCTAAATAAAAAAACTACAGCGGTGACTTTCGATTGCATAAAAACCTCTGTCATTATGTCAATTTTGTTTTGGGAAAATAATACGCCACAACATCTTTCCAGTTTGTATACCTCTGAAATTGTTTTTCTATTAGAAATGGGCATTTTATATTCTGAAAATATGTTTTTAATAAGTAATAATTTAATAAGTTCAATAAGTTATTTTTCTCAAGACCATTTCTCTAAGGATTTAGAAATATTTACACCTATAGTTTTATTAATTTTTACATAAATTATTATTAAATAAATATTTAATAATTGTATTTTATTTGTAATTAAAGACTATATTTCCTTTCTACGCCATAATAATCTAGGGAATAATTATAATTAATATATGCAAACTTTAAACGCTTCTGAATAATAAATTAATTGTGAATAGTTGTGGTTTTCTTAGTTATAAACATTAACACATGTTTTTATAAATTTTTACTTATTAAATTCAAAAACTCCTATCTTCAGTGGAAATTTGTTACCTACTTGATAATTTTCGTTTTATTAAAAAGAAATCATTAAACATTGTTTCCCCACATAAAACGCTCTTAATATAGGGATTATTATAACATAGGAATAGTTTTGGACTTGGAAACGTTAATATAGTTTTTTGTATGTTGCTTTTTACGTCAAGTTTGTTTTATTTAATGTTTTACGAAAGAATAGCCAACAATTTAGGGCTTTTGCTTCAAAAGAGATTTTTCTAAATTTTATTTTCTTGGAGTTAATACATCTGATTTGTTGTGCCACGTTGCCAAAGATAAGTGAAATAAAAAAATCGTTTTTATTAACCGTATTAATATTATTTTAAATAACTATGCTACATCGTTGAAGAGTAGAATCGTAGAATTTAATAAGACCACAGAAGAAACACAAAACTTGATGATGACTTCACACAACTGAAACGTAGAAATAAAAAAATGGACATATTTTCTTATTTTTCGTAAAAAGTTCCGTCATGGCTAACTCAACAAAAAAAAATGTTTTTTATATAAAAATAAAATATCTTTATAAAGTGTAAAATATCATAAGAAAAGAAAAAAAGTTCTTTTTAAGTGTCTTAAAAACAAAGTTGATGATGGTATCTCAAAACCAAAACGTGTGTGCTAATAATGTTTTACAAATTTTCAAAATATCTTAAATTAAATAAGTTACATCACTTTTTAGAAAATGCAATATTTTTTCAAAATATCTCAGAAACGAAAAGAGATACACTTATTATCAAAGCGGCATTGAACTGGTAATTAAATAGCCTCCAACTTTTCCTCTTTATAGCTTTCAAGATCCCAATACATTCCCTTCAAATTTCTGACACACTTCATATTATCAATAATGAATCAACTTAAAAAAATATTCTGTTGTTAAGGGCAAAAATAACAGTTGATTGAAAATAACCGAAGAGTGAAATGTTCATATGACTTTGAAAAAAAGGTTCCAAATGCAGGCTATCATCATCTAGTCTTCTTTGGAGCATATCCCAGCATATTGAAAGCAATTTAATTCTGCTGTAGGAATTCCATTAGCTTCTATGGTATTATCAACTATAGCGGCTCTGGAAGGTCATCGCATTACCATCCAAGAAATAACAACCTGACCCACTAGGAACATGAAAATTTGGCATAATGTTACTGACTATCTATATTGTTCTGCATTATGCTAACGTGCCGAAGCAGCAAAACAATTCCGATATCTTATAAAACCTATATGAGCTAAAAATGGTAGTGAAGGAGATTCCGTTAAACCTTGTATACGTTTCTGATTACAAGCTTAGTGACTAATAATAATAATTAAAAATTATTCCTGTCACCGCCATATGAAATTAACTATTCAGTAAGCAACTGGTTTTTGAGACACTTGACAATATCACGGTTTTAAAAAATTAGGAGTACGTCCGTTGAGAATACGAAACAACCGTAGGTATCATCCAGGTTTAAGAGAGACTACCGCCAGCAATTTAATTTTGATGGAAGTTAGCCTCGCAGATTCCTGCCAAAAAGTAATATATTATATTACTATAACTGCATAAGTGGACGAAAAGCTCTATCCAGAAATGCCTGGCAGAATCTAAAAAAAAATTGAAGATGTGAAAAAATAAAAATAAAAAAATAAAATAGGATTTCAAACAACCACTAAAAAGTAAAAATATAACATTTTAAAAAATTGCCTTAAATATGTGATTTATGAAATCGGCGTCAATTACGTTGATTATCACCCATGTATTTGATATTAGTTTTTTTTATACTTTTTAAAAGACATGTTATAATGCCTCTAGGAAGGTCTATTTATTAATGTATATTAGTTTTTAAGGTCGTTTATTATATTATTTTTTTAGTTTTCAGTACTTTTTTCAGTCGGATTTGTTTTTCAAAAATTAGTTTAATTTTATTATATTTAGTTCTTTATTTTTATTTTGGTTATCAAACTTATTTTTTATTTTATTTGTTATTATCTTTATTTTTGTTTATATTCTGCTTTATTTCTTAACTTCATCAATGGCGCTCAAAAATGTTCAATTTTTAGAAGTTTTTTATTTGAATTTTAAAGGAGGCCGTGAAAAAAATGTGTTCTAACATATCATATATTACAATTTTGTTAATTATATAATTTTCATCAATACAACTTGAAGTAGTTTGGCACGTTTTCTATTACTACGCAGGCCTCTTATACTTAACTGTTTTATCTGCTAAAATCACCCTGAAATATTGCTTTACAGGATGGTGAAAACCCTATTCAAATCAGTTTTGTAGTTGCAGTGGAAACAACGGACATGCACACATTCAATTTTTAATCACCTTAATTTATACAGGGGCAGTTTATATTTAGCAAAGTAAAATACCCTTAACTATATGACAGATTTATATTATGTATATCCCACACTAACTAAAACATATGTTTTCTTTTACCTTAAGTTTTCCAATTGACAAATTAAGCAACTATATGGTATTATTAACTCACCTACATAAGCTTCATAAAAATGCTTCATGCATTTTCCATAACCTCTGCAACTTACTTGCGAAGCCAATATATTACTGTGCTGTTTTCTTGCTTCCAGCCACCAATGATGATATAATAATCTTTTCTCGATTTTGTTCAAAAGGAAAAATATCAATACAGTGCTCCCACTTTTTCTGAAGCTAACTAGAAAACTTCAAAATCCAACAACTTCTATAATGGATCATTTGAAGTCAAATAAATAGGTACCAGGTAGATGACAAGAGAGCTCTTTGCTATCAAATGCTAAAATAGCTGATCGTGTCATTACATGGAGCCAATCTATAATTATCAGATCTCTTGTTGCATCAGTCCTAGTTTACTGAGTTGGAGAATACCAACAAGTATCACAATTAGTTACTAGTTTATTAGCGTATGTTTCTCAAGGTTGTCTAAACGCATATAAGACATACAGGGATATAAAATATATTCCAATAATATCTTTCAAGATTGGATTGAATCGGTCGATACTTTACGATCTTTACGATACTTAACGATTAAACTGACCTGAACAATTCGCCTCTAATAAATATTTTGAGTTAACATAGATTTAGCTACGTATGAAAAACCCATTCTAAATTAAGTAGAAAAAAAACGTTTTGTTCCGTCATTCTAATTGTAGCATCCGAAGAAGCCTCAGGGTTGGCGAAACATGTCATGAGTTTATTTTCGTTAATATAGTGGACGTTTTCAGTAAAAATTGTTATTTTCTTTACCTAATGGATCTTCAGTACGTTTCTTGGCCATCTTTTACATTATTGTGCCATCTGCACTCAAAGTTTGTGGTTTTTCAATCCATGTTCAATTTTTTTTCCAAATACATGAAGCTAAAGCAAAGCTAAAAAAGAGCAAGGCTGCGAAACGAAGCCCGTAGCAGGCTTATCAAAGTAGTTAACAGAATTTCTTGTTTTTGATAGGGATACTCGAGAAAAGGAAAGTAATATTCTTCATAAGAAATATGTAATTCAGAAGAATTAAAATCATTTATTTTAAATTAAAAAAACATAAATCAAACCCTAAAGATATTCATTTATCAGATCAAAAATGTTTTGATAGATTGGTAGATATATCCAATACAATTTTCAGAGATAAAGAAATATAACTAGTTAGAAAATGTTTTTAAATTTAACTTACAACCTAATATTTCCCTTAAAAATACTCATAGCAACACTACGAGTTGAAACAGAATTAGTCCTTAGCGAGTTGCCACATAACGTTGGCAAATATATGAATCCGCTACAATAATTAAAAAATAATTTTTACAAGAAAGTAATCCAAAGCAAGAAATTCAAACTGTATTAAAAATAAGTGTTCAGATATAACTTCTACAAAAGCTGATAAATATTAGAATTTTTAGATCAGAATAAATAAAATAATTAAAACGTGACTTTACTAATAATTTGCAAAAAAATGTTAAACTAGCTATTCAAAATTGTAAAAGTTTCTTTATTGGCAAAGATTCTAATAGATTAACATTAATGAACCCCCAGCCTCCTAAACTTTACTCTCTAATTAACTAAAAACTAAAGCATATAATTATTAGTGTCAGTTTAAGAATTATTACTAAAATAGCTTCCATTTAATATCAATGCGTTGTTGCAAATAAAGTTAATATTAGTGATAGTTATTAAAATGCCTTTCATTTATTGCACAAAACTATGAGTTATTACAAATAAAAAAATATTGTATAGAAATCAATAGGAGGTAATATAATTTTATAATGTATTAACAAAAACGACACACTCCCCTATAATAGCTAAGGCCTAAAATAATTAGTTATAGTTTAAAATTATTAATGAAATTTAAAATAAAAAACATTTAATGCGAAAAACTATTGTTATGTTGTTACAAGTAAAAAAAAAAATAAGAAATGAATAAACCATTAAGAAGTAATACAATTATTAAGAAAATATAAATACTGTCCTAAATTAGCTAAATCAAGAACTAACAAATAGAACTTTATTTTAATAAACATAGAAAATTTGCTCCTTGGACTTCTTCGCAAATAAAAATTCGATTCACAAATTCTTCCCTCATATTTTGGAAGGTCTCAGGAGGTATTCTATTACATACGGTCACAATTCTCCGATGAAGTTCAGCTATGGATTGTGACCATGTCTTATAAATAGCAGATTTAATATAATCCCAAAGGAAGAAATCTAGAGGGATTATATCCGGCGATCGCGCAGGTCATTCTATTGGACCTCGACGGCCAACCCAATGTGGCGAGGCACTATCTTGTTACAACAATACCTCTATTAAATTAATCGAAATTTTGCTCTGCCACTTCAGCAATTAAAAGTTGGACGGTATTTTGAAAAATAGTGGGCCTATAATATGGTTTCCCATAACTCCAGCCCACACATTATTTTGTTCTGGGTACTGCGTATGCCCTTCTCGGAATAGCCGGGGATTTATATCACTCCAATATCTACAATTTTGGGTATTCACTTTACCATTTAGAAAAATGTGCTTTCATTGCTAAAGTAGATATGCCTTACATAATCAGGATTTCTTGTAATTTTTTCAGAAATGATCTCGCAAAACTGCATTCTTCTATCTGGGCCATCCTCCTGTAGTTAATATACATTTTCTTTTTAGAATTCTTTTAACTGGAGAACTAGAAACATTCCATGTTCCTGCTACCAGCTTGGTGAGTTGTTGTGGACTTATTACCACTGCACCTACGACGTGGATTTGTTGTTCTTCGGAAATATGTAATCTTCCAGTTGTGCAAGAATAAATTGTGGTATATTTCGGAAATTATTACTAAAAAACTAGTTTACCTCAAATTTAGCACAAAAATCAGGTGTTACATAGGAATGAACTGGGAACATGGTACGAATTCAAGATAGATAAAATGTTTAAAAAATAAGCTTGAAAAACTATTTATGAGTTTAATTTAAAATTGTTTGCGAGCATTAAGTATGAGATAAAAATAAAATGGTAAATTTTAAAATTGTGGTACAAATTCAAGCTGGCGGAAGAAAATAGCCGTAAAATAAAATTTTTGTTTCGCGAAAAATTCACCCTCCCATTTTTACATCACATTTTAGCGGCGCTAGATGCCAAAAATATGTTTTTTCAATTTCGTCGGTCGGTCTGTAATTTCGCGGCGTACCTAAAAAATTACTGAGTTTAATTTAAAATTGTTTGCGAGCATTAAGTATGAGATAAAAATAAAATGGTAAATTTTAAAATTGTGGTACAAATTCAAGCTGGCGGAAGAAAATAGCCGTAAAATAAAATTTTTGTTTCGCGAAAAATTCACCCTCCCATTTTTACATCACATTTTAGCGGCGCTAGATGCCAAAAATATGTTTTTTCAATTTCGTCGGTCGGTCTGTCAGTTCGCGGCGTACCTAAAAAATTACTTACCCGATTTAGTCAAAAATGAAGGATTGTAAGGGGATGACCTTGTAATATTTTGGTAAAATCTAATATGGTGGAACAAAATGGAGGCCTAGTGAAATGTCAAAAAAAATATTACTAAAAAACTAATTAGCCAATTTATCTCAAATTTTGCACAAAGATCAAGTGTTACGTAGGATTAAACTGAGAACATTTTGGTACAAATCCAAGATAGAAAAACAAAATGGCAACAAAATAAAATGTTTAAGAAATCTTCCTGAAAAACTATTTGAGATTAATTTAAAATTTTGTATAAGCGTTAAATGTGATATATGATATAGAAATAAATAGGTACGAATTCAACATGGCGAGACAAAATTGTGGTCTAAAAACAATCGACTTATTTTAAATTATGCCCAAAAATTATGGAGGAACAAATTGGCGCCCAGTAAAAATATTTGAAAAGATAGTATATATGTGGTACTAAATGACTATCTACTGAATTAAATTGGGTCACACTTCACTATTCCTAATAAAAGAAAAAAAATCATAACAAGGGAAGTTCCGGGTAAAGAAAATTTGCCGGTTTTTTAAATTTCGTATGACTTGTGACTTAACATTTAAAATTTTTTCAAATTGACTTTAACAGCTCTGCTTGCCACAGATGCTTATGGTAAGATAATTACTATTCTTTGCGTCATTCGATCCTTACACTTTTTTTTGAGTTAATAATTAATATCTCTCTGGTAAAAATTGTATTGTCATAAAGTTATATATCTGTGATCAAAGTTCTTTTTTTACCGACTTCAAAAAAGGAGGAGCTTATCAATTCGATCATATGTAGGTTTTTCATATCTACATTGAGTATTCTGCAATGGTTTGACCAATTTGGATAACATTTTCAGGGAATATTAGGATGTTATCGGAGTGGTTATGTGGTAAGCATATTAAAAAAATATTAACAATGGCGGAATAGCGTCGTTTTGAACTGTTTACTAGATAACATAGAACGGAAGCTTTCACGGCGTTGGTCAAGAAAGTTGGTCAAGTTAAGAAATCATGGTTCTTGGGATTAGACCGTGTCAAATTGGAATTACTATCCTAGTTTCCGGGCATTTGTATCTAAATCACGACGTGTTGCCTTAATCCTTTCTCTAACTAATGCATTGCTAGCATGCAATATTCTTAGCAGTTCTAGAAGTAATGTGATGTCTCACCTGTAGCGATTTCGGTACTACATCTTCATCTCGGCATCTAAGGAGAAAAGTTGGCAGAGCAACTTCTTCTAGGATAGTAATTCCAATTTGACACGGTCTAATTCCAAAAACCATGCTTTCTTAATTGTTTATTAGATGTTAAATTAAAAAATATATGCGTTCATCATTCTGTCACGAAGAAAAAATGTGTATAAGACATCTAACCATTTCTAATTTTTTCATGGTCTAAATTTTTTCCAGATTCTATTTTTTAATGTTCGGTTTACTCTTTGAACGATACTCGCATTTAAATTGGAAAAAGTGCTATAGTGATTGATTTGAAACTGGTTCATTAGCTTCTAGAAATCTTTGGAATAGAAGTATGTCCCTTTATTCGTTTATTTAGAAGCCTCTTTTAAGTCACTGAGAATTTTCCTACTTGCAGCAGTCACCTGTTTACCAGTTTCGTCACCTCGAGTTATAGGCTTTGAAAGTATGCTTGTTCTTCCTCGTATGATATATTGTTCTCTATTACAACAAAAATAATATCTAATTACCAAAATGATAATATAAATAAAGTACTTTTTTTACTTACATCTTTAAAATTGTAGGGAGCAAAAATTACAAGATTAAGTATGGTGCGTTATGACATACCCAAAGCGTCTTTGATGGCGTCAAGTTTACGACAAAAAGTCTCTTCTAGACTTAAAATACATTAACCTGGGCGGTTAAAAGGTTAAAAATCAATATGCCACAAAAGAAGAAAATTGAGAGATAAATAGACCACATATGAGTAAACGGCGCGCGTTAACAAATTGATACATTTATCGTACCTGACTGGATGCTAGTTTTTTAATTTAAAATGCGTTCTAACCGTTTCTTTGATAATTTATAATACATAATTATTTACCACATAAAATTCCAGAATTTTAAGATTGCCGTGAATATATATATTGTTATATGTCTTGTTTATACGAACAATAAATTTAATGTATTTGTCAAAGTGGGAAAGACTTACAAGAGTAGAAATAGTAATGTAATTAGGGTACCTTCACATAGAAATTCATTTTTTTAGAGATCTCCGTATTACAGTTGTCTGGCCCTTTATAATAAACTGCCCAAACACTTTAAGGTGCTTAGTGGCAACAATTTTAGAAATAAAGTCAAAAATGCCATATTTGATAAGGTTTTTCATTCCGTGTAGAAATATTTACAATCCTGAGTAGTACGATGCTGGCTTAACGCATGATCGTAATTTTGACAATTACTTGTGTTCATCCAAGTGTACATATAACTTTTTTATAAAGTTTCTATTGTATTATTTTGTATTTTTTTATGTTCTTGTGCTAATTGTATTGGTTTGATCTTATAATTGTATGGTGTATATTTGAACTTTCTAGAACATAACTCTTTCAGACTATGTAAATACCGTTTATGTAAATATTATCAATTTATATTTAGATTTATACATTTTGACGACCCTTTGTACAAATATATTTTGTGGTAATATAAACTATTCTATTCTATTCTATACCATTTTAGACTCATACTAATATTTTACCAGTTTCTACCTCTGCCACACTTAATTTTTGAACATATTGTAAAATTACTTAAATACCTAGTTTACACTGATTTCTTAAAAAATCATTAGAACGCCATTTCTTCCGTGACTGAATTCGCACCAAAAACACCAGTGTATCCCTATATTGTCGTGAAATCGTATCTATTTAATATGAAAAGCATTTTGTAAAGTTAAAGACACCAGAAAATTCGATATAAAAACCTATTAATCCCTTTCTCAAAAAGCAGAAAACAAAATAACTTTTAAAAAACATTCATAGCTAAATTTAACGCCCTAAGCCAATGTTGTCCATGCATATCTTACTTAAGACTATTCTAAAAAACATCGTGGGCGGCATGATTTTTCCTATCCTTTTACACACAAGAGATAATGGAAGTAGGGTATATTGGGGGGTTAAGCGAGCTCCACCACCAGTTTTTTGATTGGTTGACTACTTCCCACATCTATCCTTGGCCCGGCCACTTATCTCTACTCCACCTACATTGATTCTTATTGGTCGTGCCCTTCTCAGTCGCCGTTAAGCAGTGTAGAGAGATGTTTTATTTAAATCTTAGCAGCCAACAGAGCAAGTCATTCAAAAAGTAACAAAATTAATTAAAATGAGTACTCGTCACGTAGTTTTACCAAATTCTAATGTACATTTTGAAAATATGGAGAAAATGTGTTCAATATACGAGGATAAAATATTATATTTTAATGTTGGGGGAAGAAATATTTTTGATGTTAGGCAAGGCTGGTTAAGTGATGTAGATAAAAATAATTTTGACGAGGAGCGAGAAGACAGTGAAGATGAGGGAATGAATCATGAGAATGAAGCGGGATGTGGTGAAGAAGGACTTGCAAAATATAAAAAAAATAGTGCCAGTGATGCTGTGAAAGAAAATTATCTACGTCGGGAGGTTTGTGTGTTCCAAAATTATGTTGTAATATGATCTTCTTTTGGTGGTGTATACAGTGTGTGTCCACCGTGCTATTATTTGCAGGCTTTAGAAACACCTGTTGGAAAACACAGCTTTGTTTCGACTCATTATAGAAGAGCAATGGAGTGTTGTGAAAAAGACTTCCGCTGCACATTGTGCAACGATAATCTTTTTCAGAGAAGTATTGTTGAAACTTGTTTAGTGTGTAATAAAACTGAACCGCAAAAAATTGAAAATCATAAAGTAAACAAAAGTAATTTATATGATCAATATATTATTTTTTTGTAAATAAAATCACAGAATAACTTTCAAAATTAATAGTAAGTGACCATCATGGTCGAGCGCGAGTCAGAATTATTCATCGACATTCAAGGTTATAATTTTTCATTTGGCTTGGTTCCAAAGGAGCTAGCTGTCTACGATGGTGTTTCTGTTTAAATCGCCATTTAAAATATAATATAACATGTTATCTGCCGAGGATAAAAAAAATAGTTAATTAGTACGAAGAATATCATGATTTGAAATGGGACGTTGGATATATCGAATTAAATAAAGTGGAAGAAATCTTTAAGAATATTCTCAAGATATATTCGAATCCGAAGATCTATGTCAAAGGTGTGGAAAAGACCAACATTTTTTTTCTGAAAAATTAATGGTAAGCATTCCAGTCAGTCAAAAACCCAAACTAAGCAAATTTATGAAGATTTTAGAATGTTATGGCTAATGTAAAAATAATATATGATTATAAAAACTGTTATAAAACTTGTTAAATAAATAAAAATAGAATTAGATATATTACGAGACAATTTAACTGTTGATAAAGTAAAAATGTTATTTAGTACTGTCTAAACACATAATAAAGAATATTATAATAATGCAGCAATTTTATTTAGTACCCACAACTACATTCAAGAAGCTACCTAGTACGTTTCATTAGAAATTAAAAAAAATAATAATAAAATAAAACAAAAAATAAGTTAAATATTATATTTTAATTACAATTAATATTACTTAAAACTAAAAAAAATACTTATATTTAATACTACCTAAAACTAAAAATTATACCTATAATTAATTGGTTTTTTACAGAACCTATTAGGCTCTTTTCTACTAGGTTTGGACAAATTTGGTTTAAGGTCTATTTGTATAGGCTTAATTTTATGTCAAACAGAGTTTCCAAATCTTGTAATAGTCTTAAGATTACCTCATCATAAGTCGTTGGTGATGGTTCTACTGCCAATCGTACTGTTGGTGTAACTACTGGTTTTACTGCTAGTTGTACTGTTGGTTGAATTGATTGTACTGTTGGTGGTACTGCTGGTTGTATTGCTAGTTGTACTGACAGGTCTTGCGCCGATTGTAGATAACCACCCCACATTGTTTCTGTTGATGTTGCTGGACATAGCAAATGCTGCGGCACCGGCTCCTGCGGCGTGTGTGGAGATCCACACCACATCACGGTATCATCTAAGCATACTGGTGATACCATACTGACATTTACAAACAATTGATGGTGTTGTTCACAAATTTGAATAAATTCATCATAAGAAATGTCACCACTGTTAACCGATATTTTTAATAATTTAACTTAAAATATAATACAAAATCAGTATTAGATTCAAACTGAAGACTGAACTAAAAATCCTAGCAGAATCACGAGAATATAAAGCACAAAAGAAAACGCCGAAGTACCGCCTCGGGCAACCGAACCGAGCACCACTGTTACGTTTAGAAGAGAACGTCAGAGGACCGCCCCATAAAAAAAACTCGGGGACAAAAAAAAATTGAAAAAAAAACAACTTAGTTTTCGAACCTTTAAGTCTGCAAATCCCTATTAATTTATCCTGCATTTTGTGCTCCACCTTACAGGTTTGTTTTGTGTTTGCAGGTTTGATTTTTATTTTTTAACTAATATTCAACATGCATTTCATAATTTATATTGATTCTGATCAATTTGATTCTAATGTTGAATTTAATTCCATAATTGATATTGATATTGATACCATAATTGATAATGATTTTGATTTTGATTCCAGTTTATTTGATTTAAAAGAGGCTTGTCCAATCCATGATTATCCAAATTGTTATTGGTGTCAATTAACACCGGACGAGTTAGAAAAACATTTTATGGATAATGCGCAATCAGAAATTGGTGGTGACGATGATGTATCCATTATAAATAATTTATTTACAATTTCTAAAAATCTAATTAATCAAAATAAAGAAGTTGACCCTGGACTAATTTCAACAATAAATTTTAAGGACCTAGCTATCTCTGAGGAATTTTATTCTGATATTAATTATTTTAATTATGTCTCCAAATCATTAGAAAACCTTAAAAACACCTCCTCAGAATATTTCAGTTCTGATAAGAACGATTTTAATTTAGAGAATGATAAGTTTGAACTGCTAGTAAAATATGTTTATTCGGAACAGGGAGTCGTGGGTAATCAGATAGAACAGGGAGTTGAGAGGGGAATGGGAATCAAGGGAGAAATATTCCCTATCTACTCCCCAATTTTTGATGCGTCATCGGAAGATACGATAGAGATTGTTATTGAGGTAAACAAATTTAGGGAGGAGTATCAACCAACTCCTAAATTACATTTCGGCCTAAAATCAATAGCAGTTTTGGATTAAACCTGTAATGAAATTGTAGTTGATGTTGATGTGTACCCTATTGTATTAAATTGCAATCATAATACACCAAAACCTCGCTATGATTCGTGTGAATTTGTGGAATCTAAAAAGGTTCAGAACAAAAGGAAGCGTTCTGTTTCTGAATCCTCGGACGATGACACAAATGTCAACAAAAAATTAAAAAACAAATATATTGGGGAATCCGAGACTGTTGTTACAGTCCCACCCAATAAAAACAATCCATTAAAACTTCCGTATACAAGTAAATTAAACAATTTTTTAAATTCAAAAGCAAAACCATTTTTATTAAAAGAAGAACATAGACGTGGTTGTGCAATGTTTAAATCGATGGTGCACAATTATTATAATTTTAATGATTGTAAAAATTTGAGTAATTTTACTTGTACAATGGTTAAAAAAATAATATATAGACAGGATGAGCTTCTTTTAAATTTAGGATATGTATTTATGAAAAATCCTTGCTTTGGTGGTGAATCTTAGTTGTAAATAGGTATCAAACAATAAAAAATTCGAAAAAAATACGAGACAAAAGCGCAAGCTTCTAAATTTAAATCCATTTTTTTCCTTATTTAAAGAGAAACTAAACCGATAAATATCCATTTTAAAATGACCCTTCTCTGCGCACTTGGTCTAAAAGAATTTACACAGAGACAAAACTTCAAAATGCATGTTTGAAAATGAACACAAATTATAATCCGGATGATAATTTAATCGATAGTAAGTATATTTAAAGTATTTTTTAAAATTTTGAGTATATTAAAACATAAGAAAAGCAATCAAACTAATTTGTTTTGTATCATTTCAATGATCTTTTTTTGACTGACTCAGAGGCGTCCTTGCTACGCCTCTGATTATACTCTATATTACGCTATAATTTATTAAATTAAATTATATTTTTTGTTTCAGTTGATGCAAAATTCTTCAGGAATAATGCATTATTCCTGAAGAATTGACATTGCGAAAACTGTGAAGCTGATATTAATGTTAATACTTGGAACTCTCATCTGAGAACAAACATCCACAAAAGCAACAGTACTATTAAATATGGAAATGGAATAGACCTTATTAGAAGTGCTTTTAAGTGTCGAATTGCGGCATATAAAGTTTACGTACCAAAAATCCATGTCGACCTTAAAAAATTTCAACAAGAAATTAACAGCAAAGTTTTAACATTAATTAGGCAGCAACAACAACTACATACAACCATTAAGGTAAATGCACAGTTATTTGGTATATACTACTCGCCAGTTTTGAAATCTACATCAGTTACGTCATTCAACACAGCCTTCCATAACGTGACTGAGACGACTGATTTAAACCATCTCTATAACGATATATTTAAAGTTCTGACAACCAAGGCAGATGAACTACCAGAACGTTATAATTTACTTGTAAAAATGTTAACATTTCAAGTGCGATTGCTTCTATTTTCTTTATTTACAATAGTCTCTCATGTTAAGTACTAATTTTTTTTAATTACAAGCTGGATTTTACAACAAATTCTCCATTTGGAAGTAAACATCAACAAGTACAATCCTTTATGTGGCTCCTCTTATATTTCAATTCAAGGATTTCGAGGCGGTTTGGTCAATATTTTGTATGAAGATGATCTTTGCTTCGCATATGCCGTTGTATCAGCAGTATGTAAACCTTCAGGTGACCCTAGGAAAACTTCATCGTACCCGGACTTCAGAACCATCTTTGATTTCACAGGTTTAAATTTTCCGGTTAAATTAGAGCAGGTAGCACTTTTGAAAACAAAGATGATTTATCAATAAATGTTTATGGCGTTGAAAAAGTTTTTAGAAATGGTGTACATGTAAATGAAATTGTAGGACCATTACACTATAATAGACATAAACAAAATTTACATATCAATCTATTATTAAATACTTCTGATCACGGTAATAGTCATTATTGTTGGATAAAAGATTTATCTAAATTATGTTTACAATATTTTGGTACAGATGCGAAATTACAAAGGCACTTAGAATATGATTGCACATCTGTGCGAATTGAATATCCTTTAGATGAACTTATTTCAGACAAGTTTGGAAATCAAATTTCAGAAAACATTAAAGCTTCAAAATATTCAAATGCAGTATAAAGGACCTTTTGTAATTTACGCTGATTTCGAGTGCTATCTAAAAAATATTGAAAATAAAAACCTTGACCTCACAACCTCCTATACAGTAAAAACTGCTAAACACATTCCATATTCGTTCGCTTATGACATTAAATCATCATTTGATGAAAATCTCACATCTTTAAAACTTTATCGTGGAACTGATTGTGTTGTAAAGTTTATTGAATATGTTGAAGAAGATGTGAAAAAACTTTATGACAGTTATTTTAGAAATCAAAATCCTATAAATAAGTTAAGTGGTTTGCAACAAAAAGAATATGATAATGCATTTGTGTGGTATATATGTGAAAAACCTTTTTCGGTTGGAAATTTTAAAAAATGTATGGACCACTGTCATTTTAGTGGTAACTACAGGGGCGCAGCTCATTCTATTTGTAATTTACATCTCATACCTCCAACTTACATTCCAATAATTTTTCACAATCTGAAAAATTACGATTCCCACCTATTTATTAAGTCATTATGTAACAACAAAGAATAAATTAGCGTTATTGCTCAAAATAAAAAAATATATATCCTTTAGCAAAAAAATTATGGTAGACACGTATGACTAAAAAGTAAAAGATAGTTTACCTAAATTTACGATTTATAGACTCATTTCAGTTTTCACCAGAATCTCTTGAATCACTAATGTTTTGAAATTAGAAAACATTTTTCAGACCCAGAACAATTTAAATATGTTAAGCAAAAAGAGTTTTTCCTTATTTAGTTAGATATTGATTCTCACGAAAAGTTGGATGATAAATATCTGTCTTCCATTGATAAATTTGTATAATGAATTAACTGATGAAAATATTAGTAATGAAGATTACATTAGAGCTAAAGAGGTATAGAATGTATTCAATTGTTCAACAATAGGTGATTATTCAGATATATATTTGAAATCTGACGTCCTTCTTTTAGCCGATGTTTTTGAAAATTATAGAAATACTGGTTATAAAACTTATAAATTAGATCGTGTCAACTATGTAACGAGTCCTTCCAAGTGTTGGGATGCTATCATGAAATTTACAAATGTAGAATTAGAATTATTGCCTGATCCAGATATGCTTTATTTCTTTAAAAAAGGGGTTCGCGGTGGAGTTAGTACTTGTTCAATTCAAAAACCAAATGCAAATAATCCTTTTCTTGAGAATTTCAATCCTAAATATCCAACATCCAGCCTATTTAGATGCAACAAATTTGGTTTTGCAATGAAAGACTACTTGCCAGAAAAAACTTTGTTTGGCCATCTGAGGATGAAATCATTGAAATAAATTAGATACATCATCTAAGGGCTTTATATTTGAAGTTGACTTAGAATATCCTCAGAATTTACATGAAATCCATAACGACTTTCCGCTCTGTCCTGAACAATTTAAGCTACCAATTTCAAAATATTCTAAACTAATTCCCAATTTAAACAATAAGTATAATTCTGTTATTCATTATCGTGAAGCAATGCTTAAAATTTGGACTTAAACTTCTGAAAATACACCGAGGAATTAAATTTACACAATCTCCATGGTTAGCTAAATATACTGATTTGAATACTAATTTACGAGATGCTTCAAAAACCAATTTGAAAAAAAATCGTACAAATTGGCAAATAACAATATTTTTGGAAAAACTATGGAAAATGTCGAAAACCAGGTAGATATTAAGTTGGTAGAATGAGCGAAACAAATTCAGTGCTGAGAACTTAATTGCAAAACCTCAATTCAAAGATTTAAAATTTTTTTCGGAAAATTTAGTAGCTATTCAACTTAAAAAAAATGTATCGAATATATTAAACCTATTTTTGTTGGAATGAGTATATTGGATATTGCAAAAATTGTAATGTATGATTTGTATTGCGGATATTTAAAAATAAAATATGGCGATAATATAAGTTGTACAATAAACTTGATGAAACTGATACTGATTGTTTAATACTAGGAATTGAGACAGAAAATTTTTATGAAGATATGAAGCAAAATCTGATTCAATTTGACACCTCTAACTATCCTGAACCAAATGTTCATAATATGCCAATATCCACATCAGTTGTCGGAAAATTTAAGGCTGAATATAAAGGTGTGCCTTTAGAAAGTTTTTTTGGTAACGGAGCTAAGGGATACTGAATAAAATCCAAAGATAGTTCAGATAAAAAGGCAAAAGGCATTCGTAAATCTGCCATACAAAAACAATTAAACTTATCAGATTACAAAGATGTTGTGGAAAAAGGTAAAAAAGTATTCTGCACAATTTATCTTTTTAAGTTACATCTCCACAATATTTATACAAATTTGATTAACAAACTAGCCTTGACAAATCATGATGATATCGTCTTTCAAATACCACAAAAATCTAGGATGGGTTCACAAAGATATTGTCGATCAATGATTGAAGCTTTGTCTATTTTACAATGTGAAAATGAACCGAAAGCTAAAAGACGTCGTCTAGAAGACACTCTTACTAAAAGTTGATTAACCAAATTTAAAGCTTGTTCTCACTTGAGAGTCATAAACAATTATTATCTAGTTTTGAAATTGGAAAAGGAAGTTTAAGTTGTCAAGTTTTATTAAAGTTTGTTTCTTTTATAATCTGTTTAATGATATTTGTACGAATACATATAAAATGTTGTAACAAACAGTATTATTTAGTTTCATAACACACTTCATTATTATCTTGTTGGTAAGGTATTTTATGTTAATCATATTCCTAATACAATTAGAGAGCACGTGTGCATCAATAAGAATAAATATGAAACTGATTGTTATAAGCAAACGAGAATGGTTTACATTGGAAATTCATTTCTTTTCTTTAATATTACCGAAAATGACTTAAATATTAATAATTATATGAAGATCAAATATTTTTTTGATGAAAAACCTGTAATTTATTTAGAATGGATAGAATTTGTTCATATGAAAGATAATTGTAATTATATATATTTCTATATAATATTCTGTTTCTGACTTTAATATCAATTATTTCACTTTACGTTGCTTCTGTAATTTATTTAAAAACTTGAATTAAAATTTTTAGTATTTAAATTTTTTGTAGTTTAATTTTTATCCCTTCTAACGTTAATTAGCTCCTGCGCTTAAATGGGGGAGATAGTAGGCTATAAAAATGTGCTGCTTAGTTTTATATTCTACTGTCTCATGATGTTCAATCAACAGAGCGCAGCATCCAATGTGTTAAAAACATCCATAAATTCTGTCGAAAAACAAACCATAGTTAATTCTAAACAGTACCCTTTAAATAAATCCGACTCAAAGTTTATGAATATGGGGATGTGCTTAGAAACTGATTTCTCTCCATGTATTGAATTTGGTGGAAATAAAAACCAGTCCATTGTTCTAAGTGAAGATGACTCGAAGGACCTACTAAAATATCAGGGTGTTGTAACAAACTACTTTTTTTCGTCCAACGCTTTTCAAGAAACTATATTTTTGAAAAATATATACATTCTTTTTGAGAAATTTGGTGAAATGCCAATCTCTCACAAAAAATGATAATTACGTATGTTTTGGAACTGAAACTGGATGCACATTATGGCAACACGTGCCTCTATTCGAATACAGGTTAAATATTTTACAAAAACAGAAATTTAAGAGTTACTGCGACATTTTTAAAGGTAGCCTATTTTGCGAACCCAATTGTTTTCAGAAAGTATATGATACTCTCTCTTCAAAAGAAAATCCCAACAGTGAAAATGTTTGTACTATGTTAGAATTATTACTAATGCATCTAAACCAAACAGAAATTAAGAGAAAGAAAATATTATGAAGAAATCAGTAAGTTTTGATGAAACATCAACTTCATACGATGCATGCATGGAAGTTTGCATATAGAAAATTTCGGATGCTCCCTCAAGAATTTCTAAACCAACAACATTTTAAAAGGAGAATTTACTTATGTGAAATTATTTTAAAACCTGTATTTGAAAATATGTTAAACAGAATTATGAAATACAACAATATTATTATAAAATGTGTTTTTATTAAAAAATATTTTACAACATATCCTTTTTTAATATCCATGAATTATGTGTTTTGTCTAATCCAAGCCATTTAACTAACATCTTATTTCCCCTTCTTATTATAATTTTTTCCATTAAATATATGTCTGAATGTTTAACTTTTTGTAATTCTTTTCCATAAAAGCCTCCTTGAATTTCTGATTTATTTTCATCTTCAAGTAAATATGTTGTGGGATTTGTAAGTTGTAACTTTTTTATTCTAAAAATTTCATTTGACCAGTTCGGTGTGTATCCTTTAGAAAATAACTCTGTGTGTTTGCTTATTTGAACAAAGTCAGCGACATTAAATTTTTTAAAACTAGGATCAATTGTTTTCATATGAGTAAAAAAAAATGAAGATTTTATTATATTTTTTTCATTTCCTTTTTTAACAGCATTAGGTTTTTTTATCAATTGTAGAGTGTATTGTATTATTGTACTCTCTAACGATTTCAGGCAATATATCTAACCATTTATAATTTCCTTGTAGACTTAATGTTTTCCACATTCTATTTTTTAATGTTCTGTTCGCACGCTCAACGATACTTGCTTTCAAATTAGAAAAAGTGCTATAGTGATTGATTTTAAACTGTTCTATTAGCTTCTGAAAGTCTTTGGAATAAAATTCTGTCCCTTTATCTGTTTGTATATTTTTTGGAATGCCTTGCAGATGTTTAGGAGCTCCTTTTAAATCTTTGAGAATTTTTCTCATTGCAGCAGCCACCTCTTTACCATTTTGCTTTACATTTCAACTAAATCTGCTTGAAACAAATCGTTAGAGTTCCTCCTTAATTTTATTCATTTTTAGTTTTACACTTTAAAACTAATCCTGCATATAACACTCCAGGTGACGAGGAATGTTTGGGCGATCTTACAATAGAAATATTATCACCATTAGAGAGTTTATGACCTAATAGTTCAATCGAACTAAATATATTGTAATTTATGATAAAATCTATTTCTTTACTACAATGAACTTTGGTTACTACTGCTTCTGGAAATGCAAACGATAAGGTATTATCATCACCGCTAATGGTATAACAACGTCTTTTTTCGCCATTCGAGAGGTTTATGGTTTTCGTAGAATGTCCAAGAACCATGAGAAGGATAGAAACATAATATAAATCTTGATTAGCATTTAGAATATGAGTTCCGAATTTATTCACCGACATATTGATTATCTATTAACAACTGTTGATTCGATGGCTTTTATTTATAGAATTATTTTGGCTTCTCGTAGTTCTTGAATAATTAAAACTATTTCATTATTGTGATTTGTGTGTCCTGCTTCGACAGATGCCATTAAAAGACGAAGTCTATCAACAAATTCGTTGATGTTATCCCATTATACATAGTCAGTGTCTGTTTTGTTAAGTTTCAAAATCCCCATCCCCAGTCTGTGTTTCGTTTGATAATAAAACAAAACAAAAACAAAAGTATGCTTTATTGCCGCAGAAAAATTCTACAATTTTATGGACAAAGCAAAATATACCTAAAAATAAGACATATCAAAACATTAATCGAAAATAATTTCGACAAGTCAGTGCTTTTATTTTTAAAATGTAAATTATCAATTTACCAAATCGTAAAACACACGTTAGAATATAGCATAACACTGCAAACAGTAAATGAATCATGATAACCTTATAAAAGTAAACAAACACACATGTACGAGGTGAATAATTTCGATGACATTGAAATCAAAATTGCAACTATGCGACCTTAAACTCTATGTTATTATAGTTATACAAATAATTGTGATGTTAAACAGAAGGTATATTGAACTAGTGCAGAATGTAGTATACAAAAAGAATTAAATTGTTTTTAATCCAATACCTAACAAAAATAATTAAGTTTTAAGTGAATGTTCGACAGTTCTTTTCCCTATATAATGATTTACAAAATTCTATGCTATGAGTTAGGACATGACTCACAAAAGATTTAAGTAAACAAGCGAGTTTAGTGACAATTTAAAGAGACTTACTCACTGAAAAAAAAAAAAAAAATCATTAACGCTGTAAAGTGGTCTCTCAATGAGGTATGCTTTGGTGTTTTTTCGAAATTGTGCAAGCATAGGGATAGATTTTAAATGTACTGGCAGATTGTTGTAAAGTTTTATGGCGTTGTAAATAATTGATTTTTTTATTAATTCTGTGGAAGGAATGGGAAGATAAATATCATGCCTAGAGTTTCTGGTAGGGTATACATGTTGTGGCCTTTCTGGGAGGGTGTTTATATGTTTTCTCAGCAAACATACCGTTTCCAAAATAAATAATGCAGGAAGTGTTAATATTTCATGTTTTTTGAAATAGTATTGGCAGTGAGCTCTATTATTTAGACCAAACAAATAACGAATGGCTCTCTTTTGAAGCATAAAAATACTACGAAATTGCTCGGTGGTACAGCAACCCCAAAAGGGAAGGCCATAGCGGAGGTGGGATTCAAATAAAGAGAAATAAGTAAGTCTGGCAGAAGGAACGTCTAGTTCTTTTGAAACTGATCGAATGGCGAAGCAGGCGGTAGAAAGTTTTTTAGTTAAGGTGTCAATATGATTAGACCATTTTAGGTTGCTATTTATATTTAAACCCAGGAATTTAACCGACTCTACGTATTCAATATTGCTGTTATGTACCTGAAGTGGTTGTAAAGTTCCCTTATAAGATAACGCCACCGTTTTATCGACGTTAAAACAAAGCATATTGGAATCGGACCAAGCCTTAATTATAACCAAGTCTTTGGAGATACTAGAGTGTAAAGACGTTGTATCAAAATCACTCCATGTTATGCTTGTGTCATCAGCAAAAAGGGAGATTCTTCCATTAATTTTAAGGTTCGTGATATCATTAATGTATAACAAAAAAAGAATAGGTCCCAAGACTGAACCTTGAGGAACTCCACTTGTAATCAACTTACAATCAGAATCGGAACCATTAGCCCTTACAAGTTGTTGCCTTTTTCCAAGATAAGATTTGAACCAATTTAAAGAAGTACCACGAATTCCATAAAAATGTAGTTTGTTTATCAGAATTTCATGACTAACACAATCAAAGGCTTTCGCATAGTCACAAAAAACTGAGGCAGTTGGGTGGTTGTTATTGAGAGATGAGTAGACGCCTCTAAGCAACGTGAACATGGCGTCACTGGTGCACTTGTTGGGTAGAAATCCGAACTGCTCCGGGGATATTATCTGATGTTTCAGGAGAAATGGCATAAGACGGTTCTTCAGTAGCCTTTCGATGATTTTTGATAGCACTGGTAGTAGTGCAATTGGGCGATAATTGCAAGAGTTAGTTTTTTCGCCGCCTTTATGAAGTGGAATAATTATAGCTGTTTTAAGGCAATCAGGGAATACACCTTTTATAAAGGACTCATTTATTAATGTTGTAAGGGCCTCTATGACTGGGAGTGGCAAGTTCAGGAATATTCTAATTGATAGGCCATCAGTGCTACACGAAGATTTACTTTTAATATTATGTATTACCTTCAATAGTTCAGTGTTGCTAACGGGACTTAAGAAAAAGCTATCAGCTAAATTTTTTGAAGGAGGGAGAAACGAAAGAGGGTCCAAACTTGGCGAGATACTAGAGGTGACATTTTTGCTTACATTAATAAAATAATCATTTAGATCATTAGCCCCTGGCAAGTTCTGAGTCACAGGGTTTGATTTGTTTCTGAGGTTATTGATGATGGACCAGGTTTCTTTTGAAACGTTATTAGAGTTTGTTAGACGTTTTCGGTAGTGTAATTTTTTGCTGACTTAATAAGAGTAGTGTAGATCCTCCTTAATATGGGGACTTAGGTCTTGTAAATGCTTCTAATAGATTTTTTGCGGGCGTTCTTAGAGTTTTTGTTTTTGTTACGCCTTTTGCTTGCAAGTATGGTCCTATAATAGTCCAATATTTAACTGAGCAGTTTTCTCGAACCGGCTCGTTGGGATCATGATTTCTGCGACATGCGTTAGTTCTTGATAGAATGTCCATATACTGATTCAAATCTTCTTTCTTGTAACCAACTGGTTGTTTTTTAAAAAGTAATTCATTTAAACCTGGAGTGCCAGTGTATGTCACACACTCCAGTTTTATATCTTTGTTAATAATTGCAACTGGTTTCATCGTTGTTCCTAGGAGAAATTTGTTTGTTTCCAGATCATGTACTATACCATAATTGTGATCAAACATAAATTTTGGATCTCTAACTCCTTCATCCATATATTTTCTTGGTAATTCATGAAAATCTTCCAACCATTCCTGATAACCTGGAGTGTCAACTAAATGTTGATTTGTTTGTCTCGTTTGTTCTAACACATCGGATAAATTTAAATTCTCTACAATACTATTATCCGAGGGAAGTGTAGTTTCTACTACTGTGCCCGTTTCTTGTATAGTAGGAATATTACTAGCAGATGCAATGCTTCTATCAAAAAACGAAGGTATTTCAGTTGGTGAAATAGGTGTCTTCCCGGTTTTTCTTTTGATTGTCTTTGTCGGAGTGGAAGGAGTGTAAAATTGCTCTAAAGTAGTAGGTCCTTCTTTTAGATCAATAGGTTCTGTTTTTGCAATAGTGTAAATTAGTTGCTGTAATGGTTTTGTGTTATCGGTCGATATGATTTCTCTAATTGGCTTTGTGTGGTTAAGGCTTCCGACTTAAAGTTTGGTATTTTTGTTTTACTGGTCTTCTTGATTTAACTAGCTCTTTTGCTAATCGTTTATCCATGCTTATAATTGTATAAAGGAATCAAGCTTGTTTCTGTATCTGCCAGAATTTAAAGCACAGTCTTGTGTGTCGATTACAACAAAACCGTATTCTTCCTTCCAAGAGTGTTCACAGAGGGCTTTAAATTCATCAGATGTCATGTCGATCATGCAATGGTCATTATATATGTGTTTTAAACTATTAAGATCCTGTTTAAATAAAATTAGAAGGTTTGCATTTTCACGTTATAAGTCTCTTGAGAATTGATGAATAACCTTGAAAAATAAGAAATCAGTCCGTATTTGTGTGTCTACCAAATGTAAAATAATCCCTTATAATAGTTTGATTGTGACACGAAATATCGTCAAATATAATAACTGAATTTGGTTTGATATCATCATTTCATTTTGTCATATTCAAAATAATCTCCTTGATTGGTTTTAATAATTTTTTTAAATACTTATATTTGCGCTGATGAAGTGATTTTGAGTATAAATAAACATTTTCGAATCAAATTCCGTTTGGATGTGCAAGATGTTAGAATTGAGTTTGTTGTCCCTGAGCCCGACATCCCTACACAAAGACATCTCTTTGAATCACCACCAAAGAGATCACCATGTTTTCTAAATGGTTTGTTCAAACTTTTGTCATCATGGTTTTTTACTGGTAGGGAAAATGCTTGTTTTTCAATCCACATCATTAACAGTAACTGACTTTGTGTGTTAAGAAATAGGCATTTATAGCTAAGTCGATTTGTCATTTTTTCTGTTGTGCTGTAGTTTTTTCTATGTGTTTAGGTGTCTGTTTTGTTTTAGTCGCTGTTTTTCCTGTTTTTCTTTTGTTGTTTGTGTTGATTTGCTATTGTTTGCAAGTGTTTTGAAGTATTTGTGTCTGTTTTGATGTTTTTTCTTGTATTGTGTGTCTGTTTTGTTGTTATTTGCTGTTTTTGCTGATTTTTGCTGTTTTTTTTTTGCTGTTTTTTTGCTGTATTGTTTGTCTGTTTTGTTGTTATTTGCTGTTTTTTTGGTCTAATATGTGCCTGTTTTGCTGTCTCTTTTGCTGTATTGTGTGTCTGTTTTGTTGTTACTTGTTGTCTCTTTTGCTGTATTGTCAAGGTATTTAAAAAAGATGCACGGTATGATTTTCTTAGTTTAAAAACTATATAATGATCATACACAACATTCACGTAGTTAGAACCAATAAGAAAAGCAAGAAAAAAGGTTCGGGATTTGTACATAAATTAATTAATAATCTACCTATTGAACTGCACATTCCTAGATACAATTATTGCGGTCCGGGAATACCATTAGAAAAAAGATTAAGCAGAGGAGATATTGGTATAAACCCTTTAGACGCTGCTTGAAAAGATCACGACATTGCATACTCACAATCTAACGATTTATCAAATAGACACGAGGCTGATAAGATTCTAGCAGAGAAAGCTTAGCAAAGAGTAAAAGCAAAAGATTCTTCATTTGGTGAGAAAACTGCGGCTTTGATAGTTATAGGAATTATGAAAGGAAAAGAAAATTTGGTATAGGTGTAAAAGTGTCTAAGGGTGATAAACTGAACTTAAACTAAAAAAAAACTCCGAAAAAAATTGGTGGATTTTACTTCACCTGCTTCCAATTTTGGGAGCACTAGGCGCGTTGGGAGGGGGTGCAGCAGGAATAGCCAAGGCTGTTTATGATGTGAAAGCAACCAGGCAATTGCTTGAAGAAACTCAACGACATAACAAAGCTACGGAGAATGCAGCCGGAAATTGTTTATTTATAAAACCATTTAAAAAAGGAAAGGGGTTATTTATTAAACCCTATAAAGGCGTTTCAGTAAGGAATACAATAAAAAAAAGCTCAAATAAAATTGCCGCAAAGAGATTTAACTAATATTGACTTAATAAAGTATGCTAAACTTCTCGAAATTAAGAATTTTAGAGGTGTTTTTATACGTGACAATCTTCCAGGGAAAATTAAACAAAAGGAAAGCGGTATTGTCAATATGGATAGTGAAAAAAACTATGGTTCTCAAAAACAATGTATATTTTGACAGTTATGGAAACCTAAAACACCTTCTAGAGCTTCTTAAATATTTTAATTCAAAGGGAAAGCAAATGTTTATTACATTTACGATGTCAAGGAAAAAATTAGAATTGTGGACAGCTAGCTCTTAGTTTTCTATATAAGTATGTGAAATAAATTATTTACAGCATTTCTTAAATTATTAGCAAAATGTCTACAACGTTTACATTGACAGGTAATTCTCCTACTTTATCGTCTGATTTTAATCCTCTTATCTATTTGGATGATAGCAAGGAATATTATTTAGGGTTGGCCGATTTTGAAACTTTTATGAGTATTTCTAATATAGAAAAGAGAAATAATAAAATTTATATAGGTGATAAGGAAATTATTATTCCTGATGGAACTTATGATATTACTGACTTGGAAAATGTTATAAAAAAACAAATGCTTCCTGTTTTTAAACTAACTCTACCATATTTTAATATACGACCGAATCATAATACATTAAAATGTAATATTGACTGTGGTCAAGAAATTGATTTCACCAAAGATGATTCAGTAGGAAGTCTGCTAGGTTAACGGAAGTTTAAGACAAACGTATGGGATGAATCCGATGAAGTTGTAAACATTTCTAAGGTTAACCCTATTTGTGTAGATTGTAAAATTTGTGTTGGATCTTTTAACAATGGCAAACCAGTTCACATAATTCATCAATTTGTTTCCTACCGTATCACCTGGGTATAAAATAGTAGAATTTCCATTGCCTACATTATACTTTCCAGTCAGCGTTCAAACAATCAACAACATTACAATAAGAGTTGTAGATCAGAACGGCGACCTTATAAATTTTAGAAACGAAACTATAACTGTCAGATTGCATTTGAAAACTAACAGTAATGGTTACTAGATATAACAGACGATTCAAAATTCAACTTATTGCAGTTAGAAAATCTTACAAAAGAGGAGAGCGTAACTACAAAGTTAGTAGTTTCAAGGACATCAAACAGTTAACAACAGAAAACCGTCAATTTCTTCAATCGTTAGGTTTTATGGTTTTTAATTAATGGATATCTTAAACGTGAATGAAAAACTTCCTCTATACATAAAAGGAACTCTAGCTAACTCTGAAGGAGAATATACACAAAAATTAAGATTTGTCAACAATGGTATTGCGTTTTTGTTTTGAGAGATACGTTATGAATAAAATGAAGTAACTATAGACTCTGTGAGAAATGTCGGTTTAAGATCAACATTAAATGGATATTTGTCTTTTAATAACAATGAAAGCGTAAAGCTTCAAAATCTAAGCAGAAGCGAAAAAGATAGAATTTTGGTAAATGATAAAGGTAGATTTAATGTATCCATACCCCTAAAGATGCTCCTTGGATTCTTCGAGGATTATAAGAAAATTATTTTAAATCTGAAACAAGAATTAGTACTCATCAGAGTAAGTAATGATTTAGATGCTGTGCTCTTTATAGATCATACACAACCGAAAACACTTGAATTTCCAACTCCGAAAGTCACGATTGTAAAATTATATTGGAACGTACCACATGTTGAGGTAGATATCCCTCAACAGCTTGCGTTAACGAAAATATTAGAAACAAACAAGGAAATTTTGTTGGGATTCCGAAGTTGGGAATGTGTAGAATATTTTGAATTACGTGAAGCATCGCGTCATACAGGGCCAGTGAAAACAACTAGCAAACTGGAAACACCGCGTCATGCTGTTATTGCCTTTCAGGTAGATCGAAAAGGACATGTACAAAAAGATATGAGTCAATTTGATAAGGTTAATCTTACAAACATGAGAATTTTTTAAATTCAGAGATATCCATATCATGATTTATATTTAAATTTTAAGGACAATAAATTTTCTGCTCTATATGAAATCTTTGCTAATTTTAGAAACTTATACTATGGATTGACAAATGAACCAATATTTACACCTGAAAATTTTTAAGTCAACTTCACCTATTTCACACATTGATCGCTCTCATCAGAAGGAATCGCTTTAAAGTGGTTCTGTAGTTATGAGGGTCGAATTCGAAATAAATGAGAATATTAAAAAAATACCTCTGTTTATTGTCTTATTCTACACGATAAAATCTTTAGCAATAATCCTCTAACTAAAATAGTTAAACAACTTTAATACGCATGCGTCAGTTTTAATATTTATAACATATCACAACCAACTTTCTTTCATTATGCAGGAGTTAATCATTTTTCAAACCAAATTACAAGATCTGAAGAAACAAATTAAGAATATTAATTAAAAGTGGAAATGATCAAAAAATTTTAATATTTAAAGATTTTAGATATTCAAGGATTTAAAGTGGAAAACAGTAAATTCATTGTTAAAGAATTGGCAGCTCACGATGGGTTTAAAATCAGTCATCACATATTTAAAGCGCCATTTCCCTTAAATCATTTACCTTAGTAGCGCCATCTGGCTAATAAAAAATTATCATTGCATCGATTGGAATGAAGGATTTACTCCTTGTCATAAATGTCGAGATATTATCAGAAACTTAACTAAGAAAGCCAACTTTGTCTACGTCAAGGGTGAAGAAAAGGCTGAGTTTGTAAGAAAATATTCTCTAAAGCCAGTTATTGAATTTGATGAACAACCAGCTTTACAGAAATTGGAACCATGCTGCTTTTATCATAAGAAAACTCCTTGTGTGTGTGCATTAGCAAATTCTTTTTATCTGTGTAACTATTTTTTTATGAAATAAAACGCCAAGTTTAAAATATATTTGTTAAATATTTCCTTATACACAATACATGTTCGCTTAACTTTAATTTTTTTAATTTTTCTATAAATTTTCTTTCATTTTTACTTTTAAAAAAATCTATACATGCCTTAGAAGCGAGTTTACATAATTCTGCATGTTCTGTATAATGTAAATACACAATTATGTTTTGAGCTTCAGTGTCTTGTCCTTCATATGCATAATATTCAAAGCAGGCTGAAGACATTATGAACTCTTCGTACATTTCTGTAACAATTGCCTCCATCTTTATACTAAAAATTCTTCTTCTTTCAAAATCTCGTTGATTATGGTGAGTGTAACAAGGCAAGTTTAACTCTAATTCCTTGTCACGTCAATAGCGTTTTGGAAGTTTTTCCAGATTTGTTTTAACTCCACTGACTCGACAAACCTTCTTAAATAATTAAGAGGAATATATTTTAGATCATCCGCTTTAATTTCCCACAAGGGCACCGTTAGCGCTAAACAAATAACTTCACCAACACGTTCAATAATATCTTCGGTAGGTACTGTAGCGGACCCCATGTGACTGTAAGAATGACTTGCTCTGCTGGCTGCTAATATTTAAATAAAACATCTCCCTACAACCTAACGACGACTGAGAAGGGCACGACCAATAAGAATCAATGTAGGTGGAGTAGAGAGGTGGGCGGGACCAAGGATAGGTGGGGGAAGTAGTCAACCAATCAAAAAAGTGGTGGGGAAGCCCGCTTAACCCCCCAATATACTCTACTAATGGAAGATAAGGTCTGCTCGGCCGGAGTATGAAAATTCGCTGACGCAAATATAACCATTTAAAATACAAGTAAATAAAGACTTTAAGAGCAGTCAAAGCTTTTACCATAAGATTATACCATTTTGCTGTTAAACAAGAGGCAACTTGAATCGATTTTTTTAAAAACACTGCAAGAATAAATGGATATGATCGGTCGGAACTTTTACAAATTTTAACCACCGAACATCAACAAGACGAGAAGGTGCACAGTCCGTGGGTACTTTTACGAGGTTGGTGCAAACCGCTAGCGATTAAAAAGTATAAACGTTCACTTACCGGGGTGATTTAAAAACGAGTTTAAAAATATCTATCCATAATTATTATTGTGACCTATTTTGCTTCAAATGTATTAAAAGAAAAAAGGGAAAAACGTCAAGTTATCTAATTAATAGATCTTAATATAATTATAAAAAGTGCTGTTTGTAAAAATTAAGTAAAAAAGGAAATTAATTGTTGAACATTTTAACCTAAGATGGCGGAACAAAATGGCGGCTTAATAAAGTATTTAAAAATTCAGCCTAAAAAACTAATTGTGGTATAGAGATAAACTAGTAAACCTATGGTACTAATTCAAGATGGCGGAACAAAACGGCGGTCAAATAAAATATTTTTAATCTTCTCAGGTTTTACATATTTTCAGGTTTTAGCGTCCCTAGATGCCAAAAAATATGTTTCATCAATTTCGTCGGTCCTTCTGCCAATTTGTCTGTCAGTCTGTCAGTTCGCGACATAGTTTAAAAGCTGCTCATCAGATTAACTTCCATTTTAGGCAAAAATTAAAAGTCATAATGGGGATAACCTGGTAATATTTTGGTAACAATCCAATATGCCGGAACAAGATGGCGGATTAATGAAACGTTAAAAAACTATTACTAAAGAACTAATTATCCAACTTTCTCAAATTTTGCACAAAAATCAAGTATTAGGAATAAACTGGTAACACAACCGGTTTATGCATCTCGCCCGGCAGTGACTTCGAGGGATCGAAAAAACATAGCATCCGATATTCGAGTGAGATAGGCATATCAAGGGGATGAGCTTCGAGTGCTCCTTTTTGTCTTGTTAATGTTCAATGTTTTAGCTAGCGCGCTCAAACTGGTATCAAAAGATAGGGAAAAATGAATCATTTCGTTTATCAAGATTAACATTTTTTCAAATTTCGAACGGAAAAGATGATTTTGATCGATTTTCATTTTACACCTAAGAATATCCTTACGCGGCACAATAACTCTTTTAAGGCCACGACGACGATGCCCACATAAAGTATACGTGGAGTACTATTAAATTAATGCAAGAATCGCCGCGAAATAAACCTGTTGATTTTTAATCGAATTTATAAATTACCAACATTCCCAGAATGCCAAGAGTGCAATTTCGCTATGATTGGTCCAAACGTGCATTTCGGGCAGTGTAATAATTTTGATGTTATTAATTATTACTAAAATAATATTGTCATTTCCAAGGTAAGACATGCAATAAAATGCTCTTGAAAATGTTTCAAACAAGAAGCAAAACGTCGAGCTAGTTGCAGGAAAAAAAAGTTTCATTAATGAAACTTATACCCAAGAAAAATAAAAATTTTAGTATAAAGTATGGTTTAAGAACAGTGTAAATAAATATATATTAGCAAGGGTTGAGCTGCTACAGAATATTAAAATTATTACTAAAATAATATTGTCATTTCCAAGGTAAGACATGCAACAAAATGCTCTTGAAAATGTTTCAAACAAGAAGCGAAACGCCGAGCTAGTTGCAGTAAAAAAAAGAAGTTTCATTAATTAAACCTATACCCAAGAAAAATAAAAACTTTTATATATATATATATATATATATATATATATATATATATATATATATACATATATACATATATATATATATATATATATACATATATATATATATATATATATATATATATATATATATATATATATATATATATATATATATATATATATATATATATATATGGTGTAGCTTCGAAAATTACGTTTTTTAAATATCCCTATCAAGACTCTTGGCTCGACAGCAACTGAAACTTACCGGCTCTCTTAACGGTAGGGGCTTGTCTGGAGAAGGTACATTAGAACAACCGTGCCTTATTTTAAACTATTGAAAAGTTGAATTTATTTATTATTCATTTAGAGCATGATGCTTAATGTGCATGTTCTATTGGTATTTTAGAACTAACATACAGTAGAAATTTCGCGACTAACATTTTCGAGACGCGTGGAACGCCGTGGTGGAGTAAGTTGTGTTAATTATTATTGCTAACTTGTTTATAAGAAAATTTTAATTGTAGCTAACCTGAAATTTTTTTCTTTTAACCACGTTTGTTTACGTTTAATAACTGTTGTATTTTATTAATTGGACATTCTTTTGATAAATCTTTTCGAATAAGCTTTGATAAAAAAGTGATTTTTGATGACGTAGTGGTTAGTCCGTAAGTGTTAATTGTAACTAATCGAAAGAATTATTTGATAACTTCCGGAGAGGAGGTTATAATTTGATAACGTTGATGAAAAGAGGAATATTTCCCACCAAAATATAACAATAAAAGTAAAAATATAGATCCATAGGACAAATGTTAAGATTTTAAAGAAAAGGTTTAATTTTTAATCGTTTTGTAAAACTTGTCAATAAAAGTTGTATTGTTGTCCTGAGGACATTTAGTTGTAAACAGTGTACTTAGCGCCAGGTGTTTGTTGCTAAGTTTTCGTTTGGCTTTCAAAGATAGTAAATATAAATTCTCACTCAGTTGAACATTTGATAACTTTGAATCAAAAAACTGTGAAGTGAATAATTGATTTAGTCAAAAAATCAGTGAAGTGAACATACATTTTGAACGATTTTAAACTGAAACTAAACAGCAGGTCCCTTGAAAGAATTTACGCCAAGCTTTCAGAACGTAAGCCAATTTTGTCGGTGTTTGAATTTTAACAAAAATTTGTAAATTAGTGATAGACCTTTATCCATCCGGCGTCCACGTTAGTAAGGTGAACTGGACGTAGTTAATTTTAAGAAATATAAATTAGAATTGTATTTTAGCAAACTATCATTTAAACAAACTGACTTACTTTCCCCCATAATACCTTCCCGTCGCTACTCTCAGAACCTGTTTCACAGTTATGAAATTTGGTAAAAATAAAAATAATTATTAAATAACGTATTTGGGCAGAGACCAAAATATGGCTAAATTCACGCCCAGCGACTTTTCTTCTCCCTTGGAGTCCAGGGGACTCCCAATTTTCTTTGAGGCGGGTCCCCACTTTCCATAGGGCAGCCGGATAAATAGTGGCGGGACCTCGACTAATCCTTCGGGGTTAGCCCTAATAAATAATACCCTTTTAAAAAGTATTCCCATGAGTATGACTAACTAGCAATAAGAACGAACTAAGTAGTATTAGAAACTTACCTTACGTAAGTGACAACATAAAAACAGAAAGTAATAGCTTAATAGAAATAGCCAATGGCTACTCCCAAAAGGAAAATTTAAAAATCATGTTGACACTTCATGTAGGGTCGAATTGGAGCCTTTACATGATGAAATTAACCCTATGAATTTGCCCTCGTCGCTGTCCTCAGCGTCAAATTTTTAATGACAGTTCTTTGGAACTTAATAAAAACTTAAAAGGCTCCTCAAGCTACAAATAATTTATTCAGCAATCTTTAGTGTCTGCCGAATGTGGCACTGAGTACAAAACATTAAATCAAAGCAACAAATTTGACAGTGGTACCCTAGAGGTACCAAATTAACTAAATTAAATGACCTTTTATCTAATTCAAATATTAAAGCTAAAGTTACAGGGCGAACCATTAAAAACTATCAAACCTCCGAAAAAAACCAACGTTTCAGTTGGGTATTCTCACCATCGTACAGTGCAATTGCACGAGAATGTATATGTAGAAAAAACTAACCCAAAAAACCGTAACTAACCATGGAAAATATTAATACTCCTTTCTCAGTTTCAGGTTCACAGGTAACCCTGAGGCACATTCTTCATCCCCTAAAGGTCTTACAAAAATTACGTGCCATAATTTTAAACAACAAACCATAAATCTGATTTTCAAAATCTAACAAATAAAAATTTCCAAACTTTCAATTATATAACAAACCGTCCGTGATCAGAACAATATCATATCTAATTTTTGAGCAAAAATTGAAGTCAATCGAATAAGAGAATTTTTTACGTTCATTTTTAAACAGTTTATTCAGCCACCATTTATTACGCCAAATTGAATTTGACTACCATTTCAACTAGTACCAATTTCCTTTAATTACTACCACATATATTTCATTTACTACCACCATCCATTAATTTCTACCATACATATTTTAACTACTACCAGTTTCCATTTATTTCAATTGTTACCTCTTTCTATTAATTGCTACTACATATAATTCCAGGACTACCACCTTCCATTGATTACTACCACACATTTTTAACTACTAAAAGTTTTTATTGATTACTGGTACATGTATTTCTACCAAATTCCGTTGATATTTGCAGTAAGAAAACTGAAAAGCAAGAAATCACCAGGACCAGACAGAGTCCCTGCAGAAGCAGTTAGAATATTAGTCGACTTAGAAGAACTTGTTCTCATTCCTAAACTCGGAAACACAACTGGAACGGCAGTGGACCACAGGCCAATATGTCTGCTAAACACGGTGGGAAAACTTTTCGAGCATGCCAAACGATGAAATAGAAAGAACAGGAGGACTTAGCGATCACCAACATGGATTTAGAAAACAAAAAACATGCCCCATATGTCGCATTTGAAGTAATGAATATAGCTAGCGGCGTCCTGAAAGCTTATAATCCAAGAACTGACAAGAAGAGAAGTGTCTAGCCAAATTATAAATAATATCACCAGTTATCTATCCGATAGATAGATCCAAATTAGTGGAAGCCAAAAAATGGAAGTCACTGCGGGAGTGCTACAGGGGTCAATTTTAGGACCTATCCTTTACGACGGCCTATTAAGAGAAATTTCACTGGAACATGCTCAACTAATAACGTTTGCAGACGACATAGCAATAGTGGCGACAGGAGGGACGATCTTGAGAATTGTGTTAACCATACTCTTCAAATAGTGGAGAGTTAGATGTTAAGCAACTCACTAAAATTTGCTCTCGAAAAGACCGAAGCAGTTCTCCTATGTGGACGAAGAAGACCAAAACCGTTTAATTTCGAACTGGGGGACACGGAAATTTAAACCTTTAAGACAGTCAAGTACCTGGGTGTCATTATTGATCAAGCAACAAACTTCATCGAGCACACCAAAATGGTAACCACGAAAGTTGATGAAAATAATGGCTACCCTCACTCGCCTGATGCCAAATATCGGAGGCCCCAAACCTTAACACAGGAAAGTCCTAAGCTCGGTGGTACAAACCACTGTTTTGTTCGCAGCTCCGATATGGGCACAGAGTTTAAGACTTAATACCAACAACAAATTTAATAAAAACGTAGAGAGAAATTGTCTTAAGGTTAGTAAGCGTATACCGAACAGTATCAACAGAAACAGATATGGTTATAGTATGACTTATACCAATATATCTACGTGCACAGGAGCGAAATTTGACGTCTAGTGCAAATGATAAGTAATCGGCAAAAGCTCAAGCCAGAGAGAGAGCTCGCTGGAACTGTGGCAAGAGAAATTGATCAAGAAAATTGAGCCATGGGTCAATAGGAAATGAAGCACAAATTACTTTTTTACCCCGTTTCTAAATGGGCACGGCAGATTTGCAAAATATACCATAAAGATAGGAAAAACTCCCGACAACTCCTGTTTCTACTGCGAGATGGAAGACAGGAATTACAATTCCATGACCCGGGGGATCATCAATTTTGGCGCCCTAGTTTGTATATTGCAATATACTTGGATCAGCATTTTTAGTATATAAATAGTAAATTTGTAGACTAGTAAAATTAGTTGTGAATAAACTCAAGTCATCAAACGTCGTTATACTCTCAGTTTAAATAAAAGGTCTTTTGAAAAAGTACCCTGTTACGTTATAACACTTAACTGGCGCTTTAGTGCTTTAGTGCAAGTTAGTTTTAGAGTGACTATCCATCTTACTATTTTTGTAAGCATAACCTTTGTCTTCTGAACAAGACCAACTTTTACATTTTAATGCCCTTTCTCTTAATACAACTGCAAACGAATTCCTATTCCTATTGCTACTACTTCTACTTTTACTCTCCCAGTTCAAGATTCAAACTTAGACCCTCCTGTTTTGTCTAACTCACCTATAAGAGTTTTCCGCTAAGATGACTTTTACATTTGACATTAAATATCTATCTATTGACGGCAACCCAAATGAACTTTTCAATTTTGAAATACACTTCAGACGTTAACTGCTTTCAATATCATATATTACCCAAGACATCATCAGTAAACTTAGAAGAAGAGCAAAAGAAATGATTTCGATATATGGTTGTTTCGTCTGGACCTCCATCAAAAAAACTCTAATTCCAAATTTCGCCGACTAATGAAACGAGAATTCTCTCACTAGAGATCTCATTAATCTCAGGCGAAGTCCTACTGAAAACCAGCAACAATTTTATGAAAATGTAAAAAGAAGTAAGAAAAATTTCTTCCAACAACAAGCCCTGGCCACCTTCCTCGCTGGACTTAAAGAACCTTTATGATCCACTATAAGAGCAACGAGACCACCGAATCTCCCCTCAGCAATGCAGTATATTCAAGAAGAAAATAACATAAGATTCCTTCAAAAGGAAGTCAACACTCCGCCAAACACTAACGCAACCTTTTAGTGTACGACGCAAGCCAGTTTTGACACTATCCTTTGTTTTATGTCAGTGGCAACAACCCCCAAGACCGCCAATGCAACGCTATCAACCACAATGGCAACTAACGATGCATAGACC
The DNA here is from genome assembly GCA_030620095.1 of Kuschelorhynchus macadamiae. NCBI lineage: Eukaryota > Metazoa > Arthropoda > Insecta > Coleoptera > Curculionidae > Kuschelorhynchus > Kuschelorhynchus macadamiae. Next base: position 604,862 of record JAUTXW010004403.1, read on the forward strand.
CCCAATGTTGCAGCAGCCGCCACTTTTCAGAACACAGCCTCAACAACCTTTTGGTTTTCACGAACCGGCGAATGGTTCAAGACCTACCATTCAACCCCCAAGGTTTCAACCCAGTCAACCTAGTAAACAATTCCAACAAAATTTATGGACAAAGATCAGGGGTGCGATTTTGGGAGATAGCGTTCGTTAACTTAACGAATGCTAACTCATTCGGGTCCCGCTCGGGCATTATATTCGGATTTTCCGATCTTGATTCGTAAAAGACCATCCTACTACGAAAAGTCGCCATTTTGTGTATCTGTCAATTAACATTCGTGATATTAGGTATTTAATTTTAAATTGCCAGTTAATTTGATTTGGTGGAATATAAAATACTTTTCGATACTTGTTACTTGAGTGCTATACTATAATATATACACATATACACAGTAAATAATCGACAGATGCCAAAATTTTCAAAACATGGAACATCCAAAGCAGCAGAAAAGTTACGAAACTCGTAAAAGGTCCAACAAATTAAACAAGGTAAGCTAATCTGCTTAAAAACTATCTAAACTTATTGCGAAACCTGTACGTTTTATTCATAAATGAGTTATAAATCCAAATTCAGTGAATTATTTCCTGATTTGGCTCATTTTGTAGTAGGTAAGGACGAGAAAAAAATTAACCCTGTGCTCTTAATTTACTACTATTGAATTAACTTTTTATAGGAATGTCTCACAAAGTTATGAAAATAATCTTTAAATATTGTGTAAGCTGTGTTGTGTAAAGCCTGTTTATACTTCCGAATTCAATGTCATCACGGTACCAAGTATGCAACCAGGTAAACACAAAAACATGTTTAAAACTTTAAAGATACGGTGATACGGCTGTAAAAAATTAAATTTTTTCCTTTCGCTAGGAATATCCTTATTATTATTTTTAAAACAGATACTTGCGTTACGTTTTGTAAACTAATAAAATAGAATTCCTTAATGGGTTGTATAATTGTTAATTGTTTTAGGCAATAGGTATAAAGGTGAGGGCCTTTTTTGCAACAGATATTATAGGTACATAATTTATAATAATATGAATATTGAACTTTTATAAAACGAGAAATTATGGACAGTTTAATAAAAGTACAATACTGTGTATAACATGCGATACTATCTTATTTTTTGTGTATCGACTAATCCAAATACCGATACAAAATATCGAATATTTTATTAATGTTGCAAATCACTATAACCTAACCTAACTCGTGTCTTAAAAATTCTCAATACATAAAAAGCGAAAACGTATATTATTCAGAAAGAAATAGAAGAATTGTATATTTAAAAACTGCAAAGTTGGACATTAATTGCAGTAGTATATTAGTACTTAATACAACGAAGAACATTTTCTATTTATGAAAATACTGAAGAGCAATAAGGCCAATTCCTGATTCAATATATAATTATAATGAATGATATCTATGTCTAACTTTTTCAGGTAGGCATGAAATTATTTATTTCTAAGCAAATAGAATAATACTTGCTAAAAATTATATATCTGGGTCTATGTTATACATACTGATAAATCGATCATTCAAGATTCGATGTTGAGAAGCAAGGTCAATTAATCTTAGTTTGTCATTAGACGAAGTACTACAAGGGATATAATTAGTATCATGTTGCATAGTATATTTTTAGTTATGAGAGCAATATTTTTAGTTAAAGCTTTTGCCGACACTGAAAAGAAGGGAATGATATGGTAGATGATACAGTATTTTCATCTACCTTTCACATGCTTGGTCAATAAAAGGAAGAACCATTGATCAGCATTAGCTGAGAAGAACCATTGATCAGCATTAGCTGAGAAGAACCATTGATCAGCATTAGCTAGTACGATTAGAACCTGCTTGATAATTGTGGAAGATATTTAACTTTGTAAGTAATAATTCTGATTGTTTTATGTTTGGGAAGTGTTTACTGCGTGGTCCAATGGACCCTATAAGATTTCCTTCTGTTTCGCAAAGGATACAGTAGTGCCAAAATGTATGTAGTGTGATTTCTGGTTTTTGCAATTTTGTATGTATAGTTTTTAATTAGTATTTTGCTCAAATTGCTTTAGAAGTTTCATACATCAATAATATATTTTAAGAAATAACTATTGCATTGACTTAATAATTTCATTATGTTCATTACTTTTATGAAATGTTTTTGTTTATTTGTAAATAGGTTCTGCCTCAGATACAGGACAAATATGTTAAAAATTAGGCAGAGCCATAGATTTTAGCTATAGAACTATTAAAAGAATGCTACCTATAATTTATATCTACTTTGAGATTAATGATATCCATAGATACATTGTACCTATACCTCACTAGGTTTACATGATAACACTCTGTTGTATGTAAAATTTGATATATATAATTTTAAAATTGAAAAATGTGCAACTTAATATAATTTACCCTTTATAATAATTAGAGCTATTGTGTAGTACGTGTCATGTTATAGGCGTAATGATAGTTTAAAAATTATGATAAACAAGGCCTATGAAAATGGCAGAATTGGGAAGTGGTAACCTAAAAGGACCCCTCAGAACCATTATGGAAAACATGCTTTAGTCAAATTCACTAATTGTTTTATAGTAGTTTATTATATAATACTTGAGATCTTGCACAGGAAATGTTAAAATGATACTAGTCGTTTTAAAAATATAAACCTCTGAACTTTTACGAAGCTTAATACTCAGATAGATAAAATATATATCCTTCAAGCCGGCTCCTTGTAGCTAGCAACAAGGAATTTTACAGCGGACCAGATAACATAATATATATATATATATATATATATATATATATATATATATATATATACATACATACATATATACAAGAAAGAAAGTCCCAGGTTGTTTCCAAGGGCAAAAATATCTTCTTTATGTTAAATCTAATTGCAACAAAACTTTACAAACTCTTTCGATACGGGGTGGCAAACATCAATAATTTAGTAAAAAAATCATTTATTTCTAAGAATGCAATCAGTAGTAGTGGAGTAATATACACTTAATTCCTAGGCGGGGTGGCATACAACAGGGGCGGAGTAAAAAATTAATGTATTTTTACAATTGCAATGTCTTTCTTAATATATGGTCTTTTCCTGAGTGGGGTCGCAAACGACAGTGGTGAAGAAAAAAACTAATTTTTCATTAGAAATCCAATATTTCTTTTATCATTACCCCAAATTTAACGAAATTTTGCACACAGATGAAGTAATATACACTTAATATATGGTCTTTTCCTGGGGTGGCAAACGACCGGTTCCATCCAACCAACCATCTTTCTGGTATATTTATATTATGGCAAAATTTATCTGGTCCGTTGTAAATTTTTGTTTGCTGGCTCCTTTTGCTAGCTACAAGGAGCTGGCTTGACGGATATATAAAATATTAATTTTAAACTCATACCAACAAGATTTGGTTGGGATGAGTTTTAGCTCTTTTGGGTTGGGTAAAATATATCTAGATATTAACCTTAAGTATATTTGATAGTATGACAAATAAATCGACCAAAAATTGAATTATTATGCATAAAAATATGAGTTTTCTTAAAGAAATATACTTTTCATATTGAGAAACTTTATTTTTGAACACTTTAGTCAGTTAACTTTGCTTTATTTGCCATTTTCAATTTAAATCAATTTTTTTAATTTATATAGGATGTCTGAAAATCGTACAACATGCAGCATTACAACTAGAATAATACTACATAATTAAACAAGTGCTTCTTGACGATTGGTCTTTAATGTTTATCAACAAATTGACATATGTTTATTTTGGAATTTTAAATTAAAAAAAAAAAACATATTGCACGTATAACTTCACAAAATGTTTCTTAGATAGATGTAAACAACAAGAAGTGAAGACTTCTTTATTTTGGTTGTTGAAAATTTTTATCGTCTCAAAATCCCCCTAAAAGCAATTCCTATATACGCCACTGCTGAGAGTTGAAAGAGAGTTGAAGATTAATAATCTCTAATAAGTTAAATTTTATTTATAAATCATTAAGCATATTTCCAAAAGTTAGGAGATGAAAGTGAAACTATTATTTCCAACTGTTTCTCTTGGTACCTTTGGAAAATTTCCAAAGGGTCAAATTTGATTTATTTGTAAGCCCAAAATAATTATTCTAGACATGTCTAGAATTTAATGGAGTAATTTCAATATTTTTATTGTAATCAAAAGAATTAGAAACAAAATAACATTTCTGTTTATCAATTGTATGGTAATATTCAGTATCTTTCCAACATATACTGAGGCTGACAAAATATCTATTTTTTTAATTGAGCAATGGGTTTCTGCTCTGGACCCCCCGAACTGAATTTCTGGCTATGTGCCTGTATAAAATGGGTACTTATTTATATAGTTCTTAAAATTGAAATTCATACCTATCTATACATTATCATATTATTTTAGGACAAACAAATTCCAAATATATCAGTTACAAATAGACTACTTTAAATTTTTTCCAGGGCACTGGAGGCATGCTGTAATTAAAAAATCTTATAAAAACTTGTCTAAAAGCAGGTGGTTCTGATTGAAAAACCTACATTTAAATATTTTAAACCTAATAAATAGGTCAGTATTAATTTTAAATTTATTTTTATACTTAATGATAGTTTTATAAGGAAGTAACAAAACTTGCTAGATATTTTAATAATTTTGTTTAAACACAGAATAGGGTCTACTTGAGATTCAAATCCTAAACAGATACCTAAATATATATATATATATATATATATATATATATATATATATATATATATATATATATATATATATATATATATATATATATATATATATATATATATATATATATATATATATATATATATATATATATATATAAATTTTTGGCTAATACACCTAAAAATTAGTCTACTGTATTATCTGATAATACATTTATCACTATTCAGAGTATACATTAGTTTTTTTGATAATAAAGAAAATAACTTGAGTTCTTTGTTTATTTAAAAAAGTGTTACCTTGAAATAGGTAGCTCCAAATACCTGCTAGTGTTTTAAAAATATCATGTTTTCTAATGTCTCTAAAATATCTTCCATGCCGCTTTCTAAAATTCGGTTATTAGCATCAAAAGCCTAGTACCTACTGAAGAAGTAGATAATATGAAATCAAATCCACTAAAATGTTCACCATTTTTCACTGCACTCGCTTGTAAACATTTAAATTTAGAATCCCCAATTATTTGTGGTTCTTCTGGATTACAGAAACAGTAGGTATTAGGTAGAATAATTATTCGATCACCAACTCTGGCCAACTCGTACTAGCAATGCCGCTTTATCTTCTCTTTTAAAAGTGTTCAAGTGTAGCATAATACAAGTGTTGTGGTTTTTCAGACAGACCTAAAAGCTTCGGCTGCTTGATTCTTCATCTTTTAATTATTCCCAGAATAATAAAATATGTGTATGTTAATAAACAGAAACTAGTAAACTTTTTTCGTGTTTTGTATTTTTTCATCAACGTCAACAAAATAATTCAAGGTTAAGGTTAAGAGTAATTGTCAAATTGGGTGCAAAACATGGCTTACTTGATGTCAAAATATGCATGTAATTTTCCATTTATGAAATGATTGCTACTGCTAAACACCTATCTATTGTTTCGCTAAATCACGTGATTTAGCGAACGTTAACTTAACTATCGTTATCTCCAAAATCGTATCCCAGGACCGTTCCAACCTTCTCAGCCTACACTTATGAGTAGCACCTCGAGAGCAATAACCCACAACAGACCTAATTTCAAGATACAGCCTCAAGCCACGCCTAACTTTACCTTTGAAGAACTATTTAACATAGAACAGCAAGAAGAAGCCCATGAAAATGATCCTGAGCCATACGTTGAAGAAGAAGCCTTGATCAACTACAACGAACAAGATATATATATAGACATCTCGCCCCTTTGGCCAGGATCGAAACAATAGCCGCTAGAGTCTGAATTAATAGCTTGACTTAAAAATAAGGCTTTAGACCTATATTATGTTGCCATTTTTGACAATTCTAAATGTAAAAACATGTATATCTAAAATATTATGTAGGACGCAAACTCCTAAACAAATATTAAAAATTTAAACCTTTTAAAAATTAGACTAAAAATATTTTGACAGCCGTTAGAATCTATATTTTTTCCTAAATCAATAATTATCACCTTATCTAATAACGAAAGTTCAAGTTCAAATCAATATGCAAAAAGTATACAATAAAATATTTATTTAAATATTAAGTTTCTAAAATTAAAAAATATGTTCACCTAACCAAAATATTTAATTTTGTTTTTAGGGAGCTGTTTCATCTCCTTAGAGTGAACCTATTATAAACAAAAAATTGATTTTGTATGCAAAAAAGAAAATAAGTTTGTCCTGTTTAACCGCTTCTTAAAAAATCTAAGCGCTGTGCATATAAAAAATATTTGTATGTTTATGGGATGCTTTTATTCTCAAGGTCTACCCTGTATAATGTAGAAAATATTAAATGTAAAAAGAAATACAAGGAAATTAATATATTTAGCCGTTTTTTTTTCAACTAGCAGCTTTACAATGAAAACATATTTTTGATATACATATTTTTTTTCATTCCTTCTAGCTACCCCGCATAGTAAAAAAAATGAATTTGAACCGTTTTTTATGCAATTTCCGGAATACACTGTATATTTGAAACAAATGTTTTATATACTAAAAAAAATGTAAATATAAAAATTTATTTAAATTTGAAGTGTTTCGCCTTTTTTCAAAATATTAGCTAAATGAAAAAAAATCCAGTATCTACGTCCATGGCCTCGACAATTTTTGTCAAACCAATTAACTTAACTATATCTGTTTTCTGTTATACTGTTATCAGTTTGTACGTTCTCAAATATGTTTTTTTACGTTATTATACCCCTTAAAATATAAAACATCTGCGCTCACGGCTCACAAAATCTAATACCCACGAGGCTTTGGCCCAGACTATTTTTGGTGCAAATTTGAAACGAATTGGTTTGTCTGTTCTCAAGTTCTCTAAGCCGACAAAAAATCCAACTTATATTTTTCAAAACATTTTACAAGACCTTATATATCCTATACATTATAATAATAATACAATATATCGGCTATTATATGGGAAAGTAAAAACATGATAGTTAATGGGCTTAATGGAAAATAAATATTTTTAAAATGTGCGCTTACTATATTTACTAGAAAATATTTTGCAGCTCTCAATTCAGAATGCCTTAAAGAACTAAAACCATATCTATACCTACTATCAAAATATTTAATTTGTAATACGTCTTCAGTATAAATAAAATCCATATTAAATGCTATCATACCCTATATGTAAAGCATCTGGAACCCTTAATAATCACTGATGATGATTATCAGTCATTATAAGCATAATAGCTCGCAGTGACAAAAATTAAATTAAAGCTGCTGTTGAATCCTTCGGTGACTGGAAAATTCCACTATTCTGAACTGGCTTAGTTTAACACCTCGTATATAAATATATAACACGAAACCATATAACATACTAAAGTAAGCGACACTTTAAATATCCAATCCGCGTGTGTATGAAGCAAAATATAAGAATATATGAGAAAAAAAGTTCTGCGAAATCGAAGAATGCAGTTATTTCAAAACTACTTTTCTAGCAGTTACTAAGAATACTTTTCTTTTCATTTCTTATATAAAATACTTGCTACAACTTTATTTGGACAGGATTGCTGATACTTCTATACTTTTCGGGATGTACACCCATTTTCACCACCCTTCAAAGCATTTAAGATAGACAGATCAACAGATATTTGCAAATTTTGAAGACATTTCGAGTTAAAAGCATCGCGACCCTACCAAACTGCTTATTATGACATGTCAGCCAAAGCTACAGAGCTGTCAGACTCAGGCCAACTTGAAAAAGTGGTAAATTCAACGACAAATGGAAAACAATGTATTTTTACTGAACCCTAAATTTTACCCAGTTTTTTTACTTCCGATAAAAAAAAATGTAAATCTGTCTTGCAGAAGAAAGAAAAAGAGTTTTTGATATATTTAATCGTTTTTATCCCAAGAGATATCGATACAACTGTGCACGCTACAATTCAAAAATTTCTAGAAGAAATGTAGACGTTTCTTTGCGTATGTACATCATTAACCTAGGATCAACCGTTCATATGTTACAGGGATAAATGTAAAACCATAGAACATCGCAAATTTACTTCCAAATAGCCAACCCTGTGTAAACCGGAGAGAAATTTTAGTGATGTGATTTTTGAATCCCTGAGGAGTAATTTGTGATCCCATAAATAAATTCCGCCCCTTCTTACTCTCCTCGAAGAAAAATACGTGAAATATGGCAAACTGAAAAGTCGGAAACGGTTTTTTTAATTTTTCAGCATTTCGACCCCTTTTTCCTCATTTGAGGTATAGGAATTCTATATTGATTTTAAATCTCCTTTATATTTCCCATCGAACCCCATTTTTTCGACTCCGCAAAATGCCTTCAAAGTGACCCTATTTTTACCCCATTTATATTTTTTAAAGTGACATCTCGTGCTCCAGTATTGCCCGTTAACGAACTTGTCCGAGAAAAAAATTAACCACAGCGACCTGCATTTTAAATCATCGGGGTTTCGAAAAGAGTACTCATATCGATTGCCATTGTCGACTTATAAGCTCTAACGAAGTCGCGTTTTTACCAAAAAAAGCGCACCTATATCCTCTACGATCGACCCCATAGAAGCGTTTTCTCCGACGTACCGTCATTGAGTTGGGGAACTTAGAAGGTTAAAAAACACACATTTCAAAAATTTCTGGTCCAAAAAGAGAAATGAGCGGACAGTCATAGCCACGTACGGCTATTGTAACAAGATGGCTAGGAATACCAATACGAAGAAAATTTTCAAGAAGACGGAAGAACAGACGAAGACAGACAGTCGAGCTATACAATTATGCGGACAAAAAGGAGTTTCCCCTACATTTCAATTGCTGATCCTCCACTTAAACTCTCATTGACACTGGTGTTACAAGATCATTTCTAAACCCAGATATCGTTCAAAAATATTAAAAAATAATATTACCCACGAACCTATTTTGGTAACGCAGTTTTATTCGATCCAGTTAGATCCACAACCAATCACTTGTGTCCGCCTTCCTGTCAAAAACACCGAAGACACTATCACGATACCCAGACAAGAAATTCAAGGAGCAGTAATAAGAGAAACACGTACTACTACCTGCAACCGGATGGCCTGGACTGAAATAACTAACACAACCGATGATCAGTTTCAAATAGCCCTAGTTGATTCTGTGACGAGTTACGAAATCAATCTGGATCAATACCATCTGTATTCAGCTGACATAATTCCCGAATCCGCACCGAAAACCAACATAGAACCACTAATTTAAACGTATTACCTCAATGATGAAGAAGAAAGAAATATCAGAAGCTTGTGTAATATTCAGACATCTTTTACCATCCATACGCACCACTGACGTAAAACATCACATAAATAACACAGACGAAGTTCCAGTATTCAGCAAGTCCTATCGCTATCGACATATTCATAAATAAGACGTTAAGAAGCAGATATTTTCAATGCTTGACCAAGAAATCATTCGATCTAGTCAATAACCATGGTCTTCACCTATATGGATGGTTCCAAAAAAACTTAAGGAAAAATCAAATCGCGCATTATTGTAGACTCCAGAAAGGTCAACGAGAAGGCTATAGACGATAAATATTCGATTCCAAACATCACCGACATCTTAGACTAACTTGAGAGATGCTAATACTTCACTACCCTCGACCTGGCCAGTGGATTTTACCAAATTGAAATGGCAACAGAAGACATTCTAAAAATTGAATTTAATGTAGAAAACGGCCACTGCGAATACGTAAGGCCTTTTAGAATGCACCGGCTACCTTCCAGAGAGGAATAGATAATGTTCTAAAAGAGCTACAAGACAAATTTATTTAGTTTACATGAACGACATAATCGCCTTCAGCACATCATTACAAGAACATCTAGTAAACCTATCAAAGATATTGTAACTTCTTCGAGAAACCAGCTTTAAAATTCAAGTTGGCAAGTGCGAGTTCCTAAAGAAAGAAGTCAGTTTCCTAGAACTCGTCATTACACCAGATACCATAAAACCCAACCCAGACAAAATCAAACCAATTAACCAATACCAAAAAAACATAAAAGACATCCGAGGTTTTCTTGGTCTTTTTGGATATTACAGAAAATGCATCAAGAACTTTTCTAAAATTAACAAGCCCCTAACTGTAAACTAACACACTCCAGAATGTCTCAATTGTGTAAAAATCTGTAAGAAACTTCTCACTAATGAACCACTTCTACAATACCCTTATTTTACTAACCCATTCCACCTTACCACCTACGCAAGTAATTTTGCTATAGGAGCCATACTATTACAAGATCCAGTTGGCAACAAGAACATTAAACGAGACAGGACGCAAGTACTGGACCCTAGAAAAAGAAACGTTCGCAATAGTTTGAGTTTCCAAATTCTTTAGACCATACCTCTTTGGCCGAAAGTGCAAAATTTTATTTCATCAGTGGCTATTTTCCCTAAAGAACCTAAACTCTAAATTGGTTAGATGGCGACTAAAGCTGCAAGAATTTGATTACGAAATGATTTATAAGAAAGGAAAAGCTAACACCAACGCTGGCGCCCTTTCACGAATTGAAATCCGTCCTAAAGAAACTTACAACGCAAATCCCCAAGATGACGACGGCGCTTTTAGTTTCCTAGTAATCCTGCAGCTACAATAGGAGAGGAACTCAAAATAATAAGCGAATTACTAGAAGATGAAAAGAAAATCCAACAGATGGAAACAGACACAAATGCAACCAGACAATAGAAATTCCTATAAGCGAAAATCCCTTGAACTTTTACAATAATCAAGTCGTTCTCAAGACAGTTAACTACCACCCCGCTAGACAACTGACAGAGCAAGCGTTTCCAAATAAAAGAAGAATACACGTTCAACTAGGGAAGAACAATTTAACGTTAGAAATTTCTTCAAAGAATATATTGAACCAAAGAAGAAATATGCCATATTCTTCGAAGATGAGGAGCTTTACATTTTCGTCAGTAACACTATCCGAGAAACATTCAAAAATTCGATGATTTAATGAAATGCGACTTACTAGAGGATGTCAACTAGGAAGAATGGCAAAAAGAAATAATAATTAACTATCACGGAGGGAAAACCAACCATAAAGGCATCAAAATCAAATCCGCAAAAGATATTTCTGGTCAAACTTAAAGATATAGAAGACCACATTAACATCTTTGACATTTGTCAAGCTGAGAAATATGAAATATGAAATTCAGAAAACCAAAATTCATGCTGACTCCAACTCCAACCAAACCATTAGAAATTATATATTTAGATACTTTCCAAGCGAGTGTCCAAAAGTTTCTTATAATCGTCAGCACTTTTTCAAAGTATGGACAAGCATATCCTATCGAAGGTTCTAATGTAGTCAATATACTTAATGAAATTCTCATTTTCATTACTCATCATAGGTTGCCGCATATGATAACCGCAGATAGCGGAACTGACTTCAAAAATGGCTTGACGCAAGAATTTGTGGATACCAACAAAGTATCATTATACCGCCGCAGATAATCCTCAATCAAGTGAAATCATTGAACATCTTCGTATTTTACGAGAATAAAAGAAATCTGTCAACATCAAAGAGCAAATGTCATATGCCATATATCCATTCACTCAATGACCAACCAACGACCTATGGATATTTTAAATAGCCACTTAGATGAGCAAGACCCCTGCGAAGTCGAAAACCCTGATAAACAACTACAATCAACAACACCGAGCGAAGACCAAAGAAATCTACAGGGAGCTAAGTAAGAATGTCCAAGATTCTAAAGAAAAATACATCATTGAAAAAAGAAATAGTAAAAGACAGGTCCTTGTTACATACAAACCTAGCACTAAAATGTATACACAAAAACCATCAAACGAAACAAACTTCTCCCAAAATAGTAAAAACCGACAACAAAGTAACTATCGATACATATGACTGTACATAAGAAAAATATCAAGCATCGACCTAACAAAACAACTAATGCTAAAAATATTTTGCAGCTGTTCCTTAATCAAGGCTCAGGGAGATAATCCAGGGATCCTATCCCTAAAACTGCGAGCAGCAAGAATACAAATTAGTACTCACGACTTTATACACTACATCGACCTCCAATCCATAGCCGAAAAAATTGAAACCCTAGAAACCCAGTACGAAGCAATAACAACCGCTATACAGAATGGCCTAAGCTATCTCCACTTTGTCAGTCTACAAAACTTCGACCAAAGCCTTCAGTACCTTCTAAAATTCGGACCTAAAAGAGGACTAGAAAGCATTATAATGACCATCTCCGGGAACCTTGACCAAGAAATACGAAGCCGCAATTTCCTCTCTAAAACAAGATCAGAACAACATCATCAGCTTAGCCAACCAACAGATGAGCCTAAACAAAAGAGTTGTGGACAATTTTAACAAAACCATCACCCTTATAAATTCAATGAAGAAACAATTCAAGCTAAAACGAACAAGATCAGCCCTGAAGTGAAAAAATTAGTCTTTGACTTCAACCATTTGCTACAAGTTAAATACGTCTTAGATCAATTAAACTTGGCTCTTCAAGTGGTCATCCAAATCCTAAACGAGCTAGAGACATCAATACCATTTGTAAGACTAAACAGCCTTATAAAGCTAGACGAATTAAGATGGACTGTCCAGAAGATGCTAAAACACCATGCAGAACACCAACTTCTATATACTTTAGAAGAAGACTGCTACTTTTTAAATCATACACTAGTATTCATCTTATGAAATTTTTTTATATTTCTACCTTTTCTCAGTTCCAACCTCCAACCACACAACAATCATTCGACCTGCCCCTATCTAGCCACAAACAACTTGTATGCAATGCAAGTAAAATGGATCTAGTTTCCTGTGTCCCGAAAAATGTATCGAAGCTAACGCTCACTCCAAAGACTGTATCAACGAAATTCTTCAACTAAGTGACAATGAAGCCCCCTGTCAACACGTCCCTGTTTCCATTAACTCAACGTTACTAAGCAGCAGACAGACACTACCAAGCAAGTTTTGTTCGTCCCTTACAAAACTTCTTCCGTGAATGAAGAAATTACAACTCCATGACCCGGCGGATCATCAGTTTTATTGACCTAGTTTATATATTGCAATATACTTAGATCAGCATTTTTTATTATATAAATAGTAGGCTTGTTGACTAGTAAAATCAGCTGTGAATAAACTCAAGTTAGTTTAAATAAAGCGTCTTTTTAAAAAGTACCCGGTGACGTCATCGCGGCAGAGCACAGAGAAGAAAACTAGACAACAGTATTTTAGTTATTACCACCTTACATTAATTACTGCCACACATAATTTAACAGTAGTGAAATAATGTATGTTCTGAATCACGCCCCCCTTTTACTCCCTGCCCTTCTCCATCTGTGCCGTCATTTGACCTTGAGGGGGTCCCGCCCACGTGGGTGTTCATTTGACCTAGAAGTTTTCAGGACCTTCCCTCCTTCCGTCTCTACTCCCTTGCCCTGTGAACCCCACCCCCTCTTACGTCCCTGTCCCCCTGACCCTGTGACATCATTTGACCTTAAGGGGGCCGCGCCCACTTGGCCTTGGGTACATTTGACCTTGAGAATTTTGAACGTAAAATTGTTTGACTTTGAAATGACCTTGAAAACGTTTTTAAAGTCGACCCCGTGACCTTGGGCTCATTTGACTCTGAGATGTTTTGAAGGTCGAATTATCTGACTTTGAAATGATCTTGAGATGTAGCTGGTTGGTGGTGGGTGCTTGTTTCTACGTGATGCGTTTGATATGACAATGGGTGGGGGTGTTCGACCTTGAAGTTTACCTCTATAAAAAGGCTTGGTTAGTATAGATACCTTCATATTGAGACGCGAATCATTTACAGTGAAAACTCGCTCATAATTAGAAATATTGTGTGGTGTATTCGGAAAGTGCTTTTAGGTATACTATATTAATTTTTTTTTACTTACAAAACCCTTATTACATTTTTAATAATGAATATTTCAAAGCAAACAATTGTTGAAATTAATAAAATCTTTAACGAAAAGATTGAGCGCAGAGTGATAACACCATCCCCAGTGGGATATATATATATATATATATATATATATATATATATATATATATATATATATATTTATATATATAATTAAAAAAATTAAATGAAAACACGTTTTGGGGAATCTATTTTGGTAACACTATATGATAAAACACATACAAACATTTTTACCAAAACAGGTTGTTGAAGCCCTTTCATTGGACACAGTCGAGAATATTAACAATTCAGAGGGTAAATTCACTTTGGCTTATTTAGTTGAAAGCTCGCAATGTTGTGTGGTAATACCAGGTCATTATTAAATTTTGGAGTGTTGGAATAACATAATTAATTAATAAATATTGAATCTACTACTGCTGTATTATAATATATTGAAAAAAAAAAATGTAATAAAAGAGTTGTTAGACAGAAAATTCGTAATAACAGCATACTAACACATTTATTTCTTATTAGATATGGGTGATGTTGTTACTGAGCATCTTGAGCTACGACAACCATTTTTCACACATGCGATATTTAGTTGTTCAGCTAAGAATAATGTCTGAAGATATTCTTTCACTTTTAAGTCAGTGAAGCAGTATTATGTAGACTTGAGAAAGAAGTCTGACCCATATTAAAATATGATCGTATAACATTCTGTTTTTCACACATTACGTCATCAAATATAAAAATAGAGTTTGGTTTGCCATCGGATGGTTCCATGATATCTGTTGTATCACTAAAAGTGTAATAACCAAGCCCTTTGATGTGAATTTTTTTTGAGATATTCATATTTGGGTTGATACAGCGACTTTGAATATACACATCACATTCTTCCCTACATGTCCAGGTTCAACTTTTGCATCAAGATTATCGCTTTCTAGTTTATATTTCAGCTTTACGATACG
This sequence comes from Kuschelorhynchus macadamiae, assembly GCA_030620095.1. Lineage (NCBI taxonomy): Eukaryota > Metazoa > Arthropoda > Insecta > Coleoptera > Curculionidae > Kuschelorhynchus > Kuschelorhynchus macadamiae. The sequence continues at coordinate 619,937 of JAUTXW010004403.1, forward strand.
CATTTTTGCAAAAAAGTATTTTATATCAAACAATCGGTTTTACTATTTATTCAAATGCTGCGTGTAAAACGATGGACGTACTCGACATTCAGTTAAGACTGGGTGTGGCATAGTGTATTCATTAATTAATAAGCTTCCATTTAAGTTACATCTTCCGGGGTACCAATATTCTGGGCCCGGCACTAAACTTACAAATTGATTGGCGAGAGGTGATTTAAGAATTAATAATTTCTTAGATGCAGCATGTAAAAAACACGAATAGCGTATTCACAAAGTGTTTGGGAAAGAGTAAAATCAAAGGACGCCAGTGCAAGTGAAAAAACATCGGCTTGGTTGGTAACAAATATTATGAAGGCGAAGCAACGTTTTGGTATGGTTGTATCGAAGCTGAAATGTTTTTAAGGAAAGCGTCGTCGCGGTACTAGATCTGTGAAGCGTATACTCAACACAGAAGAATATCTAAATTTGCTTTTGGATCGGTGTTGCGACAACCTATTCAAGCTGAATTAGCTAAAGCTGGTGGTTAAAAATTTGCGGAAAACGACATATTTAATGCAACTAGAATAGGTGCCACTGTGGCTCGGAAATTACTAAAAGCCCGCGGAGGTAAACGGAAGATACGAACGCCTAAAATCATACCTCTTCCAAAGGTTGGTGGATTATTACTTTTAGTACCAATATTTGCTGGGCTTAGAATTCTTAGCAGGCGGTGTGGCTGGGGTAATACGCGCAGTAAAACGGCGACAAATGCAGTAACCTAAAAAACAGGTAGTGAGTTAGGCCTTAATTCGAAAAGAGGTGGAATGTATTTGAAACCATCTAGAACATGTTTCGGACTTTTTTATGAACCACTCAAAAAATTAATAAAACGTCTTCCTCGAAGGCCACTATCGAATATTGATTTAGAAAGATATGCGTTAGAGTTAAAAGTGCCATATTTTTAAAGGTATATATGAGAGATTCACTTCCTCGACTCGGTCCTAGACGTAATGAATCTGCTATTATTAATTTGGACAGTATAAGAAGATTTAGAACGCATTGGGTGACGTATCGGAAGAATGATTCAAAAGTTACATATTACTACAACTTTGGTGATTTACTACCACCAACTGAATTGGTTCGATATCTGCGAATGGGTCGGGAAGCAACAAAGGAAATTTACTATACATACGATCGGCAGCAGAAATTTGGAACAGTCTGGTGTGGACATTTATGCTTAAAGTTTCTCTCTCAGTCGGAAAAAAACACTATGTCGCGAACCCCCCAAATGGATCGAGATAGTTATAAAAAGATAGTTTCATTATCGAGAACCTATCGTCGTTCCAGCAGTTTATTAAAAATTGATAAAAGTTAGTTTAAAGTTTCGGAACCGAGGAAACGACATACTACTTTTAGCACTCTAAACTGGTGCAGACAACAATTAAAGGCAAAAACAACTGATTTTTTTTTATCAGTCATGTCGTGCAAATTCACTCTAACAGGACGCTCAAGCATGTTAAGTGCAGACTTTTACCAACTACTAGAACTGAATCCAATAAGTAAATATGGGCTTGCACTTGTTGGATTTTACCGTATAATTCAATTTTTAATATCGATGAAAGCAACAATTCATTTTCATACAGGAAAACAACTGTTCAATCTTCACCATCTATAAATTTAAAGGTTCCACCAGGAGTATATGAAGTGTATGAGATTGAAAAAGCAATGAAAATTGCTTTACAAAAATCTACTGAAGATAATAATAATAATAAAATATGTTCACTAACACCCTAAATGTGAAATAAAAACAAAAAACGTGTTAGGTTTTACAGGAGAAAACTGTATTTATTGGTAAGATGTTGAGATTTGATCAAATATTTTTACCAGTTAACAAATATTATCTCTGGAGCATACCTTAACGCACAAGAATCTCATATTTTATTCGAATTTGATATCGATGTTGAACCTGGTTATAAGATAACGAAAGAACCTGCAAACCTTATTTATTTGCCGTTTAAAACGTCAGTTCATGGAGAACCTCACTATACGCATTTTGGACGATAATGGTGATCTTATCGATTTTCACGACGAGAAGATTATTATTAAACTAAGAATGGGTTTTCGTTGCAATTTTCAACCGAACATGTTTTCTTCAATATGTCAAACAGTGACGAAACTTTATAAAATGAAACACATCGCTGAAGTGAAGCTCATTCACGATCCTGACGTTAGATCGGAAAGACATCGCCAGCTTTTTGACAAAGATCGTAGATTTCTTCAGGCATTGGTTTGAAGGTATGAAGTCCGCGAAAATAAGGAACTAGAGAATTTCGAGAATTCCATTATAAGTCTGCAGGAACACACATAAACTCTACGAAAGCCCTAAATGCCAAAGTTCCGATGAAATTCGTATTCCAGTTCACTTTCATGACATAATTTTCGATATACCGGAAAGTTACATCTATATCGGAGGAACATTTGAACCAAAAGATGCCACCAAAAAGTGCTATTTATCTAACATTTCATTAGCTTTTCTATTCTGTGAAATTCGATATGAGATGGGCGTAGAGAAAGTTGGCAGAAAACCAGGTGTTACTACAACCCTTGAAACAATGGTTTCCTTTGGTAGTACGCAGCTGAAACCGCTTCTGACATGTGGTTGGGGTCTAAATGGAGAAAGCCAACATATTGTGGATTCCACTAGTAATATATGTTCTGGTAAATTACCCCTAAAATATCTAATGGGTTTTGCGGAGGATTATGCCAAGGGGATTTTTAATATTAAACAGGAATTGTTTATAACAATTGTTCGTACTTTTAACAACTGTTATATTGTAGAAGTTGAAGCAGATATTAAAATTGATAAACCGGAGTGGAAAATTCGTCACATTTTTCCCGAGGATAGGCAAAAGCTAAAAATATTGTCTCGTATTAATAAAGGTGGTAGTAGTGCAAATATCCGAATGGCTTATCGCATGTGGGATCTTTACAAGCTTTCCACTCTTTGAGAAACTTCGTTCGACGTTTGGGCCATAAAAATAAGTACAAGCTAGAAAAACCCCGTTATTTGATAATCGAATTTCAGAATCATGGAAAAGTCGATACCTACAAAGAAGATGCAACTTTATTTAAAAATAAGTGACGTCCGATTTTATCTTATACTTATATCTATTACTATGAGAATTTCTAAAGCAGTTACTATAGCCGAGAATTTAAAGATCCCATGTTAAATTTAGCTCAATACTTAAAAAATCCGTTGTTCGTTATTGACTGTTCACATCAGGTCAAAGCTGTAAAATCTTCAACAGTGGACGTCAAGATCGAATCGAACACGAATTAATCAGTTTCCTAAAGATACTAAAGTTTTCGCATTAATAATCTACGATTCTATTTTTAGTTATATGTTAAATGGTTCAGTATTAAACAAGCTTGTTTAGTGGTTTAAAATCTCAATTTCAAAAAATAAAACGATAAAAATCGGTTTACGCGGTTTACAGAAACGGAAAATTAAACAACTGCGTGTTACCCTCCATTAATATACAAGTCAGATACAACGTTTTATTACAAAGCATGCGCAGTCAGTACTACGTTATCAGAATATTGTATAAATAAGACCCCACCTTATTGGTAGCGTCACTATATCCTATACTCTTTCAAGATGACTTCCAGGAAACCAACAGCAGTTGGTTGGCAGGTAAAGTTTTATGCATGCGTTGTTCGAAAAGAGCTCGTACTATAAACCTCGATGGTTTATGCAAACGATGCATAAAAAAATAATTTTGAGAATCGGCGAAGTAGGATATCCCAATAGCTTTATGGTATGTTAACAACGCTGGACCCACGGCTGCGTCCCTTTCATACTATTATATTGAAAGATGTTTTACAGATACCACAAATGCTGACTTACCGTCATTGAAAAATAAGCAACAATAAAAGCTATATTGAATGTGCATACCCCTTCCAACAAAACCGTTCTTTTAAGGGCAACAAAATACTTTGAACGTAGTTAGAAAAAAAACCAATTGGAATACACACTGTATAATACAGTTTATATTGTATCTCATTCTATACTTTCAAGGAGATAAATTCTTTCCGATGCTGCCTGATTTCCTATTATATCATGAGATATATAAACTGCGTGCAACCACAACTGCGCACCTTCACTCTTAGTTTAGCTATAAAATTGCACCGATCCTATGCTAGAACGTCATTCACCACTATGCCACTAAACAAGCAAGTTGCTCGGGTTAGCCCATACAGTATTCAGGGAAAAGTGGCATGTGTCGGCTGCACCGAGCGGACAGGCTCGATCAACTGGGATGGGCTATGCATCAAAGCACATACGTGGGCGAGGATTTAGATCGTTCACCGGCGGTGGTCATCGACTTAACGGTGGAAGAAGAGGAAGTAGTTCCAAGTACACCGTCACCTAGACCTCGTACACCTTCACAGACACCTAGACCTAGGCCAACTCCTAGGTCAGTGCAGGAAGCACGGCGTCGGCAATAAGCCGAGCAGGAGCAATCTGCTGCTTAGAGAGATCGCGATGATCTCGATGACATTCTCGCCCACATCGGTGAGGAAGTACTTCCCGGGGAACGGGATTTATACGAGGAGCTGGTCCGGACCTTGGGTCAGTAAGTTGTATACATCAACACCCCTCACCCCAACCCCGTAAAAAATCAGTCCTTTTTGGGACTACGCAATATTTTGATCATATTTAGAAATATGTCAGCTATTAAATCAGCCAGCATTGTGGACAAGGCCTGGGCATACCACCTGTTAGTGGTACTAACATAAAAAAAAACACACCGGTAGCTCTACTCCATGAGTTTCAACCCAAGAGTGGTGAGAAAACGAGTCTAAGTATAAACATTATTGGAGTGTTCATGTACCACTGGTTGGAACATACAGGACACAGCGAGGAGGGGCTGTGTTCAGCTTATATATTCCGGCAAGCTACAAATAAAACCTTTTGTTAAAATTATGATTAACAAATAGTACAAAATAAAAGTAAAGTAAATCATTTTGTGTTAGCTTCCATTTGTTTCTCTTGCTCTTATGCTTACAATGTAAGTTTGGTTTGCAAAAAAAAAACAACATATTACCAAAATTTAAGTTAATTTTTTTCATTCAAAGTAATTCTAAATAACGAAAAAAAAGTAAATTTGACAGTTATTTTTGCGCTGCGCCCTCAAAAAAATTAAAACTTATTTAATATAAAAAAATGGTTTTAAACATGTGCTTGGAGAAATATTACAATTATATCTATAAATAATAGATATTGTACTCTTGGAAATAGCGCTAATATTTTTTACGCATTTTGAGTACACCAATACTTTTCGAAATAAATCCGCAATCATTCTTCATATATGAAATATATACCTAGGTTCTTTTCAGGGTCTAAATAAAAACACAACTTTCATAACATACTTTTTCATTTATTATGTAGAAAATTTTCGTTTCAAATATGCAACTTTACAATTATTTAAAATTAAATTAACCTATTATCAATACATATTTACACTTTAATAATAAACACTTAAAATTACTTAAAACTACTTATTTAAAATTACCTAAAACTATAAGCATTGTTACAGTTAGATTTGTCATAAATGTCTGTCAGTACATAGGGCAGTAAAATTCAGTAAAATAAATCTTCGCTTGACACTTATTAATTTTTTTAGTATTATATCATTTGTGATATCTAAGTCATTTTAACCTAATTTATCATTAAAAACACTCTTTTATATTATATTCAGGCTTACATTTAACATTGATACCTAAGTTACACAAATAATGCTAGTTTCAGAAATTTCTTGTCACAAATAGCTGAAAGTAAAAGTACAAAATTAGAACCTTATGTAAATTTACTATATTTTCGACAGAGCCAATGTAATATACTTTCATATTGTACTGTATTATCATATAAGTACTGTTTCATGGAATATCTTAAAGTGAATTTTACATATTCACTTTAAGATATTCCAATTAATAGGAATTAATATTTTTAATATGCTGTGACTCGAGGACTGGGTCAACAATCATATAAGACAAACAAATGAAGGTAAAATCTAAGTGACATATGTTTCTGATAAGATAATCTAATAGAACAAAAAATCTACCTGTATATAGTTTTCTTGCGTTAATATTCTAAGATTCCATTTATTTATATCAGTTAGTTCAGAAGAATTTTGTTATTTACATGTCAAATAGCATATCACATTTTGTTTGAAAATTTCACAAGCACGTAAATTTAAACACAAATGTTCTTTAATAACTTGGTTCACTATTTAGTTCACTATTTTGCATTAATTAGTAAGGTAAATTTGTTCATTATTCTTATTTCGAAATCTACAAAGATTTGCTTTGTTATTGTTTATCAGTTGTCAGATTTTTACACGGGGTTATGATAGGTCAGTTCGAAACCACATGTTTTCACTCGATAGAATAATGCAGTCGAAATAAGCATAGAAGTAGAAGTATTGTCTCTCTCTTTTTCTTTCTTATTATAAGTCCTTGATTTGACGTATCGGCGAGCTAATATTACTACTTTAGATGATTATTCTTTGGTTGGGCAAAATACAGGGTAGCTTGCATTAGTTGAGGAGTAATAATATATTTGCATCTCTTTCCAATACTCATGGATATAAAGGCTATTTTTGTTATACACCGAACTGGAATTTGACAAGTTAATATTTAGTTTAGGGGATTTATTGTACCAACATTATTTTGTTGATACTGAGAAAAGTTGTTTTTTTTCAAATAATGTTTTCGGATGTATAAAAGGATATGTAGATTTACCGTGTTTGGTAATATTATGTGATGGAAACCCTTTTGTGTACGTGAAAACGGCTAAGGAAAAGATCTTTCTTTTTAGCACCAAATCTCATCAACGACGGAAGTGTCGGATGTACTGAATTTTTTTTTTGATTGTTGACTAAATTCCATCCCAAATGGAAGATTAGAAAGATCCGATTTGACGAAGTAAAGTTGAATAATATAGTTTAATAAATTTTGGGTTTCAACTTTACGGCCTACATGGCGATTTTGTCTTAATTACTTCCACGTTCCACTAACATCGGTCATCTTAACATTGGTGCTCATCAAGCAATTTTTTTTGGTACCCTCGTAGGTACAATGAGGTAAGAATTTTGTATTATATTCTCGTATATATTGTGTGCTGTTTTTCCTGTCTGGAATTATATTCCAACCTTTGTTGTAGAGATTTTTCTACATGGGGCAATTCTTGTTTCAGGGTTTTTGTATAAGGTTGAACCTTTGAAGTTCATTTGGGATTATTTTGGAACTTTAAAGTCAAACCATTAGCAAGGTTCTGGTATGGTTTCCTAACTGCTAGTTATTTATGGAATTTAGAACTTTTCTTTTGATGGAATAGACATGATGTCTTGGATACGGTCTACGTAGCAGAGCTGTAGGACATAGTGATCACTGAGGAACACTTGGATGTTACCTGCCTTACCACTATTTACAGTCTACACTAGTGACTAGAGTATTCAGCTAAGTAGTAGTATAATATTTGGAAACTTAACATATAGATTGTACTTTTCTTAGGATTAATATTTGTTCTGGAAGGGTCATACCCTACCTAGTGTTATTCACTTCAACCAGTTTATAGTTGACAAATTCATTTTTTTGGTATTCTGAAGGAACAAATATAGTCTTAAATATGTACTTTACATATTACTAGTTCTGTTAATTAAACTGTTTATGCATATTAATTTAATTACAGGTGTCATCTTGTCTAGTATATAGCATACTGTGCAGAATTTCTGTAAGGTGAAACGCAGCTGGCTTCGTAGCGCTACTAATTACTGCAGTTTTATTGGTAATATCTAAGACATTTAAATCTATGTAATAGACATTTTATAGATATTTATTGTGCTGCCACTCAGCGTGTATCTCATCAAAATTTATTTATTTTTAATACTTAACCCAAACCATTATCGTTTGTAACATAATTATTTGTTTTTAACTAGAACTAAATTTCAATCATTATTTATTTTTTTTTGATCAGTACATTTTTCTTTTTTTTTTTCCTTGGGGATAAGTCACCGAATATATTGTGAATTAAACAATAAAAGTCATTTGTTTCCAACGTGTTGGTTTTGAATTGATCAAGATAAGTCTTTACCTATTGATAGTGGTTCAATTGGGCATCCTTTAAAGGTAGAAATGTTAGAGCATCCTCACAACCATCAGCTTCATCTCCAACAGAGCAATTTGTGTCTCATGCTGCTCCAGCTCTTTAGTTAAATTTTTTTTAAATTGAGGAGTTTGCAGCATGAGAGTCCTTTGGCCTCCTTCTGCGAAATCGTTTAACAATACCGGTCGTGGAGACGAAGGCCCTGACTCTGCTGCTTCCAGCTGCGTCAATTCAGTGAAATCTATTTCCACGTAAGTTGGTGGTAAAGATAATAACGATGGTCCTGTTTCGGACTGGGCCACTACAGATGGTGAAGATAACTTCCTCTTCTTCTTACCAGTCAACAACATTTTTTTCAGTTTTGAATCTCGCTTCCTGCTTCCAGCAGGGATCTTTATTTTTCTAACACCTGGATTTTTTAGTTTTTTTGAGCTGGTGTTATTGACGTTGATGGCATTGGTGGAACTGGTGGCACTGATGCATGCAAATTAGGGCAATGCTCGTTAAGCATCTCATCAAGGTCATCATTAGTTTTAGGTAGATAGATAGTTAAGTTAGCACTTGTTAACATATTCTCGAGGTCTTGCAGCGAATTCATGACTTCTAGTAATGATAAAGACATTTTTAAAAATAATTTTTTTACTTCAAAAGTTAAATCCTAATTTGAATGTTAGCAAAGAGCTGCTTTAACACAGCGAGCTGGAGTCGTTTTATAGGCCTCGCACAGCCCCTACCACTCTAAACACCTCGATACACCCCACTCACATGACATGCATACAGCTAATTTCGGATTTGTGTATAAAACTGACGCGTATCTTTCCTTTAAGGAATTATTTTATTGCTTAGTTCACTATAAAATAATTTCAACAGAAAGCTCTTTAAAAGATATCATTCTGGATTTAAAAAATATTTTATTAAAATTCTTTTACAAATAAATATTTATGTCATTTAAATTTAAATATTAGCATTGAAAAAGTTGTCTCCCCCAAAAATAATGCATACAAATAAAATCTTTGTTCCATTTCAAAGGATTCCTCGTCGGAACTAATTAGTCAAGCGTATCTGGTCGGTTATTTACCCGAACTGTCTCCATACTAAATACCGAAGAGTTAGAAGACATGTTCCTTTATACATATATATATATATATATATATATATATATATATATATATATATATATATATATATATATATATATTACATATATATATATATATATATATATATATATATATGTATATTACATTATTTGCATCTTTTTATGTATTCCGTCATGCGCGTAAAATTTTTCTTACAAATTAACGCGCATCCATTCTTGACATCCACCACACTCCAATTAGAAACAATCCTACGGTATAAAAACTCCTAATGCATCACCGATATCGTCATATTTCCCCTGTAACAAATACCATCAACATGTCTTAAATTACTACAAACAAAAAATTACTACTTCCAAATGTTTAACAATTTTTATTCATGTGTTTTAATCAAATATACTATTGTTTTAAAGTTAAAATACACATTTAAAAATTATTGCATATCAGAAACATCATCAGATATCAATTCCTCACACATTTTTATTAAATATTCTAATTTAATTTCTGGAGCAGTCTGAGAAAATTGCATCTCAGCACCATCAGCTATTAATTCATCACACATTTCCACTAAACAATCTAATCTAATATCCGGATCTGTTTGATAAAAATAGATGTCTTTATGATCCCAAGGCAGAGTTTTGGTTAATGAGGGAATTACATAACATTTATGAGATACTGCCACTTTATTCATTAGTTCAGTAATTCGCTATGGAAAGGTATTCATTTTTCTAAAAATTAAAGTTCTTCATTCTACAAATTTCCGGTAATCTTCGATATTAAGCTCTTTTTCAATTACCGATTTCTTTATGCCTTTAGCCTTTTCTTATTTCACTATTAAGGGAGCCGACATAATAGGCTTTAGCCTCCGCCCCATAAAAGCCTGCTATCGGATTACCGGGGAATTCATCTTTCATTCTCCTCAAGACCGATTCACTTTTCCTAATATTAAAAAAATTTTCTTCAGAATAATTGGATGTGTCAAATTTTTCTGGGTTTTCTATAATTATTTTGTAAAAGGTAAATATTTTCAATATTAAGGAATCTGTGTCATTGTATAGTAAAGAAGCATCACTACCAAACTCCTTTTTAATAAAATTGTAAAAGAAATCATATATTACAGTTTTTGACATGTCCAATATGAAAAATCCAATATATATATATATATATATATATATATATATATATATATATATATCGGTCTGTTATAAATTATTTTAACTTTACTTATACGAATGGCTACAAAGTTTTCAGAAATATTGAACAACTTTTAAAATTGGGTCGAACAATTAATGTTCTAGCACCCACTTTCCCCTTTGAATTTCCCCACTGAGGAACTTATTTGATATCTTTTCGATTTTCTACGTTTTTCCATAGTTTTTCCAAAAACTGCATTATTATATAATTTAAATAGGTCCTTTTCGAATTTATTTTTGGCTTTATTTCGTAAAACTGTGTTAAAATCAATATAAGTTTTTAACCACGCCGACTGATTAAATTTTAAAATTCTATGCGTTTGCATTACTATTAAGCCGTTTTGAATAGCTTGTTTTAAAGTTCTATAATGCACAATGTAGTTCCTTTTATGTCTGAGATTTGGAATTAACTTTGGCATTTTTGTCGGGCCCGTTGTTCGTTTAATATTTTTAACTAAAAAAGAGAGGTCTGCATGTGCATCATGTAACTATTCAGGACAATACACATCCACTTCCAAAAGATAACCTTGTGCGCTATCGTCTTGAACGTCCATAATAGTTAAATATAGTACTATAGTACTATAGTACTGTGCCGCATCTAATTTATAAATATTTACACAAGTATCTCGAAATTGCTCGAAAGCACCACACAATAAGAGAACATCGGGCTTCAAATATAAATCTGAATATTCCCCCAAATTCCTTCATTTAAACACTCACTACACTTCCATCGCTCTCTCATAGTATTCACCGCTAATGTGCTCTTTTAAGTTATCGTAAAATAGATTTTTTGTTGGGACTGTACGGAAAAATACCTTTTTTCCGCATTAAATCAAATTGCTCGAGATCCATCTCTAAACCAGCACCCATATTTTCCAATGATGCTGACAAAAATCTAAAACTATCAATAAGCCTTAATTTTAAGTTTTTTCTTTTTGTCACGCAATCGGTTTTATCAACATAATCATGTAAATAAAGGCTTTTTGTGAATGATATGTACTTTTCCTTGCTCTGCGGTATTACCTCAATATTATCCCCATGATGACACAATTCTTTGATGAACATGTGGCAGTCGTAATCACTTAAATTATTAAATACAATGCGGATAAAATTGGGTATTTTATAATTTAAATTACAGATGGAATGTGCAGCATAAAATTTTTTTTGCCATGTTATGTGGCAATGGTCCTCTACTTTCACATCATACTCATTGAAAGGCCGGTCTCATACAAAAATGCCTTAGATCGCGTTCGATACGGGAAACAAAAACTTGTGCTGCATTATCCCCTTTGTACAGCTAAAATTTAGAGATAGAATCATCAAAGGAACATTTTATCATGTAAGCGAAAGAATATTGGTCATGATTAATGCTTTTTGTTGTGTACGAATTTTGGGGGTTTGGTTGGATATTATCCATTGGTTCTAAAACAGATTCATATACAAAAAAGGAACTTGCTTTTCGATATTCTCAAACTTTAATATATTTTCCGATACAGTTTTTTCAAACTTATCTATTTTTTGAGCAATTGATGGTGTCAGTATGTATACGTGGTTACAATCTTTTTTTTATGTAGAATAAGGATGTTAACTGTTAGAAATTTGATTTGAAACTAATCAAGATAAGTCTTTGATCCAGCGATAATGACTTTCTGAACAGTCTAAATTACAATTATGTTCAATATCATCTTTAAATGCACAATCTTGTTAAATTAGTAACAAATTTACATGTACTTGCAGCTTTCGATCTGAATATCTCAATCGACCTACAACTTTATATATATATTTTTTTGTAACGTTGGTTCAACACCATACACATTGACGGATATAATATTCATTTGCTCAAATTTTGCTATAACTCTTAACTATACCTGTCATATTTAGCACTGTTGAAAAATGTGGGTATGATCCAATTTCTGAAACCATGTTGCTTGCGGGATACAACGCTGAAGTTATCACACAGGCAAAACAGCATTCATCTTGGTTTTTCACATTGACAACAGCTTTTTTGCTTTCCAGACATTTGGGCAACTTTATCTATAAAGAAGTACCAATGGCTAAACTTATTAACGTTTACTTCTAGGTAAGAATTTTCTATACAGCCCAGCCTGTAAAAAAAAAAAACATAAATATATGAAAAATACTAATTGAACAATTTTAAAAATTATTTAACTTAAGGTAACTTTACTATACCTGAATCCTTTTCTTGAAATTTCGAAGACTATGTCTTCATTACATCAACAAAAGATTTATACACTACATCCAAGTCACTTAATTACTACCACATATACAACTTCTTAAATACCTATTAATTTGGAAAAAAATTATTTCTTTATTATTATTATGCAGGCGCATGTCGGCAGAATCTACCCTCAATAATAATCTAAAGTACACATATTTTATAAGATCAAATTCTTTGCGTACTTATTTGAGAAACAGAAAAGGTAAGTCCAGAAAAAATAATTAAATAAAGCTGAATCCGCCTAAGTACGACTAAATATTAAACAGGGTTACCAAGTTTCATATGACATTAAAAACGAAAATTAATTTTTGACTTAACTATGTTACATTTATACTTTACTCTTTAAAATTCATAATCTTTTTCACATGGCAAAAATTTTATTAGTTGGGAGTTAGATTTGCCGATTTTATTATTCATAAATTTCGGGAAAATGACGTTAAAAATGCACGAGATATAGATATTTTTTATTATGGAAATTATAATATTGTTTAGAACAAAACACTGGTAGATTTAGAGCAGCCACAGTGTATTTGTAACCAAAAAAATATATAAATATATTTACTATGGCCCGCTAAATCTGCAAAACAAAAAAAAGACTGTTCCGGTCTAATTCAGGAATTCCACGGAAACTTCTTGGCTTGCAATTTTGGCAGATTCATTTAAAACTTAAAAGGGAAAAAATCATAATTGATATTAAAACCTTCCTGGTTAAAAAAATACGTATGTATAGTTGGCCAAATTTCAATGTGCTTTGGCGGTCATCTCAAAAAAAATCCATTTTCTACTCCATAATAGTTCTTGTCACGTGAATCTTTTTCTACTTTGGATTTAGTTACCCTTGAGTTATGAGTTTCTGTACAGGTGGCTATATACTGCTCCGTGGTAATATGGAATCAAGTCCGACGAAGATCTCGGATGTTCTCTTAGTAACCACAAATGCCGCTTTTGTTCCTGTTGGTGACTCTGGTGTTGTTTTGTTGTATTAAGTTTTGGCGCTAGTTGAACTCGTTTCTCAACTAGTTGACTGTACTGATGAAGACTTTAAGTCAGAAACGCGTGTCTCTAGCTGGACAAATTTCAATGTACTTTATCGGTGGTCCCAAACAATCCTTTTTCTACTATATTTTTTGCCGCGTTAATATTTTTCTACTTTAGATATAATTACTCTTGGGTTAGACTGTCAAGTCCAGCGTAGATTTCGGATGTTCTCTTGGCAACCACAAGTGTCGGTTTGCTCCTGGGGGTGACTCTGGTGTGGTTTTGCTATATTAAGTTTTGGCGCTATTTGTACTCGTCTCTGAACTCGTTGACTGTACTGATAAAGACCTTAAATCAGAAACACGTACCTATAGTTGGCCAAATGTCAATGTGCTTTAGCGGTCGTCCCAAAAAAATCCTTGGTAGTGACTGTACTGGTTTCGCAAAGTCTCTGCTTTAGGACTCCCGTCGGCTAACTCAGTTACTCCGAAGAGTGAGTAGAGCGATCTGCCATTTTCAAAATGTCTGTATTCGTCTGCGTCGTGTCAGACAGAACTGTTAGTATATTTTTACCTTTCGGTCGCTATATCTCAGAAATGCTTTGATACACTTTTGAAAATTGTTACCTTTTTGGGGCTCTCGAACAGAACCAAACGGATCTTGCTAGCGTGTTTGGTTCTTCGTCTAATAATGAAAAAAAGTTTCTTTCGATTTTTTTAGAATTTTCCAGGATATAAACCTGTCAAAAAAATTAAAATACCAATTTAAAACTCTTAGGAAACGTTCCTCTTTAGGGTCTCATGAAGCCTATTGAAAATGGGCTTGATCGAAGTTTGAGAAAAATTTTTTATTTTTTAAGTTTTAAACCTGGTTTTTTGGTCAAAATTAGGGTTCATTGAACGCTCTCTGGTGGCCAAACAGTTCAAGTTTTCGACAAAAACAAAACAGATTCTGACAGAGCATGAATAAGAGAAAAAATTCTTATAGGGTAACATTTTCAAAAACGTATAAGCAACTTACATTGTTTTTCTTCTATTTTTTTGCAGGCGTTTGCTAAAAATTGGTTTTATTGAAAATTTTTACTACAAATCACGAAAATGCCCTAATATTCCGGGGTATTTTTTTTAAAGCATATCGATGCCTCGAAATCCTGCCAAAATATCGCCAGAAAAGTTACCATTTTTCGAAAATAGAGTTAACCGCCAACGGTGTCCTTACTTTAAAGCCGAATACAGCCTAAATTTTTATTTTTTTTTCACACAAAAGCAACACGGATTCAAAAACGAGGTACCAAAATATCATAAAAAAATTTGTTGAAAATCGGAAAAAAAAATCTAATTTTCATATACGAAATTGGCACTCCGTTGAAACACGATTCAAATCTCAAGGTTAATTTTTTAAGATGGACATTTTTTCAGATTTTACTTCTAAAAATCTCGAAAAAGTTTATAAACCAGCAATATCGGAGCATGGTGTCGCTTAAAAAAAAAGCTACAAAAATGCAGTAACTTTGGAAGCATTTTGCGAGGCGGAAACCCGATCTACTTAGTGAAGGTGAGATAAGGGTTAGATAGAAAATTTATAGGAGATTCGAAATCAAAATGACGGAAAAGCCGTCGAAATTCAAAAAAACTCTTTTTGACTTTCATTTTCACAGATATTTCACTGTTTTTTTCTAAGACAGAATTTCTGAAAGAGAAAAGTTTACTGAGCCCAAAAGTTCCTTCGGTAAAAATCCACGTCGTCAAAATTACACTCTGGCTTATACAGGGCGAAACATTTAAAACTAAAGTTTGATTTTTTTTGTTATGTCCTCGACTAGTTTTCACGTCCATCTAAAGGATTTATCCTAGGCGAACTTAGTAAAACACCGAATGCTTGCGGGATACTATGTTTTCTCTAGAGATTGGTATCACATTTAGCACGATCGGTAATAAGGCAGATTTTTGAGAAATTTTTAACCTCTTGCATGTACAGGTTGGCTACTTGATTACCTTTTCTGGATGAGTTAGAGTAGAGAAATGCTTGCTTGGAATTGGATAGGATAGATACATTTTTCAGTAAATAAGTCGGGATTTTTTGACACTTTGACAGGTTTACGGGCTCAATGTTTGCAAGTTTGGTGTGCTTTTATGGTAGTATGTGTTTAACATAGCGAGCGTAGTATAGTAAATATGAATTTCATTATTATATATTCAGATAAGTAGGAAAGGATATATGTATTATGTTATTCCAGGGGCATTAGGTTAGCATTTTTTAAAAGTTATTGCATAATATCGTAATCCCGTACCTGTCTGGTATATGACAGGTAGATAATCTTCACGGTTCATTAAGGCTCACATGTACGGGGTCCAATAGTACTTAATACGGATTTTTTTTATACTGGGTGGGTAAGTAGTAATAAAGCATATATTATGTTATATATGGATAGTAATATAAACAGGACTATAATCAAAAATTTTGAGAACCCAAAACCGTTAATAGTTAAATTGAAAACAGAAATAGTTGGGGTAAATATTCTAACATTGGGAAGTCATTGGCGTACATATATAATTTTTTAAATTAAACATATTTAAAATAAAAATGAGGTAATATTTTAAAAAACGGCGAAACACCTCAAATATATCAATTATTGAATACGAATAGTGTTTCTCCATTATACAGCCCAAAATGGATGAGGCAGCCGTCTAAAAATGGAAAAAAAAATAAAAAACTGGTTTCAATATCTGATGACATTTTGTGACATTGGTTTTCAGTATACAGTTAAAACATATTATGTTAAACAGGGGAAGTAGATAATTTTTTTCTTTAGAAATTCTGGTTTAACAGCTGTAATTTTTATTAATTTAGGAGGTTTATTTTTTAGGGTTTATTAGGGTAATAAATAGCTAAAATTTTGTTTTCGGAACCGTGAATATTTAATTCTTTTTCTTTATCAAAACTTTTGTAGGATCCAGAGTATCGATTTGGGGTTTTCGGTAATAGGATATTTCATGTAAATTTTTGGGGGGTAATTTATAAAAAACATGTTGATGGCTGCAAAAAACTGAGCTTTGGAACAGCGTAAATTTTTAAATACTATTTTTACAGAATTATGTGACCTCTAGTGGTGTATTTTTTCGGTTTTTATTATTTTGACAGCTGTC
Organism: Kuschelorhynchus macadamiae; assembly: GCA_030620095.1. Taxonomy (NCBI): domain Eukaryota; kingdom Metazoa; phylum Arthropoda; class Insecta; order Coleoptera; family Curculionidae; genus Kuschelorhynchus; species Kuschelorhynchus macadamiae. The sequence goes on from JAUTXW010004403.1 coordinate 636,736, forward strand.
AAAAATTTTTTATGACTTGAACAGCTTAATATTACTAAATAGTTTTCACAGTTCCGTAAACTACGTAACTTCTAGTTTCGTAGTTTATTTGGGAAAAGTATCTTGTCAGCTGTAAAAAAATTGTTTTGTCACCGTAACTTCTAAACTACTTAAACTTTTTAAATATAGTTTTTACAGTTCCATGTAACTTTTAGTGGCGTATTTTATTTGAAAAAGTAGTCTGACATCTGTCAAAAAAATTGTTTTTCCCCTTTTGAACTGGTTACGATTTTTAAATACGGTTTTCACAGTTCCATGCAAGTTTTTATAGCGTAATTTATTTAAAAAATATTTTGAAAGCTGTCAAAACGGGTTTTTTCCCCTAACTTCTAATCTAGGTACTTTTTAATCCGGTTTTTACAGTTCCATATAACTTTTAGTGACGTAATTATTTAAAAACTATTTACACATCTGTTAACAGTTGTTCCCTGTTCCCTGTAAGTTTTAAACTCTATAATATTTTTAACTACGTCTTAAACCATTCCATGTAACTTTTAGTGCCGTAGTTTATTAAAAAAAATAATTTGACAGCTGTCAACAATAAATATCGGATAGTATCGAGACTTTATAATTAAATAGTAGCCCTACGGTTACGGTCTACAAACATGTAAAAAAATAACATAAAAAGGTAGACAACATCGAAAGTTTATAACCAAATAACAGCCGTATGGTGGTCTACAAAATATGTAAAAAGGTAGGCAAAACGTCCGAACCTGACATAGCTTGTTTTTATTGCCCTTAATAGAGCCAGAGATTATCTTAGTTACACAGGAAAAACAGGATAATTACTAAAACTAACCTACAAATACACCAATATTCCTCAACATTGGAAAATTTAATAAATATAGCCTTTATAATTTATATTTTCACAAAAAAGAGAAGCAATGTAGATAGGCAATTAATCATTAACCTCATTAATTAAAAGGACAACATGTGTTTATGATCTTAACCTAACGTAACTTACCCTAGGATTCGAAGAGATTTTACTAGTTTATCTACATGTTTTTATATATTTATTAATACATTTTTGACCTAAAAGTTATAGAAATTTAGCGATATTGTCTCACAAAAGAGTAGTGTTGGTTCTCTATATATTTGATGTTAGATAAAAACCTAATATTTAAGTTTCAAGTGGATGTGAGTGATTACTCTCGAAATAGGCATATTTATTCCAGTTTACAAATAAAAGGACAGTCTAGAACTTCTGTTTATAACTTTAAACAAATAGAACTACTACAGTGTAGTTCAGTGAGTCCTATTTGTTTAAAGTTATAAACATAAGTTCTAGACTCTGATTTAAAGTGCTTCGTTGAACTACATGAACATATAAGTACAACTTATTAAAATGGTATAACTCCATTTGGCCCTTAACACTAGAAGGTAGTCGTATATGTTCCCAAAACAATACACATAGATTGAACCTGAAATTGGTTACGTTTTGCTGAGGTGCTCAGAACAGCCTCGAAGGTTTAGGTCACTTACTTTTCTTTTTTTTATTAGAAAACCTAAAGATTTTTGGTACAATCTTGATGTTGGTACTGCCAATTGTCAATGAAACTGATAGACATTTTATTGACAATAAATTTATTAATAGTATTTATATTTAGGCAAATTATTTTGTGGTGCCAAAGTAATTAAAATATATCAAAATTGTTAGTTAAAATTAAATTGGTAAATTTCAAAATGAAAACTTTTATCATATACATTTTCTTTCTGATTTTATGACCTCAACCTCAAAAACTTTAAAAAATCGCCCGCTAAGATCTAGGGTCCCTAGATGACGAAAAACATGTCTGTCTGTTCACGGCATTGCTAAAAAAACTGCTTATCCGATTGACTTCTTAAGGGTCATATGGGGATGAACTGGTAAAATTTTCATGCAAATCCAAGATGGCGCAACAAAATGGCTACCTAACAAAATGTTTTAAAAAAATACTAAAAAAACTACTAATCCAATTTACCTCCAGAATCAAGTGTGACTAGTGTTGCCAACCATACTGTTAAAAACAGTAAAATACTTTATTTCGCTCTTTAATACTGTTTACTGTTCTATTAAAAAAAAGTATACAAAATACTGTTTTTAGGATCCCTGGTACCCAAAGCCATAAAATCGGCATAAAAAGTAAAAGTACAAACAAAAATTTGAATATTTTTGCAACATGGCAACATTGTATAACCGAAATCTTTTACTCCCGTGACCTTCGTCGAGTAACAGCTACGCGACAGACGATAGAACGAACATACTCTTATTTTAGTCATTTGTTTTCGACATTTTCGTGTCGTTTTTGTCGTTGATTTCAGTTAAAGTGTTTTTAGTGCACAAAAGATAGAAAGTAAAAACGAATCACGTTCAGATTGATCTGATTCATCGTCTACTCGTCCTGTGACGCCTAGAAAGAAAACCAAATTAACTATGGTTAAACAAAAATATAAGCAAGAATGGGAATGTCGATTTGATTGGTTAACGAGTGATCCTGGATGTGATTATAATGCCAAATGTAAAATATGTGGTCTAAGCTTTAATATTTCTCACGCAGGTGTTGGTCAGGTAGGCTGGTGTGGGATTATTATAGGTGTTTTTTTTGTTGTCAGACAATTAGAAGTCTTTTTTTTAGTTTGTAATTTTTATTAAAATTTGAAATTTACTCTAGAACCATATATTTTAAATGAATAGAAATGATTAAGTACTTGGGTTTAGATTAATCTAGTCTGTTTGGTCTGTTAAAAAGAACACGTGTGCCTAAAAAATATTTTTCCTACTGACTACTTGCGGTAAGTTACGTCAATTTTTTTAAATATTTGTTTTGCTTCTGTTTAGGTTAAACAGCATATGGACAGCAAAAAACACAAAACAAAAATGGAAATGGGGAAATCCAGTGGATTGTTACAGAAGAAGAATTCCTAAAACAGCTGATTCTGGATCACCTTCATCTTGCACTTCCAGTGACGATACTAAATTACCAGCGGCCGAGCTAGCGATGATATTTCGTGCTGTCAAACATAATCTGTCATACAATAGCCAGGATTGCAGTATGAAAATAAACAAGATTATCTATGTTGATTCCAAAATCGCCACTAATTTAAGATTGGCTAGAACAAAAATGGAGACATTGGTAACAGATGTTCTTGGCCCACATTTTGTGCAATGTATTATTGACCAATTAATTAAAGGTCATTTATTCTATTGTCTACAAACTGATGCCCCCAATAAAAAAAACATAAAATTGTTTCCTCTGGTAGTTCAGTATTTTACCCCACAAGATGGAATTCAACAGAGGTTACTGGATTTTTATGAAAATGCAAATGAATCTGCAGATGGGATGTTTTCAGCTATTAAAAACTCTTTAGAGTCCTTTGAACTTTTTTTCAGGCAACTGTCTGGCCTAAGTGCTGACAATACAAATGCAAATTTTGGACATAGTAATTCATTGTATACAAACATTTTGGAGCTTGTGCCAGACTTAATAAGAGGCAATTGTCACGCCCATATTGTGCATAATTCAGTAAAACATGCCATGAGTTTTTTAAGATATGACATTGAAAACATTATATTGAAGATCTATAGTCATTTTTCTGTTTATGCGTGCAGGCGGCAAGACTTAAAAAGATTTGTAGCGCTTGCTGAAGGATAGTGTCACGAAATCAAAAGACATATAGGAACATGTTGGCTATCTCTTCTACCGGCAATAGACACAATCTTAGTAAACTGGAGACCAATTTGTGATTACTTTGTTAGCTTGGAAGTTGACTGTCCATTGGTTATTCAAAATTTATTAATGTTGGTTAGAGAACTGGATAATAATGTAGTTCATTTTTACCTTCTGTATGCTAGTTATGTCTTGAATATTTTTAACAAAACGATTAAAACATTAGAAGCAGATAATGTAACTATTTTAGATGTTTTTAATATTATAAATACTTTAAAAAATGAGTTAATGCAAAGAAAAAATGATAAGTATTTTGGTTATGAAACAAAAAAAATCTTAAAAACCATTGCCGAGTGCTCCCAAGATAATTTTAATAGAACAGTTAATAACTTCATTATTTTTTAAGATAAAGCTGTTTTATATCTGGAGAAATGGTTTGATTTCAATCAAACTAATTGGCTTTCTTTGATCAGCCATTTGTCACTGAAATCTTTGATCACCTTTGACTATTTTAAAAAAAATATTGAAAACCTTAATTTGCGCAGGTTCATTATTGACATGGACGGTTTATATTAAGAATTAATAAAATTCCGAGTTATTTATAAAAAAATTTCGCAGGATAAAGATTTTCTTGATATGCATACTGGCCAAAAATGGAATCATTTGTTAGTCAACACTTCCCAAGAATTTATAAATATTTGTAAAATTGTCTCATATCTGCTTTCTATTCCCGCCACTTCAGCCTTCACAGAAAGAATGTTTTCCGTAATGAATGCAAAGTGGCAGGATGAAAGAAATAGGGCTTCTATTAATTTAATAAAAAACGAGCTCCTCTTTTATTTTAATTTTGATTTAAAGTGTGGAGAGGCTTACGAATATTTTAAAAACGATAATAAACTGTTAAATTGTGCAAGAAGCTCCAAGAAATATGTTTTTAAAAGTTCAAAAAAATAAAATACTGTTTACTTTTATAAAATACTGTTTGTTTTAATTCTCTGACTTTAAAATACGTTATTTCCGTCACAAAAAGTTGGCAACCCTAAGTGTGACATAAGGATAAACTGGTAACATTTTGGTGAAGAGCCTTTTGTGGTGAAATAAAATGGTGGCCTAATTAAATGTTTAAAATATCAGTATCAAAAGTTTATACATATTGGTTTCTATCTAATCGTCAGATCAAAAAGAGTTTAATGCAATTTGGATAAGCTTTTAAGTCTTTGCGTTCCGAACACCATTTGTTTTCCCCATTTGTGAAAGTAAAGTTTTTCAAAGCATCTGATAAAAGGTAATTTCTGCATACTCCGATTCAAAGTAAGGCGGTCATCGCGTCGATAAAGTAAGCATATATGACTTGATTCCTCATAGACTTAATAGGTTCTGGACACCTACGAAAATTTTCGACAAAACGCTATATCGTGCTAAAGTATCATTTGATATTTTGCCGACTTAGGTTCGAGGTAAGAATGGTGTTTAAGACACGATCTCTACTCGCTCCTCGGGATTGGTGTGGGGGTGATAAGTGGTGATGTATCGAATTTCTATGTCATCTAATGCATCTTGGAAAGCCTTACAGTGAAACTGGGGACCATTACCGGAAATTCACTTCTTAGGTATCACGTATATTAACAATACGTAATCTTCCAATAATTTCAAAATAGAAGTAGCAGTAGCGCAACGAAGAGGAAACAATTACTGGAATTTGCTAAACAGATCACACAAAATATATTTGAATAACGAGTTTAGAGCGTGCGTCAACAACGCCAACACTGATGACTTGCAAAGGTCTGGAGACGGTTGTTGACTCAGCATTAAGCGAGCGGGGGCCGGTTCTTGAGACTTCGTTTCAATACAGGTTCGGCATCTCTTGATATATTGTGCTACAGCACTTTTAATTTGCGATCAGTAATCTCTGTAAAGTAAGTAAAATCTAGGAGTTTTAAGAGAGTGTTTCATACTAAATATCCACATGTCGGAGGGTCGTGATTTGAGCGTGCTATTAATATTATTTCTGATCGATGTTCTCTTGGAGCAACGAGGAGCCATTCATCTTCAGGACATAAAAGAGATGAATATGGATGCCTAGTTCGTTCATACAACGTATCGTTGACGATATACCAATCAAGGTATTTAGATGGCTGCTGAGTAACTTTTCTAATAATGTCAAGATACCATCTGTCAACTACGGGAAATAGGCATCTTCTATTTTCTGTTTCTCTATCGAATCTACAATTGCTTTCCTTTTTAATGTACAATCGGCCATCTTGATATTCGTCACACTGAGTCCTCAATTTAATTTAACCGTTTTAAACCGTAGAGGTCTTTAACAGTAAACTTAGTTGTCTGTTTCATCCTCTGGGTTTTACGGTCTGTCAGCTAGATGTATGAAACTTAGGTATAGTTACTATTATATTTTTTTCTTGATATCAGCATGATTGATGCCAGATTCCAAAGTATTTATAGATTTTAGTTCTTAGTGAGGCTTTCAATGATTTGTTCATCGTCAACGAAGTATCCTTCACCGAGTGTTAGTTGACTTTTTTTAAGTTTAACTATCTCGCACTTATCGGGGCCAAATTCCATATTGATAAAGTTGCCAAATTTGTCTTTGAAGTTAAGCAGGTAGTTCAGTTGTGTTCTAGATTTTGCGTATATCTTTAGGTCATCCATATAGAGCAAGTGGCTGATAGTGTGATTGGCGCCACTCCTGTTTCTTATACAAAATCCATATTCGGGTTTTAATGACCGGCTGAGGGGGTTTAGACGAATGCAAAACTACAAGGCACTCAGGGCATGTCCCTGGTATATTCCCCTTTTGATTTTGATTGGCCTGGATTTGAACATTTTCTGACCGTCCGAAAGATGCAGTTCTGTTAAACACTTAGAAATTATGTTTCGAAGGAAACTTAGAATATCTGGGTTTAGTTATAACATTTTTAACATTTCGGTTATGAATAAGGTACCGAATCGAATACCTTTTTATAATCAATATAGGTCATACATAGAAGCCTGATTGTTTTGATAGCTTGATCTACTACTATCGAGTCGATAATTTGATCCTTGCATCCCTTTGATTTTTCATAGCAACCTTTTTCCTCTTCTCTCATCACTTGGTTGTCGTTTATATATAGATTTGGGTGGAAAGTACAGAGGTAAGTAGTTTATAAATAGTTGGCAGGTAGGTGATGGGTCTGTACTTGGCTGGATTTGCACTATTGCTGTCTTTTGGCAACGAAAAGGTTTTGCTTCTTACAAGAGAGTTCGGTAAAATAGTTGGCCTGTCAAGTAAGTCATTAAAAAATTTGGCTATAGGGGCATGTGAGGCCGGTAGCTTTTTATACCACAAGTTACATATTTGCCCGTTTCGACGTGTTTAACTAGCTTTTCTGGTCTGGAGTTTTTCCTATATTGTATAAGTCTGTCTTTCAGGGAGTGAGCTGATGCTTTTTTCCAGTCGTATTATCCAGGCGGTTTCCATCTTTTTACGAGGTTGGTATTATTTTGCAGTGATTTCATTTTCAATCCTAGAGTTTAATTGTAGTTACCGCAACGCAGTTAATTAACAAGTGCTGGTGTTCCAGATCATTACAAGTACTAAGCTGATTTGGAAAAAGTTCATCATCTATGATTTGAAGAATTTATGTTAATCGTGGAGCGTGAAGAACTTTTTGGGGCCTGGGTTTTATTGATGGGTCAGTCCGAAAGTAATTCGCCGCCAGAGCAGTTTGGAAGTATTCTTCAACCTTGCATCTCAATTCTCTTCTTAGTTCTGTTTCCAAGACTACTTATGACTGAATGTTCGTTTGTTCTATGTTCTTGAGTATAGTACTTTTTTCAGTAGTCTCTCTATATTCTAATTCAACTTCGGCCTATCTTTCAATTTCCTGTTGTAATAATTTGTTACTATAAATAGCCCTTTTTCTGTCTGTTAGATTCTGTTTTGTTAATCTGGATTTCTGGATGGATTTCTAAAAACATACTATACATTTCACCTCTATAAGCATTTCACTTCTATAAACCGTTAACGGCTTTTGTACTTTTCATGTAGCATCGTATCACATCCTGGTTCACAAATTCAGTACATTTTATACGTTGTCTCACTTTTCCTGCTTTAGTGGTTGGCTAATCTGAATTAGCCAAAAGACCTTCAGCTAGTGGAATTTCAGGGTCTTGTGTATTCCTTGCTAGTCCGGTATGTCGGTAACCTTTTACGGTAGCCCTGCTTCTTTTCCATCCATCGGGGTTGGTTACCCGATCTCTGGGGTTTAAACAGGTTCCCGGAGCACACCAGCTTGGAGGTGTGAATAAAAATTAAGTAGGAGAGGTTATAAAAGACGCTTTATTACTCCGTTGGGTCTTATTATTATTGCTTTTTTTTCGTGATTTTATTTACAGTATAAAAACAGATTACGTCATTCATTATTTTCTTCTATAAAAAGAAGTTTTTTTCCAAGAAATGTAATTTTAACGAATATTTAAACATTTTAATAGGCCGCCATTTGTTTTGTTATAGGATAATTTCCATGGCTACTGTAGGTTTGAAGCGGATCGCATTGGTATTTTATTTTTGACCTTTTTCTTTTCACTTCTTTCAGCATTACTAGCATCGAATTACATATGAGGAGTTCTGTCTGTACCTTAGTTATTGCAACATAGACCGAGTCTAAAATGAATTATTAAAAACACTAATTATGAGTCAGAGGACGCAATCCAAATATAATCAAGCGCGGATGTGTAGGGGGTGACTTTCGGTTATATTCCTGATCGGTTTCTCTCATAAGGAATCAACAGTAATCCCCCATCATTGCCGGATACCATTTACCTTGGAAGCGTTGATCCATTGTTAGTATATCTTCGTGGAACTTTTCTCTTGCACTAACCGCACCCAAATTTTCAGGAAAAAATATAAATGGGAGTGCAAGAAGTGTTTTTTAAGAGACATACGACAGCCATTTTGCAGTAGTTTTTTTATAAGTTTTTAGTAGTTTTCCACTTTTTTGTTTCCTAAAAATTCCGAAACAATTATTTTTAATACCTCCACCCAGCTAATTCAACATCACTTAATTTTTTATCAAACATTTCATCCTTTAGTATTTTTTTAAATTGTGGTCCAATATATATATATCCCTTCCTTAAGCTTATCAGTTAGATTAGAAAAAATATTTAAGGTATTTAAATGCATCCCCTTTTTTATCAGATGCTTATACGAAATTTTTCATCAATCCCAGTTTAATGTGTAATGGAGGTAACAGAACAAGGGTCAACAAGAGGTACATCCTTTGCGTTAGCTTGGTCTGAAATAAATTGATCTCTCTGAAGCCATTCTTTTCTCTGTGGTGCTTTACTGTTTCCAAGACAAAGAAAACGGAAATACTTGGTAAATCTACCCTAAAACCCTAGTAACAGTCTTATGAATTTTAAAGTCACAAAGAGTCTATAAATAAGCGCCATTCGTCCGGGTTATGTGCAAAGCCTACTTTTTCCACAGGACTATTTAAATTAACACAAACACACATTTTATTCTGCTTAGTAAAAACGAGGATACTTCATAGGTGTGAAGTTAGCAACGATTTTGCCAGCAACGTTTCCGTGGCTGGCAATTCGGCACACTGTTTTTGTAGAGCGGCCAACTCTTAAATTTCTTTTTTTATAATATTAATATCTTAAATTAAACCTATATGCCCCTTAAGGAGACCATTAGCCGTAAAAACGCAAACAAAATTATATGTGGAAAAGGGTTAAAGTTCATCCCTTAAAAAAATAAAATTATCGTACTATGATAAAGCAAAATTTAAGAGTAACATGTTTAGGTAGCAAACAATTAGCCCTCAAAATTTGAACAAGAATGTATGTATTTCAACCCCATGTCCCCATAAAATCTTGTTCAAATTTAAAGGGCTAATTTGTTTGTGACATAACCAGATTACTGCCGTATTTTGGTAGTGAGGCATTCTTTTTATCATGATTAAATAAATTATTAATTTTTTAAGGGAAGAATTTCAACCCCATGTCCCCATAGAATCTGGTTCAAATTTTAAGAGCAAATTCCTTGCTATCCAACGATGTTAGTCTAAAATTTTTATAGTGAGGCATTCCCTCTATCATAATAAAATAATTTTTTAATTTCTTAAGGGATGAATTTCAACCCCTGTTTCCCATAGAAACTTGTTCAAATTTGGATGACAAATTGCGTGATATTTAAAGATGTCAGTCTACGATTTTGGTAGTGAGGCATTCGCTTTATCATGGTAAAATAAATTTTTAATTTCTTAAGGGATGAATTTCAACCCCATGTCCTCATGGAATCTTGTTCAAATTTTGAGAGCTAATCTTATGCTACGGAAGCATGTTACTCCTAAATTTTCGCATTCGCTATTTCATAGTAAGTATTATCTTAATTATTTAAGGGATGATTTTCCACCCCATGTCCTCATAGAATCTGGTTCAAATTTTGAGAGCAAATTGCTTGCTATCTAAAGATGTTAGTCTAAAATCTTGGTAGTCAGGCATTCGCTTTATCAAAAATATTTTTTTAGTTTTTGAAGGGATGAATTTCAACCCATGTCCCCATAGAATCGTGTTCAGTTTTGAAGGGCTAATTGTTTGTGACATAATCAGATTACTCCTGTAATTTGGTAGTGATGCATTCGCTTTATCATGGTAAAACAAATTTTTATTTTTTTATAGGAAGAATTTCAACCCCATGTCCTCATACAATGTGGTTCAAATTTTGAGAGCAAATTGCTTGCTATCCAAAGATGTTAGTCTAAAATGTTCGTAGTGAGGCACTCGCATTATCATAGTAAAATACATTTTTAATTTTTTAAGGGATGAATTTCAGCCCCATGTCCTCATAGAATCTGGTTTAAATTTTGAGAGCAAATTGCTCGCTATCTAAAGATGTTAGTTTAAAATTTTCGTAGTGAGGCATTCGCTTTATCAAAATAAAATATTTTTTTAACTTCTTAAGGAATGAATTTCAACCCCTGTTCCCCATAGAATCTTGTTCAAATTTGGATGGCAAATTGCGTGATATCTAAAGATGCCAGTCTACGATTTTGGTAGTAAGGCATTCGCTCTATCAGAGAAAAATACTTTTTTAATTAATTAATTAATGGATACCTCCTGGTTACGGCTCCAAACTATTGTAACTTTGGATCCAGGAGCCAGTAAATTCCATTGTTGTAATCTTGAACCTAATAGTCCAGCATGTATTTTGGGCAAGTGGCGGTCCCGAACTAGATCATTTAATTCACCTTGTTCGATTAAATGGGGTGCCTTTCCTTCATTTTCGAGAAAATAAGAACCGCCCTTTTCTGATACATTATGGAGTTCTGCCTTATTATATACATTTCTAAATCCTCCTCCTAATTTGCTGGAGGCGCTCGAACCCGAAATTATTTTATTTTATTTTAACAAACATTACTTTTTAAAATAATGCGATTAAAATATTTATTCATTTTTGCTGAAAAAATCATAACTCAAACATTTTACGTGTTAGGAGTTTTTACCATCATTTTCTCATTTAGCGACCAAAAATTAACAAAAATTTGCCATTTACACCACAGTCGCAAAATGGCTGTAAACTAGTGTATTATAACATTTTGTCTCTATGTATTCTCACGGATAAAAAGTTCGAAAAAAGATTTTTTTTAAATTGTTAAAGATTATATCCAAAATGTTACCTTATTTAATGCTTTACAAACAGGAGACTGTTCAGCGGAACAAGTTAATAATTTAAAATAACTAAGGTGTGCTATTCAATCAAGAATGAGAAAATCTTTAGAAGCCACCTATACTGTTTTCATAAAGATAGTCATTCACTATATGACGCAAAGAAACGGTTTCGTATTGGCTGAAGGCGTTATGGATGCTCAGGATGAAACCAGTAATAAATCTGCTTATTTATTCATATTTTCGTTGCATTAAGAAAGCAAAAAAGATTAATCATAGGAATTCAAAATGAAATAAAATATTCCGAGTTTGAATTGCATCTCTTAATTTGCAAAAAATAGTTTTGGTTATATAAAGTTCTTATTACAAGAAAAATTATAATGTTTAGTTATTTCAAACATTTTCTTATAGACATATAATAATTGACTAATTCTAATTAACCATTAATTTATTTTTTATAATAAAAACAAATACAATTATTTAAACTTAATTTGTTATAATAAAGATTTTTTTCTATCAAAATAAGTCAAAGTAAATTATATTAATCGTTATAATTCTTAATATTGGGGTAGAGGATTTTGGGCTTTGAGTAAAAGGAAGAAAACTCATAGAACAAAAGCTTTTGCGGCTGTGGTGAGTTAAGAAATCATGGTTCTTGGGATCAGACCGTGTCAAAATGGAATCACTTTCCGACGTGTCGCCTTCGATTGCACGAGGCATCTTCAGGGATCTTTACTTCACGAGATCGGAAAACTGAATGAGCTCCGAGAGGCTTAGGCCGGCTGTTTAACCGTGACCCGGTGTAACGATGGGTTTCCACGTATGCTGTAGACTGAAGCCTGTATCTCTATAAAATTGTTAGGATGCTTATAAATTTCAATAGATTCTTTTATTTTCCGTTTATATAAATTTCAATAGATTCTATAATTTTTCGTTGCTTAAGCCTAGTCGATATGGATCGTCCAGTTTCTCCAATATAGACATCACCACAAGAACAAGGAATTGCATATACTCCTTCCGTTTGAGCAGGAATAATATCTTTTGGCGATCGCAAATATTGTCCAATTTTCTTGTGTGTTGAATAATGTACGTATGTTGGACCGGCGAAGTAACCTTGCAATTTTCTCTGTAGTTCCGTGTATTAATAGTAAAACTACACATCCTATCGGTAACTTAATATTAGTTTCATTTCGTCGAGTAGGATTGTCATATTTTCTAATCGTTCATCTCTAATATCCTCTGTGCAATATCAAACAAAAAAATTAATTACTGATTGCTTTTGTGCCGGATGATAAAGTGAATTTGTATTAAGGTATCTGTTCGTATGCGTCGGCTTTCTATATACAGAGAGTTCTAAGGAACCATCTCCTTTCCGTTCTACAAGAACATCTAGAAATGGAATCGTAGCTTTTGATTCAATATTCATTATTCATAGTAAATTTTCTATTAGCATGTTGCTGATTCGGGGAGGATTTCTGGACCATGCGGCTATGTTACAAAAGTATCGTCTACATATCTGAATAACAATTTTGGTATTATGGAAATTAAATCATTAATAGGCACTAATTGATCAAATTGGATGGCTTTTAATTTCCCTACAAAATGCGTGAGAGTTTCTAATATATAAATATGTTTTTCCTGTAAAATTTTTAAGTTTTAAGAATATTTGAAAGTTCGTTCCCGATTTTGTAAGTGGGCGATCCCATTGCACTGACGATCGGTCGAAGAACCGCGGGATCTTTGAGCTACTTGGCCTTCTCCTCTGCTGGCAGATGGGATACGTTTATAAAGTTGGTTATTCATCTCTTGATTTTGTTGGCTGGGTCTGCTTGGATAACTCTGTAAGTGCTGTCGCCCAAAAGTAGTTGTATTTACTCCACGCATTTTGTTTTGTGGATGACGACAGTTGACAGTGTTCTTTGTGCTGGAAGGACTAAACTATGTGTATTGTTGTTTAATCTTTTTATCATACCTTATCACGTCAGCATCTTCTGCTGGAAGTCTTCTAATTGTGGCTTCGACGGATGACACTATGTCACCCATGGGTATGTCCTAGGTGTTATGCCAAAGTTTTGGCCTTCGGAAAGTATAGATTGTTCTCTTCCAGTAAGAGCTTTGGAAGAAAAAGAAATTAGATCCAAAAGATATCTTATTAAATTTCGATGTAGAATCGATATATACGTATGTGCCTATTAATGATTCAGTTTTCGTAATATCATACTTACTTCACCATAATAATATTGACACTTTACTTCTAGATCTGATTGAAACATATCTCCTATCAACTTTTTTTTTCAAGGAACTTTTTATTAACAAACCTCAGGAGCAGCCATGTGTTTTCCGCTGTCACCCGTGGTAGCCAATATCTTCATGGAAGCTTTTGAACGGGAACACTTAGAGACGTCACTATTAAAGCCAAAATCTTGGTTCCGATATTTAGACGATACTTTCGTCATATGGCCGCATGGTCCAGAAAGTGTTTCTTGATCTCTGATTCAGCAACATCCTAAATAAAATTTACAATGGAAATTCAATCAGAAGGCACGATTCCCTTTCTAGATGTTCTTGTACAAAGAAAATGGAATGGTTTCTTATGACACTCCGTATATAGAAAACTAACGCGTATGAACAGATACCTAAATGCAAATTCACATCATCATCTAGAACAAAAGCAATCAGTTATTAATTTTTTGGTTTACAGAGCCCTCGCAATTTGTGACCAAAATTGTTTACAATCGGATACAGAGAAACTGACTCAAACTTTAAGAGGGCATGGATATTGCACTGAGGATATTAGACGATCAGTTAAAAAATATAACAATCCACTCTACGAAATAAAACTAATAAGGAGCCACTGATAGGATGTGTAGTTCTTCCATTTATACACGGAACCGCCGATAAAATTGCAAGGTTATTTCGTCGGTCTAACATACGTACAATCTTCAACACACACAAGAAAATTGGACAATGTTTGCGATCGCTAAAATACATTATTCGTTTCCAAACGGAAGGAGTATATGCGATTCCTTGTTGTAGTGATGTCTGTATTGGAGAAACTAGACAATCCATATCGACTAGGTTTAAGGAAATAAACGATGTATTAGAAAGAAACAAACTGCTGTATCCCAACCTTCTACTGGACATGTCATAAATGTAAAAGAAACCAAAGCTCTTGTATCGGTGTCGAGATTTTCTACAGTTAAAATAGGAGAATCTTTTGAAATTTGTAAGCATCCTAACAAGTTTAATAGAGATACGGGCATCAGTTTATATCATACGTGAAAACCGATCGTTCAACCGGGTCGCGGTGAACACAGGTCGACTATAAATAGCTGGCTTAGGCCTCTCCGAGCTCATTCAGTGTTCTGAACTCGCAAAATAAAGATCCCTGAAGATGATTCGTGCAATCAAAGGCGGAACATCGAAAAGTGCTTCCATTTTGACACGGTCTAACGATGATTCCTTAAAGGAAGAAAACTCATTTTTACTTCGCCAAACTTTCGGAAAATGTATTTGTTTTTTCAAGGCTGCAATAAGGAACAATTTCAAAAGTTATATTAAAATATATTATTAAAGACTTACGCAAGTGAGCAAAAATTCTAACAAGTTAGAATTTCAAATCACTTTATGAGTAAGTCTTTAATAATATTTAATTTTATTATCACGTTATTATATAAATAAAATTTTATTATCACATTATATAAATAAAATTCTTCTATATTGCAGTCTTAAAAGAGGAAAAATACATTTTCCAAAAACTGGCAAAGTAAAAAACAGTTTTCTTCCTTTTAATCGATGCCCATAGACCCCAATATTAAGGATGTAAATATTATTTGCAGTATATGAGAAAGTTGGGTACAGGAAGTTATGTTGAGAGAATCAATCAAATCTGGAAACCCATCACAGCAAAAATGAGAATTGCATTATTTCTTTTTATATTTAGAAGGACCAATTTTACTAAAATATTAGTGGCGTAACGAAGCGCAGTACCCGTATTAGGACGATTGCGGTGGCCAGTGAGTGCTTTGAAATCAATTTTATAACAAAATGTATAAGAATCCGTATAATTGGGATTCATCGAGAAATTTCCGTGTAGAACAATGCTCGGTGCCATATATGATGGACTGTCTATTCGAAGTAAAATCGGTCTTTGGTTTTATTTATCTAGGAACCTATTTTAGGAAAACTAATTTTAATAGTCTGCTTACGGTAAACCCGCTTACGCATAACTATAATTTTGTATACATGTAATCAAATGTAATACCAATCGTTACAGAAAATAAATTGTAAAATAATGGTTTTGGCAATTACTTGAAATAAAATTAGATCAAAAGTTTATGCCATATGAGCTTTTCAAATTTTATTTTATTTTAAACTAACAAAGGTACCTAGAATATAGAACAATGCTGGAACAATATAGAAAATCACTACTGCTGGATCTATATTTCTAAAATTAAAAGCAGTAGCAAAATGTGTTTGAGTTCCGATATTGTATCTGTAATTTATACTGCAAATGCGTGTAAATGAAGTAATTTCATTTCAGGTTATTTAATGTATAACTGTTTTGTACCCTTATATAATACTAGTAAGCACCTTTAAAATTCTGAAGAACAAACATCAATCTTTATAAACGAAGAGTTAGGCTGAGGTTGCTTCTTCTCGAAAAGTAATGTTGTTTAATCTTGATAGTCTATAGGACTAAAGGTCAGTTCTCTTTGAAAATCAGAACCAGCCAAAAGTCCTATAGGCCATCGAAGATTATATTAAAATGGCCAAAAACCTAATATAAAGAAGTAAGCTTGACAAATTTGAAAACCAGTGGTTCATCAGTTTACTGTTAATCAAATTATGCATAAAATCATGAACCTGGACACTTCTAAAAAGTCCAGTCCTGATGGTATTCCTCCATTATTAATAAAAAACTGTGTAGAACCACTAGCTGAACCATTCTGCATATTATTACAGAAATCTTTTGACTCTGCTACCTTTCCGCAGATTTGAACATTCTCTCATTTGATACAGGTTTTCAAGTCTGGAGATAAATTTGATATTGAGAACTATTGTGGGATCTCGTTGCTTTCTGTATTTCCAAAAATATTTGAAGCCACAATCACAGACGAAATATTTAACACATACAAACACTATATAAATTCAGAACATCATGGTTTCTACAAAGGTTGTTCTACTGCTACAAAAAAAGTCGACGTTATCTACACCGACTTGTCCAAGGCTTTTGACAGTGTAAGCCATAAACTTCTATTAAAAAACTCTCCGAAATTGGCATTTCGAGCAGTTACCTGGGATGCATCACGTCGTACCTCACCAATAGATACCATCACATCCGGGGTTCCTCAAGGATCGCACATTGACCTAGTTTTAATTATCTTTTATCAACGATATTTTACCCTGTGTTGAAGAGTATGAATGTCTCTTGTATGCCGATGGCCTCAAGTTCTATTCAACAACTTGCTCTAATTCAAGTCTGTTACAATCTGAGCTTGACAAGTTGGTCAGCAGATGTGGAATGAATGGTTTAAAAACTAATACTAGTAAATGCAAAGTAGTTAGATTTTGCAAACGTATCAATCCTATTAATTCAGAATACCATATAAATAATACATACCTAGAAGTAATTCCAACATTCAACGACGTAAGAGTCATTTTTTATAACAATCTGACGTTCAACCAACACTTCGATAGTATAATTCTCAAGAGCTTTAGGCTACTTGGCTTTGTAAAACGGAATACAAAACATATTTATGATACTGGAACAATTATTATTCTTTATATCTGTCTGGTCAGCTAGATCTTGGAATACTGTTCCATTATATGGTGTCCATTTTATCAGTGATATATCAACAGCATTGAAAGGGTGCAAAATAAGTTTCTAAAATACATCTTATACAATTTAAGGTTTCCTTATCAAAATATTTCCTATGAATCCAGACTGCTTCTTTGTGGCATGAAAAGTTCGGAGAATAGACGCCGAAAGGTACTTTTACTATGTCTTTTTAAATTCAACAATGGTATTATTAACTGTCCCAATCTATTCAAACTGATGCCATTTCTTATTCCAGTCCGGCGCACCAGACAGGTACAATTGTTTTTTGAAGGAGCCCACAGAACCAATTAAGGTCAGAGACCTTTTGTTAACCGAATGGTATCTGTTTATAACAGACACTTTCCCGAATTGACATCTTTAGTTGTAGCTTATCAACTTTGAAAAGACTGGTTCAATTTTAGCAGTAATTTGTTGTAACTTGAGGTTTCTTTTTTTTTGTCGTTTTTTATCTGTTGACTATGCTTGATTATTTGATATTGTGTTTATTTGTAAGTTTTTACTTATATTTATCTACGGTTTATTTGTTTTGTTTGCCGTTTAGGCATACCATTTGGAATATTACGTTTCCGTAGTGTATATTTTTTCTATATTAATAAATAATAAATAAATGAATAATAAACATTTGATAATTGTGAAAATATCGTTTTACAGCGCAAAAGTGAATTAAATGGATTCCAAGGGCTATATAATGCAGCGTACCAACCAGAGAGATACTGTATTTTGTTTTAGCTCAAAATTAAGAATATCAACGAAGGTCATGGCGTAAAGAAAACTCATAAATTCAAGATTTGTGAATTATTGGGAAAGAGAAAGAGAAGAATGAACTAAAAAAAACGAAGGAAAAGAGATGAAAACTAGAAAGAGAAAAGATGCACTAATAAACAGGATAAAAGCTACTTGGACCATGTTTTTTTTTGTGTGACAAGTTTGTCAAATTTTCAAATCCATTCTTTAAAACTATTTATGAAAAGTTTTCTGTTAAAATTTTATAATTATTAACAATAATAGCAACTTGATAAGAGAACAAACATATAATGGCTCCATTATGCTGGAGCGGAATTTAAACAAGGTATTAAATACATGTATCCTTTCGATAATGCATTTTATTATAGGGGTCAAGGGGTGCTTTACGTTTTAAAATTTTGTAAAAAAACCATGCCAAATGAACTGCCCTACGTCAAGACATACTTAGCTACTTGACTTCTTTAATTGAGTCTAAAGATAAACCTCAGACATATATTTTCGACTTACTTAATGGGATATATAAGAATCACTAAATGAATCATTAAATTGTGTATTTTTATTGTGAATTTTTATTTGTACATGATTTAGCACAGTTTTGCTCAAGTCTCTGTTATTGTCATTAATTTGTCGAAATTTAAAGTTTTGTGTGGTTACGCAGTTGCTTCTAATATAGCTATTGTGAAAAGCTTTTTTATGTAGAGTGATATAGATATAAACCGATAAGTTTTTGGCTGGCATCCAATATGACGGAAAAAATGGCCTTATAACAAGCATAAAAACCTTCCTTTACCCAAAACTTCCCTCGTTATGTTTTCCATTTGTTAGAAATAGTGAACTGTGACCCAATGTAGTTTAGTAAATAGTCACAGTATATATGTGTCACACAAACACATATATAGATTCTATATCCGGCATGAATCCCATATTGTTAGTGTTTACCTACTCCGTCGGTCCGCAGTTATTTTACATTTATTAAGTTTCTAATTTCGTTAACGATCCTGTTGTTATGTTAGAGTGGTGTAATCTTTGGGGTTAGGACCTAGTAAGAAAAAACAAAAGTATTTTTTTAAATAGTGGACGTTTCGAAACTTTAATGTTGCATCCTCAGGACACATATTTAGATTCTATACCCTATGAAACCCATATTATCAGTCTTTATCTTCTACGTTGGTCCGCAGATATTTCTCAGATATTAGGGTTCTAAATAGTTTTCGTTAACGATCCTCTTGTTGTTATGTTAGAGTGGTGTATTATTTTATATCCTGCTTGAAACCCATATCATCAGTCTTTACCTACTCCGTTGGTTCGCAGATATGGTTAACGAACTTCTTGTTGTTATGCTAGGATATACAATTTATATGTGTCCTCAAGGGGCAACAATAAGTTGCGAAACGTCGACAATTTGAAAAGACTTTTGTTTTTTTACTGGATCCTATCCCCAAATAACACACCACTCTAATATAACAAGAGGATCGTTAACGAAAACCATTTAGAAAGTTAAAAGAATTATTACTAAAAAAACTAATTATCCAACTTTGCACAAAAATCAAGTGTTACATAGGAATGAACTGGTAGCATTTTTATATGAATCTAAGATAGCAAAACAAAATAGCGGCCCAAGAGAATATTCAAAAAATCAGCATGAAAATATTATTTATCAAATTAATTTCAATTTTTGTACAAAATTAAGTGTGATATAGAGATAAATTGGTAAAGTTGTGGTACGAATTTAAGATAAAAAAAAATCAACGTAAAAAAATCTTGTTTAATTGAGTTTAAATTTTGCAGAAAAAATAAATGTGACAATGGGATATACTGATACGAATTTAACATGACGTAACAAAATGGCGGTATATGTCAATGTAAAAACTACTTATTGAATTTATTTTAAATTATGCCCAAAAGTCAAGTGTGGCATAACTAGAGAGAAAAATGTTTGAAAAGACAGTATATTTAAGACATATACACTGTGACTATGTACTGAAGTAAATTGGGTTCCCACTTCACTAACAAATGGGAAAGAAATCATAAAGAGGGAGGTTCCGGGTAATGAAAATTCACCGATTTTTTAAAATTTTTAATAAAGACTGAATTGCTTTCGCGATTAAATTAAAAATTTTTGAAAATGAATGATTTAAATTTTTATTATCGGTTTGAATATGTGTTATGTATAATATAAATAAATATAAAATATATATAATATAATATAAAATATGCAAACAACTACGTTATTTAAGGTTCTTTTCCAAATTTTTTTAAAATAGTTACTAATGCAATTAGTTTTTACTTAAGAATGCAATAAAAAGATATTGTTTCTATTTTGGTTTTTAAACGAAACGGGTCCAAGCATTAAAAAAATATTTTTTTATTTTGAAAAATAATAATAAAAAACTATTTTGTTTTAAATTTAATTTTTCTTGGTTATGCTACTAATAAAATCTCAATTAGAAACCAAAAATTGCATTAATTTTTGTGACATGGCCAACTAAAGATGCGTACTGACTTAGCAAACGCATACGACCGCATGGTGAAAACCGCATGTGTTCTCCTAGTACGGACGTGGATGACGAACGTATGCGTTTGCTTGCGGATACGCTCGTTCGATTGTTTGTTCTTCTGCCTTGTACTCACTTAGCGAACGTACGACGAGGAACGTATGCGTTCACTTAGAGTGGACGTAAAGGTGCGTACTCACTTAGCGAACGCATGCGTTTGCTTGCGCAGAAATTAACTCGTCTGTCGGTGCAGAAAAATTGTTGCACGTTGTCAGATGTATACGTATTTTCACATATTTCGTCGGACGCTCAAGAAGGCAGCGTAGCTTAATATCCTATTTATTATTCAAATACATAGCACATGGTCATTACAAAAAAGTTTATGACTAAATTGAAGATTTTCTGTGCATCAAATAAATTTAGTTTTAGGTCGTGGGGACTTAAAAGTTATAGCGATTTTAGTGGGACTTCAGGGGAGATTTACAAAATTTTGCCGTTTTCTTTGTTTATGGGACAGTCGGGCGATAAATCAGCGTTGTGTAACAAAAATTTGGCCTGAAAGAAGCGAATTTCAACCAGGATCTCAAAATGTTAAATGTATACCTCTTGTTGTCCTTTTGCCTCTTCTTTACATTAAATTGGGGCTGATGAAGAAAAACTTTGTGAAGCCTTTGAATAAAGATGGTGATGGATTTAAATACATAAGACAAGTCTTTCCCCAGTTAAGTGATGCCAAATTAAAAGAAGGCATTTTTATTGGGCCACAAATCAGAAAATTGCTGGACGATGTCAATTTTACGGAAAAGCTTACCATGCAGGAACTCACAGCATGGAGTTCATTTGTTCAAGTAGTAAGAGGATTTTTAGAGAACAATATGGATGAAAATTATGAACAATTAGTTAATGAACTCTTAGATGCCTATAAAGCGCTTGGTGACAGAATGTCATTAAAAATTCACTTCCTCCATTCCCATCTGTCAGTTTTTCCTAAAAATTTGGGAGCTGTTAGTGACTAGCAGGGTGAAAGATCTCACCAAGATATCAGAACAATGGAAATTCGGTACCAAGGACGATGGGATCCAGCCATGGTGGGTGACTACTGTTGGTTTTTGAAGAGAGAAGATAGAACACCTCATAAACGGAGAAAATAAAGTTTAATTAGTGTTTTAAGTTAATATTTTTCTCGCTTCCTTTTTCTTAGATGTATGGTATGTTTAATAGGCGTAAACTGTAAACATAGTCAATAAACAGGGTTAAGAATTTTCTGAAATTTTTTTTATAGATATTAATCGTAATCGTATCGTAACTTTCGATATGGTTCTACAACTCTAACAAGAAAACCCTACGTGCTACAACTTTCTATTTGTCATTTTCGTATTTGGATAGGTCCATTCTATTAGATTATGCTATTCTGATTTGTGTTACAACAAAAAAAAATTTTTGTCGGCCAGTGTTATTATTTATATATACAGGACATCTTAAAAATGTGTAGCAAATCCAACAAATATATTTTTTATAGAACACCATGTGTATTATTATGCCCATCAAATGAGACGTATCGCACTGGTTATACATTTACTGTGTTTGATACCTTCATCTTAAAAAAATCCGTACAAATTTGACCAAAATCTTGCCATAAAAGGTAATAAACGGAAAGTGGTTTTCTACGCATTGCTTCTTGCGGCAGCGATTGTCTCTTTATCAAATTTCTCTGGTATTTTTAAAGACAAAAAGATGTTTTTATAGATAAAGATATCAAGCCCAGTATATTTATAATAAGCAAGGATAGGTTAAGTTTATTGGCATTAAATTTTTTTTTGACATTATTAGAACATAATTTTCTATTAACTATGTAATAAAAACTTATACAATTAACATTTTTTCTATCTCTTAAAATTAAGCTAATATTAGGGGCAGCGAATTAAGAGCAAAGACCCAGTACATCGATTTTTCAGGAAAGATTTGTCCAAATTGCATGATTTTTTTCAAGAAGTATTTAGAATAGTGCTGAGCTCATCTTATAGCGAGCAGATTTTAAAAATATATGGGTAATTGCGCCATTTTGGATTTTTTCCTGTGAAAAGTTGAATGCTTTAATATAAATTGAAATTTGATGCATAAACTGTAATTAATCTAAACAAGTAAAGAGGTGCATCTTCTGATCTATGGAAGTACAAACTTTTTCTGATCAAGGTAATTTCGTAGGTAATAATAAATCTTATCAAAACATATTTGGTTTAACAATTTATGTTATTCATTTTCTATCAATATCTATAAAAAATAAAACCCAAATCAAAAGAAAACATTGAAATATATATATATATATATATATATATATATATATATATATATATATATATATATATATATATATATATATATATATATATATATATATATATATATATATATATATATATATATATATATATATATATATATATATATATATATATATATATATATATATATATATATATATATATATATATATATATATATATATATATATATATATATATATATATATATATATATATATATATATATATATATATATATATATATATATATATATATATATATATATATATATATATATATATATATATATATATATATATTTATATATATATATATATATATATAATTCATTTCTTCTCCAGGGCTCTCTAATAACATAATTATCAGAAAATTTAAGACTTTTTTACAATTAAAAAGTACTTACACTAATTAAAATGCAAAGACAATATTTTTTGACATCATTTGACAAGAAATAAAAAGTTTAAAACCAATTGTTTTTCTATCAAATAATAATGACAGAAATAAGTTGAATATGTCAAATGTATAATTTTATATTTTCTGAAAATTCACTCAAAATTGTCTTTGCATTTTAATGAGTGTAAGTGCTTTTTAACTGTAAAAAGTTCTAAATTTTCTCACAATGAACGCATAGTCACAAAAATAAAGATTTGAAAAACAAACCACATAGAAAAATAAGAATTTTGTCGAATACATAATTTTTTCAGTTTCCTTTTCTGACCGTGGTGAGACCTTTCAACACTATTGTTTGTATTTTATACAGGGTGTTTAAAAAAATCGGGTCTTTGATTGATCACGATTCTTCTCAAACTGCTTAACGTAAAAAGATGCATTTTGACACACAGATTGGTGGTAGAATGTAGAGGTTGGATAAGAAGGAATTTTTTATTTAAAAAAACGGTTTGTTTTTCAGAAAAACGCTTAAGCTCGTGTATTTTATTTGGTTATTTAACATATTTTGAGTTTTCTTAAAAATGTATACAGGGTTTTTCAGAAAATCGGGCCACTGATTAATCACGATTCTGATCAAACTGCTTGATGTAAAAAGCTGAATTTTAGCATACAGGTTGATTGTAGGGTGTGAAGGTCCGATAAGAAGAGTTTATTTCAAACATCAAATTACAAGAGGATGAAACCGCCCCTAAATAATACAATATTTTTTATTTAAAAAACGGTTAATTTTTCAAAACAGCGTTTGATCAGGTATATGTCATTTTAATTTTTTTAAATGTATACAGGGTGTTCCAAAAAATTCCGGAAATAATTTATAAACAAAAATCTCTCAAGCCCCTGTTGACAAAAATTGAACGAAAAAGCAACAACGTGGTTTCTAAAATTTATAAAAAAATAAGGTGATCTAAGTATCAATTTATATCCCTTTCGTTAGCGAACGAAATCGCGGGTACTCGTTGGAATGTGTTTAACTCACGAAAATAATTTAAGGAAAAAATGTCTCAAGCAGAAATTTGGACGGTTCGCATAATTATTTAAGTAATAGCAGCAAAATGGCATTAACAAAAATATACTATGCTAATATTTAAAAATCTACAGGTATAGCGCACGCTAGAATTTATAATTAAATAACTAAATATAACTTTCATATTGTAGTATGTAAAAAAATACCAGTTGTGTAAATTGAATGTATTCAATATTAATGGACAGTGCCTATTTAATAGTTAAATGTAAGTTTATTTTCACGTTTTTTTTCTAAATGTTCATAATCTTTTTGATGCAAACATTGCATATGTATTTACCTTTTGTTTCGATTATGTATTATTTGTAAATTACATGTTTTGTTTGACAATTTTGAAATAAAGTCATTAGATTTCAACTTTGCTTTAATTATCTATATTCTAGTTACTGCAAAAAAATAAAAGCTTTAATGAACAACATATTTCTTTTGGTGGTACACCTGGTGTACAGCGTATCTCAATATCTAGGGTGACAATTGGGAGAAGCTATACAACATACGGAAAAGTTTAATTTGTGCACAATCAAATGCCGTTTTGAAATTGAGGATATTTATATGTTCTCTTATTAGAATTAGAAAAGAAGTACCTAGTTCAAAAATATTTCACTTTTTTGTTCTACTCCAGAAGTTATTTAAAAATCCATGCTCACTGCTATTTTTTTTGTCATAAATTAGCACTGATGAAGAGTCTTATTTGTCAGAAACATTGGAAAAACGCTCAAATTTGGGACACCCTGTATCTTTATTAGTTCAGAACAATGTAAAAAATAAATTTTGTCTTAAAAAAAGGTAAGTAACAATAATTTGTAAATTAAAATTTAGATTTAAACGTAGACCTAAAACAATCTGCTTTATTTTGTAATCATAAAATAGCACAAGGTTTTTTTCCTATTGTCAAGACTCATATTTGAGGAAAACATGTCTCAAACGGAAATTTGGACATTTCGCATAATTATTTAAGTAATAGCAGCAAAATGGCATTAACAAAAATATACTATGCTAATATTTAATTTTTAAAGCTACCTACAGGTATAGCGCGAATTACGGACCTGGAAGATCCTCAGTAATATATTATTCATTGCCCTTATACAAATAATTTACTTTTCCCATGATGAATATTGTTAGCTTTAGATTGTATTAACGATGTTTTGATAAGTATGAAAACAGACTCGAAGTCCAACGATTATCATAATTACTCTTAATTGTGCTATTAGGATAAGTTATAAACTTTTTTAAAAATGTAGTTTCCGGTTTTGAAAACTTAATTCGCGCGCTAAAATTTATAATTAAATTACTAAATATAACTTTCATATTGTAGTATGTAAAAAAACACCAATTGCGTAAATTGTATGTATTCAAAATTTATGGATAGTACGTATTTAGTAGTTAAATGTAAGTTTATTTTCACGTTTTTTCTAAATTTTCATTTTATTTTTAATGCAAACATTGCATATTTATTTGCCTTTTGTTTTGATTATGTATTACTTGTAAATTACATGTTTTGTTTGAAAATTTTAAAATAAAGTCATTATATTTCAGCTTTGCATTTACCGATCTATGCTCTAGTCATTGCAAAAAAATAATATCTTTTATGAACAATATTTTTCCTTAATTTTTAATTAGTTCCGAATGATGTAAAAAATAAATTTTGTCTTAAAAAAGGTAAGTAACAATAATTTGTAAATTAAAATTTTAATTTTTCTGCAAAATTTAAAATGTATTGAACAAGAGTTATCTACGTTAATTTTTTAAAAAATTTATTTGGCCGTTTCTTTGTTGCCCCATCTTAAATTGATATCCATATTATCTTTCTTTACCTACTCCGTTGGTCAGCAGATATTCCAGATATTAAGTTTCAGAATGGTTTTCATTAACAATCCTTTTGTTGTTATGTATTATTTGGGGTTAAGATCCAGTAAAAAACAAAGGCCCTCTTTTAAATTGCCGACGTTTCACCAATGTATTGTTGCATCCTCAGGGCACATAGATTTTCTATCATACATGAAACCCATTAGTCTTTATCTGGGTCCGCAGATATTTCCTAACCTCAAACAATACACCACTCTAACATAACATGAAAATGGTTAACGAAAACCATTTAGAAGTTTCATATCTGGGAAATATCTGCGAACCAGAACGGAGTAGGTAAAGACTGAAAATAGAGGTATCATGCAGGATATAACATTTAAGTGTCCTAAGGATGCAACAATAAAGTTGCGAAACGTTGACAATTTAAACACAGACTTTTGCTTTTTTTTTTACTAAATCCTAACTCCAAATAATACACCACTCTAACATAAAAACAAGAGAATTGTTAACGAAAACCATTTAGAAACTTAATATCTGGGAAATATATGCGGAACAACGGAGTAAAAGTTCTGATAATGTGGGTTTCATGCAGGATATAAGATCTATATATGTGTCCTGAGGATGCAACAATTAAGTTGCGAAACGTTGACAATTAAAAAAAAAAATTTGTTTTTTTTTACTGGATCTTAACCACAAATAATACACCGCTCTAACAAACATTTTTTAACATTGTTCCGCTATATTGGATTTTAACCAAAATATTATCAGGCCATCCCCATATGACCCTTAATTTTTGGTCAAAATTTGAATCCAATCGGGTAAGTAGTATTTAAGCTATGTCGTGAAAATGAAGATCCGAAAAAATCTCGGAGAGTGATTTTTTCACGATTACAATACTTCCCTCGTTTTACACCAGTTGCGTACATTGTATGCATTCAATATTTATAGATAGTACCTATTTAGTAGTTAAATGTAAGTTTATTATCACATTTTTTCTAAATTTCCATTATCTTTTTAATGCAAGCATTGCATATTTATTTACCTTTTGTTTTGAGTGTGTTTTCTAAATTACGTTTTGTTTGACAATTTTGAAACAAAGTCATTATATTTCAACTTTGCTTTTACTTATCTATGCTCTAGTCAATGTAAAAAAAATTAAAATCTTTTATGAACAATATTTGTCTTTAATTTTTTGATTAAAAAAAAGCCATTTTAAACGAAAAATCGCTCACATGGTTTATAGGGTATGTCAATTTCTAGAGCGATCCAGCCACCGTATTCCCTCTACCAAAATATGTTATTAAGTTTACGATTCGACGATTCATCTCCGAACGATCATCATAAAGTGTGCATTTTAAATGGTCAAAAATGTTGAGTTCTTCTTAATAAACAGTAATTTTAATTCTAAATCCAACAGCGTATCACACTTTACATTTTTTCGATATTTCGGAGTAAAAAAATATCATCAATGGTACTTAATAATGATTGCTAAGGAACGGAAAGCCCGCGTCGGGTCAAAAATTTAATTATTTTTGTTATCTTCAAGCTAAAAGTGTGGTAACGGAAATGTAAAATTTATTTATATATCTACCTTTTTTATTAGAATCAGAAAAGGAGTACCTAATTCAAAAATGTTTAACTTTTTTGTTCTACTCCGGAAGTTATTTCAAAATTCATTCTCATTGCCATTTCTTTTCGTCGACAATACGACGTGATTAGATTTTTGACCCGATGTTTCGTTCCTCATCATGAAGAAGCACTGATGAAGGGTTTTATTTGTCAGAAACATTAGAAAAACGCTCAATTTTCGGACACTCTGTACCTCTATTAGTTCAGAATAATGTAAAAAATAAATTTTGTTAAAAAAGGGTAAGTAACAATACTTTGTAAATTAAAATTTAGATTTAAACGTAGATTTAAAATAATCTCCTTTATTTTTTAATCACAAAATAACACAAAGTTTTTTCCTATTGTCAAGACCAATAATTTCTATGGCCTTGTTAACGGCTAAAGCGATAGAATTATTATTAGATTAAATAATAACGTTAAGTGATCAATAAAGCATAATAATATTGCGCGGCACCATCTTCCACGAATCTCATCGTTTTCCGATTAACGCCGCAGCCGACGGTCATCACAGCGAGAGCCGAACGACTGCGAATAGGTGTTTTATACCTTTGCCGTAGAGCGGCTCCACCGTACAGCAGCCGAAACGTAAGTGGAATGAAATCAGCACTGCCACGAATTCGTCCATAAGGTTTCGCATCTTCCTTTTTCCTTTAATCAACGATATTATTAACTTATTAAATTTTAAATTGAATACCAATAATGGCCACAATCCGAGTCAGTCTGGCTGAACTATTAACGACATAGATACGCAGCCACTAAAAGTTTTTTTAGGGAATTTAATTCTCTATTTAGTTTTTTTTCTTAAAAACCAAGCATTTGGTAAATTTTCATTTCTAACATGTTGATTCTCCACTTTTTTATTGTTTTTACTTCCCTCGTAAAAGGGAAGTATTGTAATCGTGAAAAAATCACTCTCTGAGATTTTTTCAGATCTTCACGTTTCAGGCTCCCTAGATATCGAAAAACATGTTTTCTCAATTCCATAGGTCTGTCTGACAAAAATTAAGAATCATATCGGGATGACATGGTAACATTTTGGTAAAATCCAATATCGCGAAACAGAACGGCGGCCTAGTGAAATGTTAAAAAAATTATTACTAAAAGGCTACTTATCCAATTTATCTCTAAAATTGCAAAAAATCAACCATTATCTATGAATTAACTGGTAAAATTTTGGAACGAATCCAAGTTGGCGGAACAAGATGGCGGCTTAGTAAAATATTTAATAATTCAGCCTGAAACATTACTTAATGAACTGATTTCAAATTGTGTGCAATAAATAATTTTGGTATACAGAGCACTAGTAAAACTTTGATACTAATTCAAGATGGCGGAACAAAATAGAGGCTAAATAAAATATTTGGGTGAAAAACCACCCTCTCTGTCTGTCAGTTTATGGCATAGCTTAAAAAACTGCTTACCACATTGACTTCAAATTTTTGGCAAAAATTAAAAGTTCAATATGCCGGAATAAGGAGGCGGCCGCGGCCTAGTGAAACGTTAAAATAATTAAACTAATTATCCAGTTTACCTCAAGCTTTGCACAAAAATAAAGTGTTCTATAGGAATGAACTTGTAACATTTTGGTATGAATATAAGATAGCAAAACAAAAGTTAATAAAATATTTAAAAAATCAGCCTGGAAACACTACTTATTCGATTAATTTCAAATTTTGTGCAACCATTAAATGTGCTATAGAGATAAACTGGTAAAGTTGTGGTACGAATTCATGATAACGGAACGAAATGGCAGTCAAACAAATTTAAAAAAAAATTAAAGTAAAACAATTTTATTCAACTGACTTTAAATTTTTCAGAAAAATTAAATATGATATAGGGCTCAACCGGTACTAATTCAACATGGCGTAATCAAATGGCGGTGTGTGTTAACGTATAAATTACTTACTGAATTTATTTTAAATTAAGCCCAAAAATCAAGTGAGGCAGAAACTGTTAAATAATTAGGAATCCAATATGGTGGAACAATATGGCGCCGAATAAAATGTTTGAAAAGAAAGTATATATGTGTTACTAAAAGACTATGTACTGAACTAAATTGGGTCACACTTTACTATTCCTAGTAAAGGAGGAGGGGAAGTTCCGGGTAAAGGAAATTTACCTAGTTAATATTTTGTAAGAATCACATTCTTTGCATTTCTCTAGAACTAATAGAATGTTTGTCAGTCACACTAAATTTACTGGAGAAGCGTACATGCTACTAGTAAAAGCCAAAACGTAACAAAAATGGTAACATAAATTAATATGTGTAATACATAGTTTGTTCTGCAGGTTGTAAGCTTCTAAAAAATGAAATAAAAAATTTAAATTTTATTTAAAAAAATTATGTTGACCCACCAAAAATGAAATATCATATGCCTAATCTAAGATCGCTTTTATTACCTACCGTTTAAGATATCGCAATTGTGAGGACCTAACGTGCTACATGTTGTACATTATAATAAAAGAAAATAGATAATTACTTAAAGAAATGAAAAATTTGCTAAGGCTTTTTGCCGATATTTTCACTAAAGAAAGCCAAAATACAGAATAAGTATAACACCTCCCAATTTGTTAACAATGCTTAAGGGTCTTATTGAAGACAGCCCCCTTTTTTAAGTGGGCTTTTAAAGAGATCGCAATCTACTTTATAGATTTTGAACACAAAAGAGTGTTGAAAAATGACTTGAATTCCGTTAAGGAAGTGTTTACAAAATATCCTTACTTATGGTCAGCATGCGGTCCTTAAGGATACAAAGAAAAGGTGTCTGTAACTTATTGTTCATTATTTTTCAAATCGGATTATTTCTAAGCACTTCCCTTCGACCGTTTCTAGTGCTGAATAATTATTGTATGTGTTTATTTGACATGAAATGTAGGTACTGAACTACTAAATATTAGAGGAAAAAGCCAAGGGTAGATTTAATTATTCTGTCAATATGGTTTTGACAGACAAACAAATAATCGTTAAAATATATTACTTATTATGATTTATATCGACCTACTTTTGTATCAAGGCAATGAAATTGATTATCTGCTTATGATTTGATACGTTTAAAATATGGAAATTAATTATTTTCTATTAAAAATACTTCTCTTTAACTATCGGCGCACTGAGAAGTCCCCACAGGATGAAAGCGCTTGTATAACTGCTCTGTGTCTATAAAACTCAAGGTAAATGACAACATTTTCTTTTTTTTCTCCTTAAATGATATTCTTTATAATATATATCAAAAGATTCTGTGGACGTCTGTCCAGTCTTAGTTCACGTGTTAAGATATGTAATTGACTTGAGAAGTAGGCCAAAATTAAATTTCAAAATTTGGCCTAATCAGCAGATCCTCAACAACAGCCGAAAAAAATCAAGTTCAAAAGGTTAGCCGTTTATTGTAATTAGTGCAGCTAGCAATAAAAGCAAAAATTATTTTTTCGGGCATTATGCAGTTAAATTAAAATCATTGTTGTTAACTATGGTACACTACACGATCGGTAACCCCCAGACTATAGGCACTGCTATTCAACTGGGTCGTATCTGGGAAGACTTGCGCTCAGGACAAGGTTCTGATACTCTGTGTACAAGGAAAGCAAATAAAAACCTTTTTTTGGTTAACTCAACACTCCTTGCCTACATGGTATTAAGACATATTTATAAAACGAAAGTCGAGGATTTGAAGTAGGTAAATATAATATTATTTAAGGTGAGAACTGCGCACCCAAGAGCTTGAGACTATGACGTGAGCCATGTTGCCCTACGAAGTTGCTACTCAATTAGTGACGGAACTGCAGGCAACATATAATATTACAAATAGTGACCAACCAGTGCGAAATAAACTCCATGAAGCCGACCAATTTAGTCCCATAGATACCTCCGGCTTGAGAACATGTGAACTGGCGCCAGCAAGAATGAGATCCTGTGCTTTTGAATGACTACTCCATTTTTGGATTCCATCCAAATTCAAGGTCACTGAAGATGAGGAGACTGAATATGTAGAACGACAGTATTCAGCTATCAAGATGGGACAATTATGGGATGGAGACGTATCAGTATAAAAGACGAACTAATCTCGTTTTGTTGGATGGTTTTCTAAACACTCTGTCAAACCAATATTCTACAACCAATAGTTGTTCCATATGCTGTAAATATAGATTAATGTTTTGGAATGTCATAAAATATACAAAAATAAACTGTGTAAATAAATCAAAATAAAGGTTTTGTTTTAAGAGTAAAAAAATGTCGCTAAAACTTGCTTTATTTTATTTTTTTAAGAAAAAAACATAAGGCAAAATATAAATTAAACTCTGGCTGATAAACAAACTAACCGCACCGGTCATTGTAACTTCGATTCTAACCAAGGATCTAAAGCCCGAGTTTTAGATAGTCACGTCGTCAATTTATAGTTATCAGGTTCGGTAAGTGCTCTAGAAGAGTAACTAAAAGGGCGAGATATCGATGGGTAACTGATATTTTCGAAAGGTAGCTGAGAACATCGATAGTTATGGATAAACGGATTACATATCAAAACGGAAATTATGCGCCATATAAAAGTAAGGACCTTTTTTTTGCTCTTGTAGTAGTAGCAATGAATATATCGATAGGTAGCAATGAAAATTATCGATAAGTAGCAATGAAAACTATCGATAGGTAGAAATACCTTTCAATAGGTCGATAACTATTGACATATCGAGAAATAAAATATATCCATAGGTAATGTTTATTGTCTAGCGATAGATAAAATTTAACATCGCCTATTCCTAGCATAGTAGCAAAATATGACTTTTTCATCGAATGCAAATTTGTTAAGTTCCGTTGAAACCAGAAGTATATTTAGAAATAAAAAAGTTGTTCTCCTTCCATTACTTAAAAACTAGAGGAATAAAAATGAAGGCATAATTATTCAGAATATCTTTCAGAATTCAGTGCTTATATTTAATGTTGCCGTGTAAATTAGAGAGAAAACGCTGTTTCCTAGATTAGAAGAAAATTAATAGTTCATACAGTCTACATTTAAGGACAAACTATTTACATTACGTTAGTATTAACACTATATAACATTGAATTCTAAGAACTCTTTAAAACTATAAAAAGCATTGTCTATTAATATGTGTCTTATTTTTCTGCTATTATCCGGAACGGAAAGGTTTTTTTATGACTTCAGGAAGCCTATTCTAAATCAAGGGACCATAGTAGTTAACTGAAAGACGACGTCTCTGCAGGTAGCCCATTCTAATGTCTTTACCCTATCTTGAAGGATAGCTATGATAACAATTATTTAAATTATAGCGGCTTAGGTTCTTGCGAGTATACAGAAGACATTCATATACATATCTTGCTGAAATTGTAAAGATTCTTAGTTCACAGAATATTGGCCTGACATCCTCCCTGTAGCCCCTTCCCGCAATAATTCTCATAGCCCTACGCTGTAAATACTGAATGTTATGCCTGGATTAAGACTGGAAAAGAGAGACCCCTAACGAGGGTGAGCAATAGAAATATGCTTTTAGAGAGTCTGCCAGCTATATAATCAATATGTTTCTCGATTGTGAATGGCGGGTTCAGATGTACACCCAAAAAACTTTGCCGTCTCGGGATTATTGTTTCGGATCTCTTTAAGTCCAAAGATTATTCTTAAGGTCTTATCTATATTATACGCCAAATCCAGCAATTTGTGTAGTTCCCTATTCCTTCTTGCCAGTGTGATATTGTCAGCAAATAGCCATAATATCGATACTGGTGATGGATACCGCAGATTATTTATATAGATAAGAAACAATACAGGTCCCAGTCCTTATTAGCCCACTTTGAATAATATTCAAATTTTACATGGTCTGCTGTCTTCGACCCATGAGGTGCTTATTAATTTAATGGTTGATCCTTTAAGGTCATAGCACTGAAATTTGTCCAATAAGATCTCATGGGACACACAGTCAAACGACTTTGAGAGGTCACAGATTGTTTTACTAACATACTGCTCCCCCTCAAAAACCCCCACTATATACCTCCAGCATGTCCACAACGGCGTTTGTAGTCGAACCATTTTTACCCTAAAACCAAACTGACATATTGTAAAGAGACTATTTTGTACGAAGTACTTAAAGAGCTGTTCCTTCAAAACATATCCGTAAACCTTAGCGAGGACTAAAACCAATGATATAGGCCTATAATTATTTGCATCACTCTTGACGCCCTTTTTCTATATTGGTACTACTTTTGAAACCTTCAGAGCGTTAGAAAAAATTCCGCATCTAATGCTATAGTTAATTAGCTTGGTGATTGATTTTATTAATTGATGTTTAAGTTGCTTAATAATGGGAATATTCCTCGCATATATGTCGCTACTTACTTTGTTTTGCAAAGAGTTTATTGTGTCTCTCACCTGTTCAAAACTCACCTCTTTAAAAGAAAAACTTACATTTGTCTCTATATCCGTCTACGATACTCAAGATGATTCCTGTCAACAGCCGGAACCGAAGGCAAAACCTTCTCAGCAAAGAACCGATTGAACTGCTCAACATACAAGGATTTCTCCTGACTGGACCTGCTGCTGGCTCCTCTATAAGAATTTATAACCCTCCAAGAAGACTTAACTACATTATTTGAGTTTACTATATGGTCAGTATAAGCATGTTTTGCAAGAAGCAAAGTTTTTAAAAGGCCTGCTCTGTCAACATTATCCTCCTGATAATGTAAAAAGTCCCACCACTGATTCTCCAGAGCCTTATAAAGTTTCCACATAACTGCTCTCGTCAGTGGTCTATAGTCAGTAAAAGTTCTCTCGGATTTTTCAACATGGATTGAGACCTCAATATCAACTGCAAAATCGTCAGAGAGTCTAGAATTATAAACATTGGTGTTATAAGAAAAATATAAACATATTATCGATGCAGTTGACATTTGGTTTTGAAAATATTTTCTGTTCCAAGTTGTAAGATGGTATTCACATATCACATCACATTATACTTTTTAGCTTGTGGGTCCAATAAGAATGCTTCGGTCTCTTCAATTTTGTTTCTAAGTGAACGGATATTTAAGTGAAGCAATTATTTAATATGTGAATGTGTCATCCACTACTGGTGTCCATTGAAGTTCTAATGTTTCCCCATTGACTGCAAGACTTGCGGTATTTTAATTCTAAGTCAGTCGGCATTTTGGTAACACAAAGAAAAAAGTGAGACTGACAACAATGCATCTACATCTCTAATGGAGATTGGTCGGTCTTTCACTGCATTATTGTTTGATATAAAAAAGCCCATATAATAACTCTTGTTAATTTTGCTGCATAGTTGCTGACATTGGCTCACTATCTCATGAAAAAGTGAGATTTTGGTTTTTTGATAATTAGTGTCAAAATTATTATTTCTTTTATGCTTGAACATCATTGCAGTACCCCTGGCTTCCTCGCTACGTATAATCAGAACTTGACGCTTTCGTTTTATAGACGAAGTAACAGCAGTTGATAATGTGTTTGAGGGATATATAGAATCATGTAATTGTCTTCTAGGCTGGTCGTTGTTATCATTCATTGACTGTACTTCTGATATTATCTGCCTCATTTCTTTTAGTGTCTTGACATATATTTCGTTTTCATGTTCTAGGGTCCTGATTGTGGTTATCGTATTTTTGTTGAGGTCATTGCAGTTTTTCCTTCAAGATCTGTTTGTGTCATTGCACGATTCCAATGCAGAGGTCCGTTCCTTTTTTCTGATTCTCATTGTCTGAATATCTTTTTCTAATGCATTATTAAGTTGGTTTAGTGTACCTATCTGTAACAAAAATACTTTCTTCGCCTCCGAGACACCGTTATCATATATCTGACTACTCCTTTTTAGCCTTTTTATATGCTCGCCATTTTCTTCCAATTACTTTTGTAGTTATATTGTCTTATGAGCCCGAGTTCTTGATTATTGTTGTCTGATTGACAAGTATTGGAATACAACATTTTATAACCGGCCAACTTTACTATTTGCGTCGTCCTATCCAGACAGCTGGGATGAAATACAGCATAACATTAAAAGCAGCGATAATTCAAGAACTCCTTGTTTCATGCAGCATTTCAATTGACGTTGCATTTTGGTTCTGAGTTGAACTGAACAGTATTGTTCCGTCTTATTATGTTAGAGATAATAGTTCGTATTTTTCTTGGAAAATTCCAGGTTTCGGATTTGTAGGAACGGTGGTATTGAAATCTGTATTGTTTTAATATGATATTGAAGAAATATACATTAAACAAAACAAAAACATTAAAGGTCATTGACCTATGTTCTTTGTAAACAAAACCAAAGTGTTACTTTTTCACAAAAAATGGAACTCCAAAAAATGTTGTAATAAATCCACTCAGTGGAAACAATAATAAAACACAATGGTCACTGCTGGCTTCTTATCAGTAAATTTGCATATTTAAAGATGAAGATTAATAAATTCTAAATTGTAATATTTTTTTGTAAGTGGATTTTTTGACTTAAATTAAATGTGCATTCCAATTTTTCAAATAACTGGTTTATTCAAAGGACTATGACTTTGAATCTTTCACTATATGCACAGTTTTTCTTTATTATTAAAATAGTACCAAACACATATATTATAACACAAAGAGAGCCATTAAAAAAAAAAGATGATTTTGTTGCCTAACCGACCCTCTAAGTACTTTTTTAATACATATTTTTGTTCTAGAGCTTGATAATTCGAATTCAAAGTCAGTTTTAAATATGATGGCTTTTTCTATTAATGACAGTGGCGGCTATTCAAGTGAAGTAGGTGAAGTGCTACTTCAGCAGGAAAAATAAACAAGCAAACATCTAACTATATGTATTATATATCTCTTAAACTTTAAGTTTTTACATTCATTTATTCACCTAATTGGCAAAAAATAAAATGTACATCTCAAATAAATATTTTACTTGACCGTTGGCGGCATGTCTTTTTAAAACTTTCAATCGAACGTTATTATAACAACTATAACAGTGGTGCAAACCGCTTCGACTTTGCTGGAGGTGCTATGTTTAGTTTACGATTTTCCTACTACGTGCCATGACAATGCGTTCGCGATGACGTCGAGCACATGGAAGAATAATGTTAACCAGCGCCATACAACGTTCTCGGTGAATTGCTAATGCAGTACACTACACCCACGTGCCGTTCAGTTTGGGGTGGTTGTTATATTTATTTATGGTGTTGTTACAACTTTATTTCGTGTCGGGTTTTTTTTCTTTTTTTTTTCGCGGATTTCGCTGCAACAGGTTAGTTCCTTTGCAGTTTACTTGACTGTTTTGTGTTATATTTATTTATAGTGTTGTTACAACTTTATTTGTCATTAATTTACATTATTGATGAATCCGATCACGGATGTGGTTTGCATTTTGTTGGAAACTCCATTTAATCGATGGAAGGAACAATATCAGAGTTTTAATCGTCATCCTGGTTTTCGGCGTACAAATGGTTATGTAGTAGTTAGTTAGTAAATAACAAAAATTGTTTTGCTGGTTTTGCTTACTAGTTTCCAATAAATATTCAGTGTGGAATAAGGAAGGATTTGCAGGTATGTTAAATATATGAAGGTCTTTACATAAACATGAAGACTCAACGGAGCATTTAAAATGCGAATTAATGATAAAAACATTTGTAAAAATCAAAGCACTATAACTGACACTTTAAAAGAAAATGCTAAACTATATAAAATACATTTTAACGAAAACGTCCGATTAAATAGACTATTTATGTCCTTGGTAATTGACGCAGTTTTGTACCTTGTAACAGTTTAATTTTGTTATAAGTGCATTTCATTGTATGATTAATTTAATATTATAATCTACTACTTTAGTATTAAGTTTAGTGATTAATATGTACGCCTTGTTGGTTTGATTTACTTAGATTTTAGTAGTTTTCTTATTAGAAGCCGTTACATTGTTCATATTTAAGCGAAATATAAATTCAACACCTTTTGCAGCAAATTTCGGTACACACAGTGTCACCTCTCGATAAGTAGTTAATTTTGTACCTATATCTGAACTCAAGATATAAAGGAATAATTTTCAGTAAATGGTATAAGTTTAGCGTTCGTTCATAGATGTCGCCAAAAAAAATCAGTTCAAATATAATTGTTGGATTTATTTAATTTTGCCGAATTTAATAATTATATACTGTATAAGAAAAACTTCAAATAGCACTTTAGACAAACTATATATTTCCCATATATTTTACAGAGTAGATATAAATTAAATTTTATTAATTTTGAAAACCTGTTTTCGAGTCCTTTATACAAGTCTTGGCATTTTCGTTTTCCTTGGCTAGATATGCTCCATTTTTAGATTCGAGCGTATATTTTGTATAACTCTTCTGTCGCTGTAAAAAAAAACAAAATCATTAGTACCCCAATAAATTCTTTGATACAAAATCCATATTATGTATTAATATTGAACTGTAAATACTTGTACAAAAAAAAAGGTTGCCTTGATAAATATTTCTTTTCAGATATACCTAGGATTATTTTTAGACTATAGATACTATATATACACACCACTTCATACTTTCTCTTAAATCTGCATTTTATTATTCGTGTTCCCTTTTGCTGTGAATATGTAACATATAAAGGTATTTTCATTTAAGTTAGACATAAATAACCCATAGGTATTCCTCGATTCAATATTAATATTCTTACCTTTTTTTTCTGAGACTATATAACTACAGCCTTCTTATAATTTCTATCAATGTCTGATGTTCCGAAATTCAGATCGACTTTTGTTTTGCCCATAGTTGCATAATTACTTGGAGCCTATTATAAACTGAAATTTCGTTACGTCTGCGTCTGATGCATTTCCTAAAATAAATAGTTAATAATTGTGTGAATAAATTCCTGTTTTATGGTTAAATAATGAGTTTATACAGTTGGGAAAATTCTATTAAATTAAACTCAACTTACGTTTCATTTTTATGGCATTTAACTACTCCTGCATTAGCACATCATTTTTTTGACTCTTTGGTACTCTACTCCGGACTAATATTTGACTTTTCTGAGTGGTCCTTTTCCATTAGTACTAGAGTAATTAATTAAATATTATTTGTTTATTTACGTTTCCATTTCGCCTAGGCGTTGCTTTTAAATTTCAGGTTAGTTGTTTCTGTCAATGTTATTATTGCGTCGTCTCGGAATTTTTCGGATCTATTCGGCTAAGAGTTAGATTATTTTTACTTTTGAAAAATAAAAAATGTGTGGACTTGAGAATGTACTCATTAACTTGTTTTATTTACAAGAAAAGCTGGTAACAAACTAAGACTAAACTCTAACGTGAGGTGAGTATATATAATATTTTTAAAGATAAATCCTGGTATGAACTGATAAAGTACGAGAAAATGACAATTTAACTATATTCGATTTATATCTATATTTGATAATGTTCAGTATTTAAAGATAAGTTACGGTAATAATATAATTCAGCTAAAACTCGGACGTTATCATTTAATATATTAATGTCCATGTTAACAGATAAACTACGGTGTTTAGCAATTCAGCAGTTCCTCGCATTTTATCTTGGTGCGGTAGTCTGGTCAGGGTTGGATTCAGGCTGGTTGTCTCGTTATACGTAACTCCTCCCAACGAAGATAAAGCCTGAGGGTTGGATTGGTTGGTTAAGGCTCTTCCATCTCGATTTCAATCTTCTTGGAATCTTTTTTCCTTCGAGGATAAGGATACGGATAGCAAAGTCTATAGTAGCAGGTAACTCCCAGAAGTAGTAGACCTGAGATGGTGAGATATACAATGACGTGAACCCATATAGGTACGGAAGTTTCTTCTGTGGAAGCTTCTAGAATATTCATTTCATGTTGGGTATTTAGTCTCGTAGTGAGTTGCTGGATTTCTTCCAAGTCTAGGTTGGATAACTGAATTGTTTTTGATCGTTCTGGCAATATTGACATATTAAGTTGAGGTAATTCAATAACTGTGGCTTGCAAAACATCTTCATTCTCAGAAGAGAACATTTCTTCGCCCATGGACACATGACAATTGGTTGAAACAGTTATTAAATAGCTTCCTGCATCTAACTTGTGATGTTTTTCGCTTAGACAGTTTTCAGTAACGGTTGTTTGATTTGGGGTGCTAAAGAGAATATGATGAGGTGTTACTTGGTTGGCAATTTCTCGATTCAGGTGGACTGGAATGACACTGCAATTGTTTGGCTGATTTCTTCTTATGATGTTGACAATACAGTCTTCTTCAATCTTGAGATGATTAGTGCAGTAATACTTGTCCTCGGCTTCGTTGCATGGATATTCTTCATATTGATAGAAGTTGTCTCTCTCATTTAGGATAAGGTATGGTTTTTGGGGAGAAATTATTTTGTTCTCAATTGGAATAGGGTAAATGAAAAATGTATTAAATTCCAATGGTTTTAAGATTGGAAAATGTATAAGAAAGATAATTTTATTCTCTTTAAAAAGCAACTGAACTCCCAAAAAGGTATAATAATTGTGATAATTTTTAAACTGAACTAATTGACCCTGATGATACAAATTATTTATTTTGACAAGTATAGAATTTAAATTGTCTAGAGGTAAGAATGAAGGATGAACTTTATTTAAATTTGCAAAGGTTATAGCATTGATAATTTGATTTAAGTGAATTTCAAGTACCAAAAGAGAGTTGATAATTAGATTTAAAGCATTGACGTCATTAATTGATTTATAGTAATCTTTTATGATTTGTTCAATAGTTAAAAGATCAGATTTAACTTGAGAAAGCTTATTATTAGTTTTTGTCATAATTTCTTTTGCTAGGGAAATTTGCTCATTAATTTTGTCTCGAAGTAGATATTCATTTTTGTTAAGATGATTTAAAATTAGATTTATTCTTTTACCGTCTTCAGCATCTAGTGTACCAAACAACCATTTCGAAACCTTACCTCCTAAATTTATCAGACCACGTTTTGATCTTTTATTTAACGCAATATCATTTAATGTATGATTTAACGTAATAACATTTAATGTATGATCAATGTGATACAGTAGAGTTTGAGCTTGATTTATTAAGTTTAATGTGTGATTACCAAGATTTTTCTTAGATATAATAAAATTAAGGTGTTTGTGTATAATATTTCTTACATTACTAAATTCCGATATATTTAAGTATGATACAAAGGTATGTTTACTTAAAATTATTCTAGTTGGTTTCAACCCTAAAGGCAAGACAGGGTTAGTAAGCTTCTGAATAGAGGATTCAGAATAGTGGTTAAGTAGGAAAATAAGAAGGACGAGAGAGAGTTTCATCTGAAACAATAGAAAGAGTATTAACATTTTTTACGCCTTTTAAGGTTGTGTTTTGAATATTTTGAAGTATCTGTTTTAACTTTGTTAGCTATTTGAGCTACAGGATTTATTTTAGTAAATCACGGAGCTAATTTGTCTCGAGGTCGTTCTTTATGATAAACATCATCATCTTTGGACACAATTATCGGGTCTTTTCTTTGCTCATTAATTTTCTCTAACTGGTTTTGTTTCTTCTGATCCATTTTCTCTTTAATTTCATTATATTTCTCTTTGAGTTTTTCCTTGTGTTGTTCGACGTACTTTGAAACTATATGTTTTTCTTCTACGTCGAATGGATCTTTTGCATTAAAATGACCAGTTACAACTTCAAATGGAGTATGTTCTGTTGCGGAATGTATAGAGTTGTTGTAATGGATAAGGGAGTATTTTATGAGATTAGCAAGTGATTCTTTGGGGTATTGTTGAGTTTTAATTCTGATTTGCTCTAGCAGAGTGGAATGAAACCTTTCAATATAACTATTAGAGTTCGGATTTTTTGGGGTAGTATAATGAGTTGTTATTTTATGTAACTTGCAGAAATCGGTGAAGTTGTTATTATTGAATTCCATTCCATTATCGCAAACTATCATTTCTGGAAGACCATAATGTGATATAAAGCTTAACAAACCATCAAGAATGTTGACAGCGTTTATTCCTGGAATATGATAAACCTGGGCAAATTTCGAAAAGGTGTCTATAACTGTTAAAAATTTTTCTTTTGAAACTGATAGGGTATCTATATGGATTCGTGCGAAAGGTTTTGATCCGATGGGTATGGCTTGAAATTTCATTTCATTGGGATTTCTCTCGTATTTTGATTTTTGGCAGATGCTACAATTATTAATATAATTAGTAGCGTCTCTAACTAATGTTGGCCAATAATAATTTTTTTTGAGTGATTCTATGGTAGTTGTAATTCCTCGATGCCCTGTTTTATAAACATGGTGATAGTTCAACTTATCTTGTTGTTCTGATTGTTTTGTGACGTCAGTTACCCTTGAGGGGCATATCATAAGCTTTGAAGCGATTCTGCCAATTTTTTCCTGTATTTGTCGAAGAAAATATTTTTCATCCTCTTTATTTGGAAAATGTAAGTGATATGTTACGTCGTTTCTGAGATTAGCTATAAATTCTTCTAAGTCTTCATTCATGAACCTTTTTCGAAAATGAATGTAGTATATATTATTTTCAAATATTTTTTCTTTAATAAATCTAGGCACAGGTGAATTGTCTGATATTTTCACTATCATTTGATGTTTATAGTAATTTAAGGGTTTTTCACAATAAGGATATGATAGCAAAGGTGGTTTATCAGACGAATGTACTGTAGTAACATTGTTTTCAAGGAAATCTTGTATTGACATATCAATATCACCATTAAATGTAGGAATGATATCTAAAAATAGTCTTAACTGTTGATAGTTCGTTTCGTTTGGCATGTTTGGCGATGATATATCAAAATTAGATAAGCCATAAGTTAAATTTTCTACTTCAACACTGGTTTGAGAACTTTCACCAAGCTCAAAATTAAAAGCAGTTATTGGAAAATCAAAAGGAGATTTTTCAGAGCTTTCAGAACTTTCTGATTCAGATTCAGAATCAATTTTTCTTAAATTTATAATATTTCGTCTATATTTTTTGTTTTTTCTAGAAATTTTTTTCAAACCTCTAAACATTAGAAATTATTCATATTTAAGAGTGAGTCAGAGAAAAAATAAAAATATAAATAAATAAAAATGGGTATCATAAATAAGAGACACGCACTTCAATAATATAAAAAAAATAATAAAAACAATTTTTTACCATGAACGAAGTTTCTTCTCTTGCACTAAGCACCCTGTAGGATATACGGTCCTGAGGAATGCTGCAAGCCAGTATTTGGATGACAACACCAACACTCTGGCCCCTTGATGCTTCTTGAAGGAATATACGGTCCTCTTCTCGATGCACCTCACAAAAATTAAAAAAAATTGCAGACAGTCCTGTTGAAGAATTGAAATTCACCAGTCCGTTGTGTGCTTTCCCGGTATAAAGGCACTACACTCAACTTCTTGTACAGGAAATATCCGTGACCGACTGCGCCAGTTAGATTATTTTTACTTTTGAAAAATAAAAAATGTGTGGACTTGAGAATGTACTCATTAACTTGTTTTATTTACAAGAAAAGCTGGTAACAAACTAAGACTAAACTCTAACGTGAGGTGAGTATATATAATATTTTTAAAGATAAATCCTGGTATGAACTGATAAAGTACGAGAAAATGACAATTTAACTATATTCGATTTATATCTACATTTGATAATGTTCAGTATTTAAAGATAAGTTACGGTAATAATATAATTCAGCTAAAACTCGGACGTTATCATTTAATATATTAATGTCCATGTTAACAGATAAACTACGGTGTTTAGCAATTCAGCAGTTCCTCGCATTTTATCTTGGTGCGGTAGTCTGGTCAGGGTTGGATTCAGGCTGGTTGTCTCGTTATACGTAACTTAAGACTTCCATATTAACTTATTCTCGAAACCCTCCATCCGGTAATTCCTCATATCAAGAGCGCAGGCATCTTTTTCGCTGTTGCCAAGTCTATTCCTGCATTATTTCCTGTATCTTTCTCAACCAATGGAGGGATTGTTTTTCTTGTCTAACATGTTAATCTTATCCTTGTTTTATTCCGTCTATGTGCTCTTTTGGCAAGGTTGTTAGCACCTGACATATTCTAGCCAATGGTATTCCACCACCTTAGTTAACCAAAGTTCTAGATGGAAAGGAAGCTGGGGGAACACATTTTTCACTTTTCTGGTCACCTGCAGATAAACCACAGGTCTTCAGCGCGGGTCTGAGGAAATAATCCAGGAAAATCTTGGAAATCCGTTAGCGGGATTTTTCCTCAACACCGCAATAGTTGTTCGGGCACATTATAGTTTGCACTGTGAGTGTTATTTTTCGTGCTAGAAAATCTCTCTAAGAGAGGATTTGACCTGAAGATTGGACCAGACCGCCATTTTCCATGCCCTTGTACTTGGCACGTGAAACCACTTTTTGACTAGAACTGAGTGACCCTATTGGATAGGTAATTTGCTTTAATATCATTTATCCTGAAAAGGGTATCTTATTTTTTCTTAAATGTTGCTTTTCGTAATTAGGTAACTTTTCTCATTTTTTTTTTTTTGGAATTAACTTTTAATCGGGTGAGACGATTTTTTTTTTTTGATGCAACAGGGGCTAGTTTTTATATATATATTTTTGAAATCTTAAATATTAAATGCAAGTGTAACGAATTCATACGAAGACACATTTTTAGTTTGAATTTCGTCGAACATCTTTTACCTCAGTAATTTGATTAATTTCCTATTAGATTAACCATATTTTGTGGATCGTAAATTGGCTCTATTTTATTTTAAAATAAAACCACACTATTTAAGCAGCTTGCATAGTGTGATTTGATTACTGCATTCGTTCTTTTTAATAGATAATAAACAGATTAATAAATGGCTTGCAGAGGTTTTCAGTAACAATTAAGTATGACGTAAATTGCTTTTCTTTTAGTTTATGGTATTTTTTTTGCATTTTGATTTGCCACTGGAAAATAATTAGTTAAATAAAACCCTTTTTTTTTAAGCTGGTTATATTAAAATTTAAATATATTTGTGCCTTTTGATTTTTCTTATTGCTGCCTT
Organism: Kuschelorhynchus macadamiae; assembly: GCA_030620095.1. Classification (NCBI taxonomy): domain Eukaryota; kingdom Metazoa; phylum Arthropoda; class Insecta; order Coleoptera; family Curculionidae; genus Kuschelorhynchus; species Kuschelorhynchus macadamiae. The sequence continues at coordinate 681,377 of JAUTXW010004403.1, forward strand.
ATTATATCTATATTTTTTGTACGTATTCTCACAACGTTTCGCTTAAATATTTGCTATTCTTCAGGTCTATACATACCTTCTTTTGTTAAGATTTTGCTTTTTTATTTTATTCTCATTTCTATTTAAATTGGCCGAGGTCAGTCTAAATTTTCTATTTATTTTATACTGAAAATTATTATAGTAATCGATTTTGTTACAAATTTATTTATTGTAAATTGAATTTAGTTATTGGAGTCAGTTATAATAATGTGCTTATATTTTTCTTACCCAACGTTTCGATTAATTTCAAGTCAGGGGCCAACTGTAAGTCACAGTCCTAATTTCAGGTCAGGGGCCAACTGTAAGTCAGTCCTAATTTCAAATCAGGGGCTAATTGCAACTGCAAGTCACAGACAATTTCAAGCCACGGACTTAACTTCAAGACTCGGGACTAATCCCATGTCACGGGCCTAGTTTGAAGTTAGGAGCGCTAGGTGCTGCTGGATTTGGTGACACTTATTGCTTACTTTTTTCTTTATGCCGTAACTGATAACATACTTATTGTTTTTTTTTTTCTTTTATACAGTAACAGATAAATAGATTTTTTTTTCTTAACTTTATTTGTGTGTTTTATTTAGCTCACTCTTTTTCTTTTAAAGTATCAAGAGGAAGCAAGTGCCGCGAAGATCAAGGGGCTTTCCAATTTAAGCCGTTATAAATTGGTGGCGCTCATTTCTTTTTTTTTCGTTTAAAATTTCTTAAGTTTTCTCACGCCCTACTCTCCGGGTTAATTGAGCTAGGGCATCTACATTGCACGCTCTGGTGACCACGAGCTGTAATCTTGATACCATTTTGTGATAGAAATAATTTAAAATTAAACAGTAATAATAATTATCAAATAAGAGCGTAGCCATCTTGCACCTTGGTTTTGAGAAAATCCAGGGTTACAATTTGGCGCCCAAACGTGTAGTGCCCTTTTGAAATTCTTTTACTTTCTTTAACTGATTTGCTTTTGCTGCTCTTTTTGCTTTTAATTTTTTTTTGAGCTTTTGAACTTAATGATTTTTTTTTCTGTAAATTGCATTGTTTTTCCCTGTGAGCTAAATAGACACCTTTTTGTTTACTATCCCTATTAATTTAATTTTTTTGCTTTATCGCTGATATTTGGTATTTGATTATTTATTTGCCTTTATGCATATTTGATTATTTGAGTGATATTTGTGATATTTGCGTATTTGATTTAGTTTTTACATTTGAATGATTATTTGCCTTTAGTAAGTGTTTATGATTATTGACTTAGATTACAATTTTATGGCTTACTGCTCTATTTTTTTGCTTTGATATATTTATTATCTCTTTTGCTTTTCGTGATATTTATTGTTTTGATCTTGCGTTTCTTTTGTTAATATTGTCACGATGGATTATAATATGCAAATCGGCTTCCTAAAAAAAGACATGTTAATCTATGAATTGTCGGTTCGTGGAATTCCAGCCGATGATAGTAAAACTGTGGACGAGTTACGTTCTGCCTTACGACCTGTTTTCAATCTTGAGAAAAAGGGCAAATTATTGACTTATCCTGCTTATAAACTAGATTTTAATGAAGAACGCGAATATATAACAAAAACCTTAAAAGAATTACCAGATTCAATCACCACAATCTCTGGTCAAAATGCTAAAAATACTTTTGATAGGATTCAAACGCGGTTAGTTCATCTTTTAAATCGTATAGATCGCGTCCCTGTAGAAAAATTAAATGAGGAATCGATAAAAGATCGAGCGTCTTTAATGGGCGAAATCCTCAGTACTCTTGACAAACTAGAGCAAACATCAAAAAGCGATCCTACCTTAAGTAAAATCTTTAGTAAATTTCAGATATCTGACTCTGATTCGGATTCGTCTGGTACAAGTGCCACTTCTAATAAAAATAAAGCGTCAGTATCATCGTGTAAGCAGTCTACGCCAAAGCATAAGCCTTCAGCTGTTTTCACTCACCTCTCTAGTACAAAAACTCAAAGAGTTGAAAAGTGGGGTCTTAAATTTACAGGTGACACTAAACATCTATCTGTTTATAATTTTTTGGAACGTGTCTCTGAATTGCGTATTGCTCGTGGTATTTCAGAAAAGGAATTGTTTGAGTCAGCTATTGATTTATTTTCAGGTCGCGCATTAAACTGGTTCCGCGTTAATTGCTCACGTTTTACTGATTGGAAAAGTTTATCAGATTTACTTTGCAGACATTTTGAACCCCCCGATTATCGTTCTCGGTTGTTTAAAGAAATTTTAGATAGAACTCAGGATCCGTCTGAAAGCATAGTAGATTATTTGTCAAGTATGAGTGCTTTGTTTAGGCGTTATGGTGGTATGTCGGAAGACGTTTAATTAGATATTATCTCTCGAGATTTATCTCCTTTTTATACTACTCAACTTAATGTGGTTAACTCTTTAGAGGAACTCGAGACAGAGTGTCTTAAACTGGAAGCTAAGAAATATCGTGCTGATCATTATGTTCCACCTTCTAGAAAACGCCATAATCTAGTTGAACCAGATTTTGTTTTCATAGCTTCTGGCTTCTGATTATTCTCCATATAATCCTGTAGCATATGTTGCTTCTGATTCATCCACCTCAACAGCAACTCCACTTCCCTATACAAATAGTACCCCTGTTGTCGAGGTTATTCAACAGCCTCCAATTGTTCCCCCAGCCAATCGACCTTCTATCCCAAGATCGTAAAGTTTATTGTTATCGCTGTGGTAAAGCTGACGTTACAGTCAGATCTTGTCCCAAATGTTCAATTTCGGGAAACGGTTTCCGGGAGAGTCGATAGGTCGTAAGATGTCTCCCACTTCAAATATTCTATCGACCAACGACACTTTTCTCAATCAGCACATTTTAGATTTTATTATTTCTCACGCTCATGGTGATGAACGCCCTTATTTAGAAATTTTTGTCTTAGGTCGTCCTATTTTAGGTTTATTGGATTCAGGCGCTTCTCGCACTATTGTTGGATAGTCTGGCTATAAGGTCTTACAGAATTTGGGTTTTAAAATCGTTAAACAGGAAACTAGATGCACCGTAGCTAATGGCAGCAGTTGCGTCAGTAGTGGGTTTGTTCAAACTCCTGTAACCTTGTTAGATAAAACTCGTATGGTTGATATTTTGGTCATTCCTGAGCTTTCGCACCAACTCATTTTAGGTATTGATTTTTGGAAGGCCATGAAGATTGTTCCAGATTTAAGGAAAGATGTTTGGCACTTCGCCAGTGATATAGGTTCTTCAGAGATTTGCTCCGTCGTGGATGGCACTACACTGTCCCCAGATGATAAAACTGCTCTGGATGCACTGGTCAAGGAGAAAATCTCATTGATGGGTTCCGATCTTGGCTGTTGTAAAGTAACTGAGCATATCATTGAACTTGAGCCCGGTACTAGGCCTATTAAACAAAGGTACTATCCTGTTTCTCCTTTTAAGCAGAACATTATTGACCAAGAAGTTGACGAAATGCTAAAACTTGGTGTCATAGAACCTTCAAAAAGTCCGTGGTCCAGCCCCGTGTGTTTAGTCAGGAAAAAGGACGACAGCTACAGATTTTGCATCGACTTCCGCCGTCTTAATGAAAAGACGAAGAAAGATTCCTATTCAATTCCTTATATTTCAGCCATTTTAGATCGGCTCCGAGATGCACGATTTATTAGTTCCATCGACATTAAGTCTGCCTTCTGGCAGGTCCCTCTTAGTGAGTCTTCTCGAGAACTTACCGCCTTCACTGTCCCTGGCAGAAACCTTTATCATCGCCGCATGCCTTTTGGGCTAACTAATGCGCCAGCTACCTGGCAACGTATTGTGGACCGAGTTCTGGGAGTTGACTTAGAAAATAACGTCATGGTCTATTTGGACGACATAATAATTATTTCGAAGACATTTCAAGAACATTTGAGAATCTTGAGTCTTGTTTTTGACAGATTGAGGGAAGCTGGTCTAGTGGTGTCTCGGGAAAAGTGTAATTTCTGTAAACCTGAACTAAAGTATCTTGGATACATCGTGGATGCTCGAGGACTGAGACCAGATCCAGAAAAGGTACAGGCAATAGTGAATATACCACCCTCTCGTAATATCACCGAAATTCACAGGTTCGTTGGGACTGCTTCATGGTACAGACGTTTTGTACCCAATTTTTCAACTTTATTAGCCCCTATCAGTCGGCTTACTAAGAAAAATGTTTAATGGGAATGGACAACTGATTGTCAACAATCTTTTAACACCATAAAAGAAGCTCTTGTTACAGCTCCAGTTCTTACCTGTCCCGATTTCAATAGAACTTTTACTCTCCAGACAGATGCTTCATTCTTTGGCTTGGGTGCTGTTTTAACTCAACAGTTTGATGATGGCGAAAAGGTCATTGCTTACTTATCCCGCTCTCTTACCAAACAGGAGATGAAGCTAACCGTTACTGAAAAGGAGTGTCTTGCCGTTATTTGGAGTGTCGAAAAACTTAGGCATTATTTGGAAGGTGTTCATTTTAAAGTCATAACCGATCATCATTCGTTATTGTGGTTGCATAACCTTAAAGATCCACAAGGTCGTCTTGCACGTTGGGCTCTCCGCCTTCAACCTTATGACTTTCAACTAATACACCGCAAAGGTAAAGAACATATAGTACCTGATTTTCTTTCACGTTCTGTCCCAGTTAGTACTGACACAGTCGCTAGTGTCAACGAGATCGAATCATCTTTAGATTTTTCTAGAACATCAGACAAATGGTACCCTGGAATGTTGGCGAGGTTAGAGGATCACCCTGAAAAATATCCTTGTTGGCGAGTGGAAAACGGCAATTTGTATAAATTTGTCAAGTCAGCTAATCCTAACTTTCCAGATCATTCTAGTTGTTGGAAGATCGTCGTTCCCAAAGATAGGCGAAAGGAAGTGTTCCATCGTTGCCATGATAACCCAGCTGCGGGTCATGTTGGAATTTTTAAGACATTTTGGAAGGTAGCCGAAAGGTTTCATTGGCCAAAAATGAGGGCCGATGTGGCTAAGTATGTTCGCTCTTGTAGAATTTGTGCTCAGAACAAAATAGAGCAAAAACCTCCGGCAGGTTTAATGGGTAATCGTCCTGAAATCAAAGAGCCTTGGCAGTCTATCAGCCTTGACTACATTGGGACATTGCCTCGTTCAAAACAAGGCAATACACACATTTTAGTAGTGACAGACTATTTCAGCAAGTTTGTCGAACTTTTTCCTTGCAGATCCGCTACCGCTAAGTCCTTGATAAAATTTGTTGAAGATCGAATTTTCCTCGTCTATGGAGCTCCTCAATTTCTAACTTGCGACAATGGGACTCAAATGAAATCTAAAGAATTCCAATCTCTTTGTGACAAATATAAAGTTAAAATATTTTACACCGCATCGTATTACCCTAGAGCTGATCACACCGAGCGAGTTAATCGTGTTGTAAAAACCATGCTTCGTTTTTATGTACAACAAAATAATCACCGAACTTGGGAAGATAACTTATCTTCAATTGCTTGCGCTGTTCGCACGTCTCGTCACGAAACAACAGGTAATACACCTTTTCTAGTTAATTTTGGTAGGGAACATAAACTCTTCGGTCAAGATTTTTCAGACAGCATTAATAGACCCGATACTGAGAACCAGGACTACGTTAGAAAACGAGTTGAATCATTTCAACGGCTGTTTCAAATAATTCGTAAAAAAATTGAAACCTCTCGGCTTAAAAGTAAACATCATTATAATTTGCGTAGACGTCCTGTTAGTTATACTATTGGCCAACAGGTTTGGCGTAAAAATAAAAGTTTATCTGACGCCGCGAATTATTTTAGCGCTAAATTATCTCCCGAATTTATAGGTCCTTTTATTATTAAAAGAAAAACTGGAACTTGTACATATGAGCTCGCAGATGAATTTGGTGTATGTAAAGGTATTTGGCACGTTCAAGATCTTAAACCGGTGCTAATCCAATCTGAATCCGATTGTCCATTTAACTAATTTAGAAAGATTAAAACAATATTTTTTTTATTCACCATATATTTTATACTGCGTATTATTATAGTTTGTATTTTTTTTCCTTTTCTCTTTATAATTTTAAGTTTAGGATTAGAAACACTGCAATTTTTGTTTGATAATGTAAGACTCGATCAGAAATTAATGCTTTTGATTCTTTTAAAATTCACCAATTTTGACTGTTTTCCCAGACTTGATTTATACCCCGATTGTGACTTTTTTAACATGGCGTGTCTGCTTTGTATACCAGGCCATTTCTTGCCATAGCAGTGAGCGGTACTACTGCTATTGTTATTTAGTTTCTGGGCAAACTTATTTCTTAGAATAGGATAACATGTTTGTCTTTAGTGGTTTATTCAACAACTTTTCTTTTAATTTGTTTATCTTATGTCAGTTTGTAAACCTTTGTTTTTAGGTTGTTTTGGCCTTAAAGGTCATCACCATGATTACAGGGATCTCACAGCTTAGAATTTACCTTTTTTCGTCCCTGTATTCTTCTTTGTGCCCTGCGGCCCGGGGCTAAGAATTCGGTCGCGGCGGGAAACTGTCAGTGGTAAAAGCCCACTAAATGTCCACACCGTTAAAAGCTTCGGCTTCCCATCAACCAAGATCATCGATGGGATATGCCCTGCGGCCCGGGCCTAAGAATTTGGTCGCGGCGGGAAACTGCAGTGGTAAAAGCCCACTAAATGGGCTTCCCATCAACCAAGATCATCGATGGGATATTTCTGGGATTTGTGCCCCGCGGCCTGAGCTTTAGAATTCGGTCGCGGCGGGAAACTGTCAGTGGTAAAAGCCAACTAAATGTCCACACCGTTCAAACCTTCGGCTTCCTATCAACCAAGATCATCGATGGGTTATTTTTTTTTAATCTGGTCGCGACGATGACGAGTTCCACTCCCTGATTTTGACTAATGTTTTGCTTTTATTATTGGCTTATGATTATTATTGGTTTAGCTTTTCTACCTTTTGGCTTTATTTTGGTGTAGCTATATTATCTTAGTTAATTGCCCCTAACTTTAGTTATGTTTTATTTTGCTAAGTTATTGCCGCTAGGATCGGTTTTCTTAGTAAATTTCCATATTATTTGGGATTTGATATATGCATTTTGTTATTTCAGTATTCATTTTGCTAAGTTATTGCCGATAGGTCGGTTTTCTTAGCTAATTACCTTATTATTTGGGATTTAAGATACTGGAACTTATGCAAATTTGCATTTCGTAACTAAATTGTTGGACGCTAAGCGACGCCAAACTTAGTTTTCTTTATTTTGATTATGGCATATTATTTATGCTAGTTACGTTTATTATTACCCATTTAAGTTTTTTTTGGTTTTGATATTTGATGTTTTGGCTTTTGTATATTTTGGTTATACTGGATTTGACTTTTTGTGCTTGCGCAAGTTTGCACATCATGATTATCACTTTTGACCCTATTGTGACTTTTTATTAAATTTTTTTTGGTGCGGCCTATTTTTATATAAAAGGCTGAGTGTTGTTGGGTGCTATCAAATTCTAATTTCGACGTTTTCTTGTGTGCTATTCAGTGCAGAAGGAGACAGATCACCTGGAAGGGCTAGTTAGAGGTGGCTGGTGTTTGGCCCCTGGCAGTCTCAATGAGCGGCCATAGAGCCCAGGGAGGATACCACCACGTCGGCTAGAATATGCAAAAAGTATAGTGTGGATAGTTAATTGACATCTGGCCGTTATTACCTAACATCTTGTTCACATATTACCCCGTGTATATTTTCCTGAGCTCCAGTTGACCTATTAGAATTCAGCCAGTTGGTGGCAGTGACAACATTCAGAACACCCTAGTAGCTTTTTTGTTTAGTTTTTTTTGGTCTGCACGGTACATAGTCGCTGCGGCTAGTGTATCTTTCAGCTTGGTCGAGCTATATCCAACTCCCTTTTGTTTGGTGGGACTTTTGGGTAACAACACTTTTTTTATTTGTGAATTTAAATTCATATTTACGCTTTTTGTTTTTCCTGCCTCCTGGTTGCCTAGTCAGACAGAGTTGAAGAGTGACCTGAGGGTGTGTTCGATGCAAGCCAGTGAACGAGGTGCCCCACACTTATTTGGGTGTCACGCAACTCTGGCCACACTCCAATCCAACAACTTTATTGGAGTAGAAATTGTTTTGATCGCTCTTCTTGGGGAATTCCGAAACTCTGAAAGGCGAAGTGACCAGGAATTTCTTATTTGTTCCATTTCCTTTTGATTAAAATTTCTTAATTTTATTAGCGTTGTTATATCGATATTGGTACTGTTTTTGTACTTGAAATTTGTAATCTGATCTATTACCTTTGTGGTTGAATAGGCAATTTGTCGCGATTCCCGTATATTTTTTTTTTGAGTTACGGTTGTTAGTTAATTATTTTTTTTATATATTGGTATGCCATCAGTGGTTATTGGCGTTATGATTTGATTTAAGTGGTACCATTTCTAATTGGTTTAAATTAGTTTCTAAAAGAAGTTTTTTTATTTTTCTCTTATACTAGTTTCCTTTCTTAGTCATTTCCTTCGTAGCTTATCTCACTCGACAGTTTTTATAGGAGAGTAGTTGGTTTGAACATCTTTCTCAGTGAGCTTCGAAACATAGTATGGCAAAAGACTGGGAAAATATATTTTATTTCACTTTACCTTTTATGGATATTTTTTTTTAATTTAGCTCTGATCGTCGGTCAACTTTTCTTATAAGTTTCCCTCCTTTCCTTGGAGAGGGGGAGTTGTAACAGTTTAATTTTGTTATAAGTGCATTTCATTGTATAAATTATAATCTACTTTAGTATTAAGTTTAGTGATTAATATGTACGCCTTGTTGGTTTGATTTACTTAGATTTTAGTAGTTTTCTTATTAGAAGCGGTTACATTGTTCATATTTAAGCGAAATATAAATTCAACACCTTTTGCAGCAAATTTCGGTACACACAGTGTCACCTCTCGATAAGTAGTTAATTTTGTACCTATATCTGAACTCAAGATATAAAGGAATAATTTTCAGTAAATGGTATAAGTTTAGCGTTCGTTCATAGATGTCGCCAAAAAAAATCAGTTCAAATATAATTGTTGGATTTATTTAATTTTGCCGAATTTAATAATTATATACTGTATAAGAAAAACTTCTAATAGCGCTTTAGACAAACTATTTATTTGCCATATATTTTACAGAGTAGATATAAATTAAATTTTATTAATTTTAAAAACCTGTTTTCGAGTCCTTTATACAAGTCTTGGGATTTTCGTTTTCCTTGGCTAGATATGCTGCATTTTTAGATTGCTGTACCCCAATAAATTCTTTGAACTTGTACAAAAAAAAGGTTGCCTTGATAAATACATATATAGACTATAGATACTATATATACACACCACTTCATACTTTCTCTTAAATCTGCATTTTATTATTCGTGTTCCCTTTTGCTGTGAATATGTAACATATATAGGACATAAATAACTCATAGGTATTCCTCGATTCAATATTAATATTCTTACCTTTTTTTTTCTGAGACTATATAACTACAGCCTTCTTATAATTTCTATCAATGTTTGATGTTCCGAAATTCAGATCGACTTTTGTTTTGCCCATAGTTGCATAATTACTAAGCCTATTATAAACTGAAATTTCGTTACGTCTGCGTCTGATGCATTTCCTAAAATAAATAGTTAATAATTGTGTGAATAAATTCCTGTTTTATGGTTAAATAATGAGTTTATACAGTTGGGAAAATTCTATTAAATTAAACTCAACTTACGTTTCATTTTTATGGCATTTAACTACTCCTGCATTAGCACATCATTTTTTTGACTCTTTGGTACTCTACTCCGGACTAATATTTGACTTTTCTGAGTGGTCCTTTTCCATTAGTACTAGAGTAATTAATTAAATATTATTTGTTTATTTACGTTTCCATTTCGCCTAGGCGTTGCTTTTAAATTTCAGGTTAGTTGTTTCTGTCAATGTTATTATTGCATCGTCTCGGAACTTTTCGGATCTATTCGGCTAAGACTTCCATATTAACTTATTCTCGAAACCCTCCATCCGGTAATTCCTCATATCAAGAGCGCAGGCATCTTTTTCGCTGTTGCCAAGTCTATTCCTGCATTATTTCCTGTATCTTTCTCAACCAATGGAGAGTCGTTTTTCTTGTCTAACATGTTAATCATATCCTTGTTTTATTCCGTCTATGTGCTCTTTTGGCAAGGTTGTTAGCACCTGACATATTCTAGCCAATGGTATTCCGCAACCTTAGTTAACCAAAGTTCTAGATGGAAAGGAAGCTGGGGGAACACATTTTTCACTTTTCTGGTCACCTGCAGATAAACCACAGGTCTTCAGCGCGGGTCTGAGGAAATAATCCAGGAAAATCTTGGAAATCCGTTAGCGGGATTTTTCCTCAACACCGCAATAGTTTTTCGGGCACATTATAGTTTGCACTGTGAGTGTTATTTTTCGTGATAGAAAATCTCTCTAAGAGAGGATTTGACCTGAAGATTGGACCAGACCGCCATTTTCCATGCCCTTGTACTTGGCACGTGAAACCACTTTTTGACTAGAACTGAGTGACCCTATTGGATAGGTAATTTGCTTTAATATCATTTATCCTGAAAAGGGTATCTTTTTTTTTCTTAAATGTTGCTTTTCGAAATTAGGTAACTTTTCTCTTTTTTTTTTTGGAATTAAGTTTTAATCGGGTGAGACGATTTTTTTTTTCGATGCAACAGGGGCTAGTTTTTATCTATATATATTTGAAATCTTAAATATTAAATGCAAGTGTAACGAATTCATACGAAGACACATTTTTAGTTTGAATTTCGTCGAACATCTTTTACCTCAGTAATTTGATTAATTTCCTATTATATTAACCATATTTTGTGGATCGTAAATTGGCTCTATTTTATTTTAAAATAAAACCACACTATTTAAGCAGCTTGCATAGTGTGATTTGATTACTGCATTCGTTCTTTTTAATAGATAATAAACAGATTAATAAATGGCTTGCAGAGGTTTTCAGTAACAATTAAGTATGACGTAAATTGCTTTTCTTTTAGTTTATGGTATTTTTTTTGCATTTTGATTTGCCGCTGGAAAATAATTAGTTAAATAAAACCCTTTTTTTAAGCTGGTTATATTAAAATTTAAATATATTTGTGCCTTTTGATTTTTCTTATTGCTGCCTTATTATAGCTATATTTTTTGTACGTATTCTCACAACGTTTCGCTTAAATATTTGCTATTCTTCAGGTCTATACATACCTTCTTTTGTTAAGATTTTGCTTTTTTATTTTATTCTCATTTCTATTTAAATTGGCCGAGGTCAGTCTAAATTTTCTATTTATTTTATACTGGAAATTGTTATAGTAATCGATTTTGTTACAAATTTATTTATTGTAAATTGAATTTAGTTATTGGAGTCAGTTATAATAATGTGCTTATATTTTTCTTACCCAACGTTTCGATTAATTTCAAGTCAGGGGCCAACTGTAAATCACAGTCCTAATTTCAAGTCAGGGGCCAACTGTAAGTCACGGTCCTAATTTCAAGTCAGGGGCCAACTGTAAGTCACAGTCCTTATTTCAAATCAGGGGCTAATTGCAACTGCAAGTCACAGACAATTTCAAGCCACGGACTTAACTTCAAGACTCGGGACTAATCCCATGTCACGGGCCTAGTTTGAAGTTAGGAGCGCTAGGTGCTGCTGGATTTGGTGACACTTATTGCTTACTTTTTTTCTTTATGCCGTAACTGATAACATACTTATTGTTTTTTTTTCTTTTATACAGTAACAGATAAATAGATTTTTTTTTCTTAACTTCATTTGTGTGTTTTATTTAGCTCACTCTTTTTCTTTTAAAGTATCAAGAGGAAGCAAGTGCCGCGAAGATCAAGGGGCTTTCCAATTTAAGCCGTTATAAATTAGTGGCGCTCATTTCTTTTTTTTTCGTTTAAGATTTCTTAAGTTTTCCCACGCCCTACTCTCCGGGTTAATTGAGCTAGGGCATCTACATTGCACGCTCTGTTGACCACGAGCTGTAATCTTGATACCATTTTGTGATAGAAATAATTTAAAATTAAACAGTAATAATAATTATTAAATAAGAGCGTAGCAATCTTGCACCTTGGTTTTGAGAAAATCCAGGGTTACAACCTTGCAAAACAAGAGTTAGTCTTTCGCGGCCATGATGAGAGCAGCGAGTCAATAAATATGGGGAATTTTAAAAAGCTTTTAGGTTTATTAATATCGAGAAGTTCCCAAGAACTAAAAGATCATCACGAAAAAATTAAAAATGTTTTTACGGGTGACTCGAAAACTATTCAAAACGAAATAATTGAATGCATTTCTGATTATTTAAATGGTCATGTAAAAAATGAAATAATGAACACACAGTTTTTTTCTGTACAAGTGGATGACACCACTAATATTATGCAAACCTCCCAGTGCTCTATAATTTTAAGATACGTTAATTCAGAAGGTTCAGTAGTCGAGAGAGATTCTTAGGATTTTATAATGTCAGCTCCAATAGAACGTCGGAGAATTTACATTTTCTATTGGATCAAATTTTGGACCAATTTGACTATAAACATAAATTAATAGGGCAATATTACGATGGCGCAAGTGTAATGTCTGGCTATCTAAATGGCCTTCAAAAAAAAAAGAAGAAGCGCCGCAGGCTGTATTTGTCCATTGTCTTGCGCATCGTCTTAACCTTATGACGCAGCAAAGTTTAAAAATATTTCTAAATGTCGAATTTTTTTTGCAAGTATTAGTGGTATTCCCTCATTTTTTCATCACTCAGCCAAACGAACGTATGCTCTTACATCTGCATGTACGAGACTTATACCAACAATTACAGAAACTCGTTGGTCTTCAAATTCGTTCAAGTTAGTAAATGTGATTGTTCAAGACTGGAATAAATTAAAAGACGTCTTTGAATTTATTACAAACTGTGACAAATCTGATGAAAAATCAATCCGGCTCAAGGATCAAGGATTTTTAGTTGAGATGAACGATTTTGAAATCACATTTCTGGCATTAGTGTTTAATGACATTTTTTCAATCACGGACATACTATTTGCGTTCTTCAAAAAAAATCGCTTGACATTCATTTTTGCATATCCAATATAAAACGCTGTCGTGAGGCTCTCTGTAAAAAAAGAAATGAACACTTTTTTAATACGATGTTTGATAAAGCAAATTCTATTACAGAAATAAATCATTACAAACGTGAGCTTGCTAAGCTTTCACCTGAAGAAATTAAGGCTAAGTATAGAACCCATTTTTATGAAATATTGGATTATATTTTAATGGAAATGACACTAAGCGTTCAAGACTGTGAAAAACTTACATTTTTATGTTTGGCAGATTCTGCTAAATTTTCCGAATATTGCGATACTTTCTTGCTTCATTTGCACTTCACTTACTTTTTCACCCACGAGCCGCCACTGACTAATGATATATAGGCTGTGAACATTATATGTATAACGAAAACTATAAAATGTCACTGACTGCACATGAATCTTGCCCCGGTTTCACGCAGTGGCGGCTCGCGGGTGAAAAAGTAAGTGAAGTGCAAATGAAGCAAGAAAATATCGCAATAATTTTTTTTCCAGAATTTTTTTTAAATGTGGAAGGGGTCGAATATTTTTTTACGACTTACCTAAATTTTGTATATTAAATCAATTCTCCTATCCTTCATAGCAGCAAATTTATTTATAACATCCTCATAAAATGGATGAGTTGCTCTAATCTCCTCCAGAAATTCCTTTTGAATTGAAATATTGCCTAGAGAAGTAAGTCTTTCTTGAGATATTGTATTTCTTAAATAAGTTTTTACACGTTTGAGGCAAGAAAAACTTCTTTCCACTGAAGTACTTGTCGACGGTATTGTCAAAATAAGGGAAAACACTTTATATGCTTTGGTTAAAATATCTTTATTGTCATTAACTTTTTTCACTTGCCCATTTTTAAGTCGTTGACTTTGAAAATATTTTCCCATATAACTGTAACAAATGTTCAAACGGGCCAGTCGGAAAATTTATTATATTATATTATGAGTGATGAAAAAATGAGGGAATACCACTAAGACTTGCAAACAAAATTCGACATTTAGAAATATTTTTAAACTTTGCTGCATCATAAGGTTAAGACGATGCACAAGACAATGAACAAATATAGCCTGCGGCGCTTTTTCTTTTTTTTTTTGAAGGCCATTTAGATGGCCAGACATCACACTTGCGCCATCGTAACATTGCCATATTAATTTATGTTTATAGTCAAATTGGTCCAAAATTTGATCCAATAGAAAATATAAATTCTCCGACGTTATATCGGAGCTGACATTATAAAATCCTAAGAATCTCTCGACTACTGAACCTTCGGAATTAACGTATCTTAAAATTATGGAGCACTGGGAGGTTTGCGTAATATCAGTGGTGTCATCCACTTGCACAGAAAAAACACCGTGTGTTCATTATTTCATTTTTTACATGATAATTTAATCAGAAATGCATTCAATTATTTCGTTTTGAATAGTTTTCGAGTCACCAGTAAAAACATTTTTAATTTTTTCGTGTTGACCTTTTAGTTCTTGGGAACTTCTCGATATTAATAAACCTAAAAGCTTTTTAAAATTCCCCATATTTATTGACTCGCTGTTCTCATCATGGCCGCGAAAGACTAACTCTTGTTTTGCAAGGTACAAACCTGCGTCAATTACCAAGCATATAAATAGTCTATTTAATCGGACGTTGGTTAAAACGTATTTTATATAGTTTAGCATTTTCTTTTAAAGTATCAGCTATAGTACTTTGATTTTTTACAAATGTTTTGAGCATTAATTCGCATTTTAAATAATCCGCCGAGTCTTCATGTTTATCTAAAGACCTTCATATATTTAACATACCTGCAAATCCTTCCTTATTCCACACTAAATATTTATTGGAAACTAGTAAACAAGGCCAGCAAAACAATTTTTGTAATAGTTGACTACTACATAACCATTTGTATGCCGAAAACCAGGATGACGATTAAAATTCTTCTCTTGATCTTGTTGCTTCCATCGATTAAATGGAGTTTCCAACAAAATTCAAACCACATCCGTGATCAGATTCATCAATAATGTAAAAAAACCCGACACCAAATAAAGTTGTAACAACACCATAAATAAATATAACAACCGCCCCAAACTGAACGACACGTGTGTGTAGTGTACTGCGTTAGCAATTCGCCGAGAGCGTTGTATGGCGCTAGTTAACATTATTCTTCCATGTGCTCGACGTCATCGCGAACGCGTTGTCATGGCAACGTAGTAGGAAGATCGTAAACTAAACATAGCAACTCCAGCAAAGTCGCAGCGGTTTGCGCCACTGTTATAGTTCTTATAATAAAGTTCGATTGAAAGTTTTAAAAAGACATCCCGCCAAAGGTCAAGTAAAATATTTATTCGAGACGTACAGTTTATTTTTTGCCAATTAGGTGAATAAATGAATGTAAAAACTTAAATTTTAAAAGATATATAATAAATATAGTTAGATGTTTGCTTGTTTATTTTTCCTGGTGAAGTAGCACTTCACCTACTTCACCTGAATAGCCGCCACTGGTTTCACGTAGATAAAATGAAGTTATCGTTAAGATATAGACAAATGCGATATTATATTTAAATGATATACCATGAGAAATGCACTAATATGCACTTTACAGCTTTTATTTTGACTTGCCACTACACTAGTACATGAATTAAAATAATTAATAGAACAGTGATGCAAATAAACTTTTGTTTTTATTGTTAATATTCTAGTTCAATATGTCGTCCAAAATGATCCCTCTTTCTCCTTTTATCCCACTACATCACCTTTTTTTCAACTCCCTATCTAAAGGTACCGTCAAAAAAACCTAGATCCCCTACTGAATATTTTACTAGCTAAAAAAAAAGTAACCACATGAATAAGAGTTTCTGATTTAAACTGAAAGGGCCCTACTGATTACGAAAATGACCTAGGTATGACACATAGGTTTGTGTGTGATAAATGGAGTTTGATTTTTTGACTTATTATGTAATTTTTGCAATTTTTATTATCTAATTATCATGGGGGTAATAACAATTCCTAGAAACAACAAAATGTATTTATTATAATGCATTATTAATGGGAAATAAGACAATCGCAGTTCAAAATATATTACTAGAAAAATACATTTAAAACACATTAAAATGAAGTAAGCTCGAATGTATTAAATATATCGTTTAATAACAAAAGAGTTGTGCATTGCCAATCTAAACCAGAACAAAATATGATTATTCTATATTCTATAAAAGGACTATTTTACAAAACAAGACAAAACCGAGTGTTAGCTACCTTTTAATAGATTACATGGTAATGTTTTAATTACAGAATTATGTTTTCTCTTGTGAGACGTGTTATCTGCTTTATACAAAATCCAACAATAGTCATCCATCATTTTATAATCCCATCTCCCTTGGTACCTTTTTACTATTCAGTGTATGTGCTCCATGTTCATCACTAACAGCTCCCACGTTGGATGAAAAACACTTAGATGTGAATGTAGGAAGTGAATTTTTAGGGACATATAACATCCCAACTTCTGGTAACGAACAGGTCTTGTTTAAGTTGTTCATTATATTCAGCCTTATGATTATCTAAGAAACCAATGACAACAGATTTAAAGGCTTTCCACGCCTCCAATTCCAGTTCATTTAGCTTTATTCCAAAAATATCGTCTTTCAAAAGTTTTCTGATCTGAGGTCCAATACATATTCAATCTTTATTTTTGCATCCCTCAGTTTTGGGAACGTACTTCTAAGGTACATAAATCCATTTCCCGTCTTACCCATAGCTTTAACGAAAATTTTCGTAAGACTCAACTTAATATCTAATGGGGGAGGATAACTTTGTTTGGTTGTAATAAATGCGCATATTTGATATCAAGTGGTCTTGGGGTGTGGGTTTATCTTGGTGGCCAATTTTTTACAGTGTAGTGATAATCAGTTGCTCTTCTGTCCCATACACAGAGGAAACAAAAGAATTCGATAAATCCTCCCTGAAGTTTAGTTAATAAAGCAACAATTTTTAAATCGCCATACATAGAGTTGCCAGCCATACTGTTTATATTTAATTACTTCTAACGATAAAGCCAACCATCAAAGCTTACTTTAGAAGAATTATTTATTTTCTATTTCACGGATCCCGTGTATTAAAAAATAGCGGGCTTCCAGGAATTATCCAATCCTTTCAGCTGGTACAAACATTAAATTATAGTAAAAGTAATATAACTATAGTGTTTAATGTGTCGAAATCTAAGTAGTTAATTAATTTTGAGCAACTATCCTTAATTTCGAAAATATCGTTTTTTATGACTTTTATAATATTCATGCTTTTCTAATAAATGGTACATAGTGGAAAATGTATGGGATTAGTGATATTTTGTGGATGGTTCCACCTATCTGTATAGGTTTTGTTAAAAAAAACTCATCGCCCGAACCGGGATTAGAACACACATCCTTTGCAAAGCAACTGGAGCACCCTGTCACTGAGCCACTAGAATTTACAACGAAAACTTAACGACCAAAATAAGCGAATGGCGCTACAGAAGCCGGGAAGCCAAAAATCCGAATATCCGGGTTTTTCGAGTTATTCTCTAAATTGT
Source organism: Kuschelorhynchus macadamiae (assembly GCA_030620095.1). Taxonomy (NCBI): domain Eukaryota; kingdom Metazoa; phylum Arthropoda; class Insecta; order Coleoptera; family Curculionidae; genus Kuschelorhynchus; species Kuschelorhynchus macadamiae. The sequence continues at coordinate 699,038 of JAUTXW010004403.1, forward strand.
TTGTTGATGACCTGTATATACCGACTAAAAAATAAAATTTCAAAAAATAGGTATTTCAGTATTAAGATCAATTCATAATATTAGCTGAAAATTATAAAAATCTGGAAATTTCCTTTGTTCGGAAATTCCCTCATTATAAATATTTCATTTTATTAGAAATAATGAAGTGTGCCCCAATTTAGTTCCGCACGCATAGTAATGTATTAACAGTTATATACTGCCTTTTCAAACATTTTCATTTTCTCCATTTTGTTCCGCCATATTGGAGTCGTACTAAACAGTTTCTACCTCTGCTACACTTGATTTTTGGGCTTAATTTAAAATAAAATGAATAAGTAGTTTTTACACTGATTTTTTAACACCCCCGTCCGTTATCCCTAGATCACATTTAATTTTTGCGCAAAATTTGAAGTTGATTTTTTAAAAATTTTAATTGGGCGTCATTTTGTTCCGCCATCTTGAATTCTTACCACAATTACACCTATTTTATCTCTATATCACACTTAATGCTTGCACACAATTTGAAATCAATGTAATAAGTTTTTTTTCAGGATTTTTTAAATACTTTATTAGGCGGCTATTTTGTATTGTCATCTTGAATTCGTATCAAAATATTACCAATTGATTTTAAGTAACGCCTAATTTTGTGGAAAATTTAAGGTAAATATGATATTTTGTTTTTTAGTCATATTTTTTACAATTCACTAGGCCTCCATTTTGTTCCGCCATATCGGCTATTTAACAAAATGTTATCAGGTCAACCCCATATGACCCTTAATTTTTGACCCATATTTGAAGTCAATCGGGTAAAAAGTTTTTTAGCTATTTATATACACATTTTATTTTTGGCATCTAGGCAGAATCTAATCTTAGGACTAGATACATGTTGTTGAACTTTACCCAAATCCTATATCAATACCATGGGGAAAACAGGATGACACAAAATAAGCTTTTTAACATATTTAACGAATAGCATTTCCAGAAATAAGACATACGTCTTTTTGGCGATTTGAAATTAACAATACAATATTTTTCACTTAACGAACGGTTGAACTCCGAAACCGTTCTCATCTACGGTTCTATTCACCGTTCTCATCTACGTCACGGACACTTTATGCCCGAGATATAAAATAAAACTTTTTTATATATATCATATAAGTTAAATGTGTTGAAAAAACTAAGTAGTGATGTTCTGTTTTCCCGTGTAGGTGTTTTATATGGGATTTGGTCCAAGATTGAACACCCTGTATCTTAAAAACTACTCACAGGTTTATATTGTGACCATGAGAACGTTTGATATGGATATTAAGAACTGTGTTATATCAAAAAGTTAGAATAAATCATCGAAAGCCAATAAGAAGTGTGAGATGTCCTTTTCTTTTATACACGCGTGGGAAGATTTATTATATCGTTTATACATTCTTAATTCTTATAGAAGAAATTCAGTATTTAGAGTGAATATGTTTTCTATTTGTAAAAACAAAGGAAAGGATTGTCAGGAGGCGGGGAGGGGCGGGACTAATTATTATGCATTGCTGTAGAACTAAAGGAGTTCTAACTCCGGTCTAGGTATGTGTTAACATACCTTTTTTTCTTTTTGTTTTCTGTTAATCTTAACCATAAATCGATCGCCAGAATGACAAAAAGTAATCGATTATTGGCCTTGTTAATTATTTTTAGAACAAATGTGTTTTAGAATTTTGATAGAGCAAGTATAAGTATAAAATTAAAGAAATAATTTTATATTCCGAAATGTACAAGACAAATAATTCTGTGTAATAGAAAAATATTCTACAAAATGGTCGAAATAATGATTAACATATTTTATGCCAATTAAACATTATTCATTAATGATTTTGTCACGTAGTAATAGATTTTTAAATGCATATACTCACTTTTAATCATTCATTAATTAGGTAAGAAACTTGGTTGTGGAAAAATCTTTTATTAACCTAAATGTACCGGTTATAACACACCTTAGAGAATTTTTAGTGTTAACAATAGTTCCGCATCGGTTTAAAGAACTTATTTGTTTCAATAATCATACTATACAACGATTTCTATTTTAATAGGCCATTATTGATAGTATTCAGTCAGGTTTCAAGAATTATGAATGAAACATCGATAAGACTAATTAACTTTATTAGACTTGATACAACAAAAAATATAATAGCCACTATAAAGAATGTCTTTCTGATTAAACAATTTTAAATAGGTAGATGTGTCTTTTAGTTGGTACTTTCAGATTTCTTATCTCCCAATCATACCTTTTTTTTGAGAAAATGGCAATAGGCTAAGGGTAATTTCAAGTAGAACGAGCACACAAGAGTTCTAGATCTGATTGGATAACTCCCTGATTGTAAAAGCCCTATATGTTAAAATTGACCAAAAATTTAAAGAGGCTTTAAATTAAAACTAATGACTCGAAAGCTGACTTCCAATTGTTATTTTCCTCATAAAAGGAAAGTACTGTAATTTAAAAAAAAGTTACCCTCCGAAATTTTTTAGATCTTGTTTTCTTAATTCCGTTGGTCTATCTATCTATCGGGTCTGCCTGTTCGCGGCATAGCTAAAAAAATACTTATCCGATTGGAGTCCTAAAATGTAAATAAAAATATACTCTCCTCTTTATATACCATTTACCTAGACGAAACTTCATTTAGATACATGTAACACTGTAGAAATTATGGCTTGTCTAATAGATTCGACGACACCCGGTATATAAAACTGATTACTACGTATCTATAAGTGACATATTTCGTTTGATAGAAGAAAAGATTTATTAGAAGAGAAAAGGCAATTTGCTTGTGACTTGATTTTTTTTTATTTCTAATTTTAATAACTTTATATTATATAAACTCGTGAATTTTTATGAATTACAGTAATTCGATTTTTATTATGATTATTTTTGTAAATAGGGACTTCAATATGACTGGACTGTTGTAAATGTTAGTTTTGGTTTGAATTATTTTTATTTTGTATTGATATTTATTGCACATTAGTAAAGATCTTTTAGATCCTTTTAGATCAATTTTGTCAGTATACATTTAATTAATTTGGCTCTATGATATAATTTGTTTGGATAATTAGAGTGAACATAAAGTCCATATTTCAAACGGAAATTTATTGTCTTAATTCAATTGTGATTAGTTTGGATATTGTCTTGAAATGGAAAATTCCCCTGCATCGACACAATATCAAAGAATAAGTATCTGAGAAAACACGAAAACAAGTAAATACTGAAAAGTTTATTTTAAATAACGGTACTGCCTACAACATAAAGGAGCACCTACAAATTTTCCCGTTACATACCTAGAAGTCCGTCCACTACAATTAGAGGCTTCCTAAAATCGAAATTTTTTGAGCCCACCCTTACACTCTTAAGCGTATTATCCTTTTGCCCTGTATAGATGCTATTTAGATTAGCAAAGTTTAAGAGTAATCCTTTTCTACTATTAATGTTCAATTGAGTGTATGTCATTTTTGACACATGCCATAGCTCGTGTTAAATTATTATTGACAAGAATTATGGATTGTGCTTAGATTTATAACAAAGCATCTTTGAAAATATTTATACAAATGTTGTAGTTCGTCTGCAGCCACCCGTGAAGCCCCAGAAATGGTAAATTAGCTGTTAAAATAGAGAGTATCCCATTATTGCAATACTGTGCAGAACAATCGTGTATCCGTTATGATTTTTACAGAAAGCTATGCTTTTCAAAATATGATTTTTTTTATCTCAACTGCCTCTTTATCAAAAACCTATAAACAGCTCTTCACAAGGATTTTTGTACAGTAAAATACATTATTATTATTATTTATTAAAATCATTTAAAAAAATTGCCACTTAAGTAAATAGTACTTGAAAAAGTTCGCATCATACGGGATTTTTTTTTAGGTCACTTTGTTAAAATTTAGCTGTTTCATAAAATATTAAAAATGGCTTATTCAGAAATAGTCACGTGACTTCTGTTAGCTGTCAAAATTGATATTACTTTATTAAAATGGTATGAAAATAACTACTTAAAAGCATGTTAATCTTGAGGCAAAGTTAACTTTGTTGTAAGAATTTTTAGTGGAGCTTAATTTTATTACATTTTTTAGAGTAAACAGAGGTCCTAACACAAAACACAAAAAAAATTGTTAAGGAGAGTGGTTTCAATTTTAAACTATTTGTAGAATATTTAAGTGCTAGTGGAAAAAAATTATAAAAACTAAAAAATTCTATTCTACCAAAATTCGGTATACATACATATGTGACTGCAAACATATTTTTTGTAGTTTGAATTAGTTTTAAATATTTTGGCTCTCTAAAATGTATATTTGACTAGCGATATACAGGGTACCCAAAATCAGATTAGAAGTATATAGAAAAAAAAATATTTTTGAAAATTTGGTTATGTCAATAATGGATAATTTTTCGTAAATATTTTGAGCAACATGCATAAGTAGGTTGATATCCATTTAAATGAATCACCCAGTTTAGATTTTATTTCAGTGCTTTCTAAAAATACGAATATATGTTTTAATTATCGAAGTATTCTTATTGAACCTCTAACTGTCAACGATATCAATTATTGTATTTCTTTAAACTAGACGTACTACCAAATGATACTCAGTTTTTATTAATTCTTTTAAATTGTTTATAATGTCTAAAGGCCAGTTAAAATTATTTTGTGTTGAATTAATTATCTATATGCTTAAGAGCATATAGATAGGATTTTTCAAAACTACGCGAAGCCTGATGTGATATTTAGAAGTAAAAATGTGAATTTATTTGTTTTTGTTTCCATAAAAAAAACAAACTTAAGTTACAATCACAGGCAATACACAATATATTAAATATTATTTATATCTTTAAGATGTAATAAAAAACACCTTAGGCATAGTTTAAAACGGAGTATATGTTCGGTGCCTTAGGCGTTGGATACCAGTAGCCCGATTCTCTAACCCTTTTTTTGAAGTTAAAAAGACATAGACACAATATATATATATATCTATATATATATATATATATATATATATATATATATATATATAATATATATATATATATATATATATATATATATATATATATATATATATATATATTATGGAAAATGCTCAAACACGTTAATTTAGTTTTTTAGTCTCCCACATTCTGATAAAATTGATTTGTTTTTTTATTGACATCTGTCAAAAATATGACGTAATCGACATATTTTTTAAATGGCAACCTATGGCATGTGATACATCATTTGACAGCTCTTGTTTCGCTCAGTATGTTCCTAGATTTTAGTGCGATTCTGTAGTGCCATTTCAAAATGGCGACCTTTCAATTGTGCGTGGAACAAAAGTATGGACTACCCCTAATAATTTGGTAGTCTTCAGATTTTATGGAAAATGCTCGAACACGGTAATTTAGTGTTTTAGTTTCCCACATTCTCGAAAACGTTAATTTAGTTTTTTAGTTGCCCACATTCTGATAAAATTGATTTGTTTTTTTATTGACATCTGTCAAAAAATATGACGTAATCGACATTTTTTTAAATGGCAACATATGGCATTTGATACATCATTTGAAAGCTCCTGTTTCGCTCAGTATGTTCCTAGATTTTAGTGCGATTATATTAAGCCATTTCAAAATGGCGAACGTTCAATTGTGCGTGGAACAAAAGTATGGACTACCCTTAATAATTTGGTAGTCTTCAGATTTTATGGAGAATGCTCGAACACGGTAATTTAGTTTTTTAGTTTCCCACATTCTGATAAAATTTATTAGTTTTTTTATTTCACTCAGTATGTTCCTAGATTTTAGGCCCGTTCGTGCCGTTTAAAAATGGCGCTTGCTCAATTATTTGACATTTGTCATAATTTTGACAATGTCAATAAAAAAACAGTAACATTTTATCAGAATGTGGGAAACGAAAAAACAAAATTGTCGTATCCGAGGATTTTCCATAAAACCTGAAGTCTACCAAATTATTATTTTTTGATAATTTTGAAATGGCACAACAGAACCGCACTAGAATCTGGAAACATGCTGAGCGAAACAGGAGCTTTCAAATGATGTATCACATGCTATATGTTGCCATTTGAAAAAAATGTCGATTACGTCATATTTTTGACAGATGTCAATAAAAAAACCAATCAATTTTATCAGAATGTGGGAAACTAACTAAAAAATTAAACTAAGGTGTTCGAGCATTTTCCATAAAACCTACAGACTACCAAATTATTAGGGGTAGTCCATACCTTTTTTCCACACTGTATATATATATATATATATATATATATATATATATATATATATATATAATAAAATATACTGTCTCTTCATTGCTATTTGGCGCCATTTTGTTCTATCATATTGGATTCCTACCAATATGTTTACCATTTCCTTTTTACCTATGCCCCACTTGACTTTTGGGCAAAATTTAAAATCAACTGAACAAGATTTTTTTACGATGATTTTTTAAAAATTTTATTTGGCCGCCATTTTGTTTTGTCATCTTAAATTGAAACCCGTATTATCAGTTTTTACCTACTCCGTTGGTCCACGGATATCCCAGATATTAAGTTTCTGAATGGTTATCATTCACGATCCTCTTGTTGCTATGCTAGATTGGTGTATTATTTGGGGTTAGGATGCAGTAAAAAAAACAAAAGCCCCTTTTTTAAATTGCCTAGGTTTCGCCAATTTATTATAGCATCCTCAGGACACATAGATTTTATATCCTTTATGAAACCCATATTACTCTTTACCTACTCCGTTGGTCCGCAGATATTTCCTAATCCTAAATAATACCCCACTCTAACATAACAACAAGAAGATCGTTAACAAAAACCATTTAGAAATTTAATATATGGGAAATATCTGCCAACCAAGGGAGTAGGTAAAGACTGATAACATGGGTATCATGCAAGATAAAATTTATATGTGTCCTGGGGATGCAACAATACAGTTACGAAACGTCGACCATTTAAAAAAAATGGCTTTTTTACTAGATTCTAACCCCAAATAATACACCACTCTAACATAAAAACAAGAGGATCGTTAACGAAAGGCATGTAAGAACTTGATATCTGGGAAATATATGCGGTACAACGTAATAGTTAAAGAGTTAAAATATGGGTTTTATGCAGGATAAAAAATCTATATATGTGTCATGAGGATGCAACAATAAAGTTTCGAAACGTCGTCAATTTAAAAAAAGTCTTTTGTTTTTTTACTGGATCCTAAACCCAAATAATACACCACTCTAACATAACAAAAGGATCGTTAACGAAAACCATTTAGAAACTTAATATCTGGGAAATATCTGCGAACCAACGGAGTAGGTAGACTGATAATACGGGTTTGATCCAGGATATAAAATCTATATATGTGTCCTAAAGATGCAACAATAAAGTTGCGAAACGTCGACTATTATAAATAGACTTTTGTTTTTTTTTACTGGGTCCTAACCTTAAATAATACACCACTCTAAAATAACAAGAGCATTGTTAACGAAAACCATTGAAACTTCTGGGAAAATATCTGGGAAATATCTGCGGAACAACGGAGTAGGTAAAGACTGATAATATGGGTTTCATGCAAGGTATCCGCCATATTGGATTTTTATCTAAATATTATCAGGACATTCTCATATGATTAACAAAATTTTAAAATTCAGGTAACTTCCTTATAGTAGCTTGAAATTATCTAAAATTTTAATCTCTTAATGGATATACATAGACAAATATACAGTTTATTTGTAGTGGGGGTGACATACGTCACCGGCGCCGGCGGCACAAGACTGAATTTTCTTCATAAAAATTGCTAAATTTGAGTTTACTTTTTTATAGTTGTTTTTAAATGAGTGCAATTTTAACCAACTATTGCCTACAATTAGACTAATAGATAGTTTTTTTTCAGCAGGGGTGACAAACGACAGTGGCGTCACGAGATCGAATTGTCTTTTAAAAAAATGTTAAAATTCAGGTAACTTCCTTATAGTAGCTTGAAATTATCTGAATTTTTAACGAATTAATGTATATACATAGACAGATATACAGTTTTTTTTTATGGAGGTCAGATACCTCAGCGGCGGCACGAGACTGAATTTTCTTCAAAAAAATTGCTGAAATTGAGTTTACTTTCTTATAGTAGTTTCTAAATAACTGCAATTTTGACCAACTATTACTTATAATTAAACAAATCGATGATCTTTTTCCAGCAAGGGTGACAAACGACAGTGGCGTCACGACATCGAATTTTCTTCTAAAAAAATGTTAAAACTCAGTTAACTTCCTTATAGTAGCTTGAAATTATCTGAGATTTTAACCACTTGGTGAATATACAGAGACAAATATTTACTATACAAGTTTTTTTTGTAGTGGTGGTGACATACGTCAGCGCCGGCACGAGACTAAATATTCTTCAAAAAAATTGCTAAAATTGAGTTTACTTTCTTATAGTAGTTTCTAAATGACTGCAATTTTGAACAACAATTACACATATAGATGATCTTTTTCCAGCAGGGGTGATAAACGACATCGAATTTTCTTTTAAAAAAATGTTAAAACTCATTTAACTTCCTTATAGTAGCCTGAAATTATCTGAGATTTTAACCACTTAATGTATATACAGAGACAAATAGACAGTTTTTTTATAATGGGGATGACATACGTCAGAGGGGGCACGAGACTGAATGTTCTTCAAAAAAATTGCTAAAATTAAGTTTACTTTCTTTTAGTAGTTTCGAAATGACTGCAATTTTGATCAACTATTACTTACAAGTAGACAAATAGATGTTTTTCCTTTCCAGCAAGGGTGACAAACGACACTGGCGACACATGACCTCGAAATTTCTTTAAAAAAAAATGTTAAAATTCAGTTAACTTTCTTATAGTAGCTTGAAATTATCTGAAATTTTAACCACTTAACGGATATAAATAGACAAATATACAGTTTTTTTTGTAGTAGGGGTGACACACGTCAATCGGGAAGTAGTCTTTAAGCTATGCCGCGAACTGACACACAGACATACCGATGATGAACCGACGGAATTTATAAAATATATTTTTTTAGCATCTAGGGACGCTAAAACGTAAAGACGTGTAAAATCTGAGAGGGTGATTTTTTCACGATTACAACCATTTTATTTGGCCGCCATTTTGATCGGCCACCTGGAATTAGTACCAGAATTTTACTAGTTAATCCCTATACCACAGTTAGTTATGATACACAATTTGAAACCAAACCATTAAGCAGTATTTCAGGCTGAATGTTTAGATATTTTATTAAGCCGCCATTTCGTTCCGCCATCCTGGATGCGTACCATAATGTTATCAGTTGATTCCAATATAATACTTGATGTATTTTGCAAAATTTGAGATAAATTGGATAAGTAATTTTTTAATAATAATTTTTTAAAGATTTTACTAGGCCGCCATTTTGTTTCGCCATATTGGATTTTTACCAAAATCTTACCAGGTCATCCCTATATGACCCTTAACTTTTGACCAACCATTGAAGTAAATCGGATGGGTAGTCTAAACTATGCTGTGAACTGCCTGACATACAGACAGACAGTCTGACAGATGGGCCGAAGGAATGGATAAAACATATTTTTTGGCATCTAGCGACGCTAAAACGTAAAGATGTGTAAAAATGAGAGGGTAATTTTATCACGATGCAAACATTTTATTTGGGCGCCATTTTGTTCGGCCATTGAATTAGTACCACTATTTTACTAGTTGATCCCTATACCACAATTAGTTATGGCACACAATTTGAAATCAAACCATTAAGCAGTTTTTTCAGGCAGAATTTACCAGGTTATCCCCATATGAACTTTAATTTTTGACTGAAATTTGAAGTCAATCGGTAAGTAGTTTAGAGTACGCCGCGAACAGACAGACAGACCGACGGAATTAAGAAAACATGTTTTTCGTCATTTAGGGACCCTGAAACGTGAAGATCTGAAAAACCTCGGAGAGTGAATTTTTCACGATTACAATCACAAGGGAAGTAAAAATGGTTTTAAAAAGCTAATTGTAAACTTGCTTCAAATTTTGCTAAAAAATCAAATGTGAACTGGAATATTTTGATGCAAATCCAATAGAGCCGAGCAAAATGGGGTCAGTATCAGCCTCTACCCGTAATAATACCTTCCCTCATTAAAGAAAATGAAAAATAATATAACTATAAACAGAGAAAAAAACGGTGAGTTGACTTTACCCGGAACTTCACTCTTTGTGTATATTTCCTTTTTTTAAAGGAAAATAAATAAATAAGTACTTTTTATATCGCCGTTTTAAACATATTTTATTAAGCTACCATTTGCATGCAGTGGTCCTCTGTTATTGTTCTGATAATTTTATAAACGAAGCAGGTATTGCAAAATTTTTCTTCGATGCTCGCCTTGTATGATTTTACTGTGAGAAATATTACGTATTTTGACGATTAGATTATGCTTACGTATCTGAAATAAACCATTGATATCGACTTATATAACTGCCGTAGTAAAATTTCAATGTGAATTTAATAGACGTAATCTTAACAGTATATTTTACAGTTTTTATTATTTCTAGTATGTAAATCGACAGAAGTATTTATTTCACACTAAGTATAATTTTTTAAATAATCGGTTGCCCTTACCTTATAGATTTTTATGTCTAGATAAAACCGCATGCTCTATTTTTCTTTCAGTTTATGAATTAAATACACTTAATAAAACGCTATTCCCTCGTAAAAGGGAAGTATTGTAATCGTAAAAAAATTACCCTCTGAGACTTTTTCACATCTTTACGTTTCAGGGTCCCTAGATAAGGAAAAACATGTTTTCTCAATTCCGTCGGTCTGTCTGTTCGTCGCATAGCTAAAAAACTACTTACCCGATTAACTTCTAAACATTTTTATAAAAACACAATATGGCAAAACAGAATAGAGGCCTAGCGTAATGTTAAAAAAATTATTACAGCTACTTATCCAATTTTGCACAAATATCAAATATTATGTAGGAATCAAGTGGTAAAATTTTGATACGAATCGAACTTGGCGGAAAAAAATGGCGGCTTAATGAAATATTTAAAAATTCAGCCTGAAAAAACTACTTAAAGGACTGATTTCAAATTGTATGCTATAACTAACTGTGGTATAGACATGAACTAGTAAAATTTCACCCTCTCAGGTTTTACATATCTTGTGTAAAAATAAACAAATTATTTTAAATCAGACACAAAACATAACAATGGCATTGGTAGAAACTGGTAAAATATTGGTACGATTCCCATACGGTGGTAACAAAAATGTTTGAAAAGACAATATACTAAATGACCATGTGCGGAACCAAATTGGGTTACACTTTCTTATTTACTATTCCTAATGAAAGGAGAGATTCATAACAATGGAAGTTCCGGGTAAAGGAAATTTACCGATTTTTTTCCGTATTAATCTATATTTATCGCCCAAACTTTATAATTTTCGACTATATACAAACGCAAAGTATTTGTGCGTTGTATTTTTTATTTAATTACTTCATTTAATTTAATTTTTATTGAATTGTTTGCATTTGCTTTGGTAAATAAATTTATATTGTGTCAGAAGAAAATTTAGGAAAAAATATTTAACGAAAGAAAGTTATGCAAAAACTATATGTTTCCATGTTTTTGAATTTTTGAAAAATTTCTGCAGATTCAGGGTTTTTTAGAAGAATAACTTGATGCGAGGAATTAGTACGTTGCTTCAATGAATCTTACACATTTTCTTTATTTAATTGTTTTTAGGTCAGTTGACTGATACAGTATTTTCAAAATTGGTTTTCTACTTTTAAATTGAACAGAGCACCAGAAAATGGAATTTTTTGATACATCCATAATAAAAAAAATCGGTATATTCGCCTTTACCCACAACTTTCCTCGTACAATATACAGTCCATATGACATATAATTATTTGGTAATAACTTTGTACATATCCTATAACCAGTAATTTGTTTCAATTTTTAAAGTTTTTAATTTATTTATTATTATTATTAATCTTATTATTCGATATTTATTTATTTTTAATATTCACGCAGTCTATAAAAAATAAGTTACGTCTTTTATTATTTTTTCCGCCATGAGGTATTTATACAAAAATCTCACCAGTTTATCCCTATATCAATCGCATTTTATTTTTGCCCAAATTTTGAAGTCAATTCGATAAGAAGTTTTCTTAATGATCTTGTTATATTTTGTGAGGCCGCCATTTTGTTTTCGCCCCATTGGATTTTTACTAAAATGTTACCATTCTATTCCTTTATAAACTTCGATTTTTATCCAAAATTTGGAGTCAATCCGGTAAGTCGTTCTTGAGCTATTCTCTGTAGACAGAGCGACAGACTGACCGAAATGGGAGAACATGTTTTTCGGGGTCCAGGGACACTAAAATGCAAAGATCTGCAAACATCTCCGACGGTGATTTTTTTAGATTATAATACTTAGAAAATATAATTTTTTTTATACGTCCAGAATTTTAAAAAATCGGTAAATTCGCATTTATCCACAACTTTCCTCGTACAAGATACAGTCTATATATATTTATAATTATTTGGTAATAACTTATCCTATAAACACTAATTTATTTCAATTGTTTTAAGTTTTTCTTTTATTTATTATTATTATTTATTTTTCAAAATATTTACGCAGTCTAAAAAAAAATTAATTATATCCTTTATTATTTTACTGATTCCTCCATAAACGAAGGTTTTATTCCAGGAATTTTATCGAATATTTAAACATTTTATTAGGCCGCCATTTTGTTCCGCCAAAATGGATTTACACAAAAATTTCACAAGTTTATACCTATATCCCACTTTATTAATGCTCAAATTTTGAAGTACATTCGGTAGTAAGTTTCTTAAAAATGATTTTTTTTGTAAGGCCGCCATTTTTTTTCGCCACATTGGATTTTTATCAAAATGTTACCATAACATTATGATCTTCGATTTCTCCAAAATTTGTTATTGGATAAGTACTTTTTAAGCTATTCCGCGTACAGACAGCCCGACAGGTTGACTGAAATGGGAGAACATGTTTTCGGCGTCCAGGGACATATATAAAATTAAAAATATATTTAATACGTTTTCAACTTTAATACAGGCTATTCATGTATTGCTAATGAAAACTATCATAGTAATGAAATAATAATAAAAAGTATTTCGCGTCATATTGATTTTTTAACATTTTTATTAAGACAACATTATTTTAATATAGAGGGTGTTTGCATCTAACGAATGAGTTTCGGTAGACAATTGTTTTATTGTATTCTGTAGAAATATGTAATTATCAACATTCATCTTTAAATAAAAGTCATAACTTTAACAAACAAAACCCTGAAATAGTCTTAAATGAAAATCAAAAGAATACTGGTGGGACCACCCCTATTTACTACTACAAATAAATACTACAAATACTGCGAAATAACAGCAAATTTTCCAGTTATACAAATTTACATATCTTTATTTTCAGTCTTAAGTGACAGTCTATTTTTTGAACTGTGAGTAAAATGGTTCGACTTTCAGAACACGAATGGCAAAATATTATGAGGTACATATTAACCCCATATTTTATTACCTTTGCACTTTTGACCCGGCCGTGTAGTCAACTAAGACCCAAAAATCGAATTTCGGCTTGTATAATTGAAAAGTTAGAAAGGTGGTTAAAACAGGAAAGTTGTAGGGGTGTCATGTAGTTTTTAACAAATTTACTTTTATGAATACTTGGTGTCTCGAAAAGCTTTAAAATTCTAGACCTCTTTCATAAAATAAATCCTATAACTTATTTCAACTCTGCTGGATTTTTTACGGTTAAAAATTGACATTTTCGATATTTTGCATGACTGTAGAATCTAAACAGCTTGACTTGAAGGAAAACGGTTTGCAAATTGCTATCTCAGGCATGGCATAGAATAGAATATTAATAGATTAGACTATTAGAGTTTCAATATATTAGATTTTTACTATTATTATTATTATTACCGAAATTGAATCAATTTCTCAACAAATGTTGGGTTCCAAGCTTATGAATGATGAATGCATCAAAAGGAGTGGGCTGGTTTCTATTAGTTCTATGTGTTGTCCTGTAAGAATTTTCTCACTAGGTGGCAACTACTCAGCATGACTGCCTTCTGGATGTCGATGAAGGTGTTAGTATGCAGTCCTATAATTTTCAGGTTCTCTTCTAGAGTTTTTGGAACTAGTCCAGTTGATGACACGATGATCAGTATCACATGAACCTTACTCAGTCGCCATATCTGCTATATCTCGATGACCAGCTCCGCATATTTGGCCTTTTTCTCTTGATATTTATCCAACACGTTGTTATTGTTGGGTATAGCGACATCTACCTAAATAAGCTGTCTTTGTTTCCTTATTTAACAGTTCCACGTCAGGCCGATTATTTGTCACCCGTCCTTATATGCTGTATAGTCTCTGATCTTTCGCTACATTTTCGACACTTATCGGATTCAACGGACCGGTGTTTGAATGAATTTCTTGTAATTCCGTGTGCTAATAACTTGATCCTGTATTGCCATCACAAATGTGTGTCTTGGAATAGTTGTCCGGTTGTCAGCCACCTGTTGGATGCTTCCTTATCTATGTGTGGCTGATGCAAGTCATTGTGATATCGGCCGTGCAGTGCCATTTGAGCCCACTGTTCTTGTTTGTCGCGGTCTGAAAGTGATTTTAGGATGATGTTGTCACTTGCAAGATTGAGTGGAGAGTATGAGTTTTCACTTAGGGTCACTATGTAGTGAAGGCTTGATGTTTGTGCCTTGTTGGTGAAGAAATCTCTTAAGTTTTGCAGCTGTCGGGAGTGCGAATTGGTCAAGTCAACAAGGGATCTTCCACCTTCTCTTCGTGATAAGGTTATTCGGAGAGTTGATGACCTTGGGTAGTGTGACTTGTACTTGGTCATCATTAGGCGAGTAGTTCGTTGTAGTCCCTCTAGCTCCGCGTTAGTCCATTTCAAGATTCCGAAACTGTAGGTCGGCACGGGCACAGGATAGGTGTTAATTGCTGTAATGAGATTTCCGGCGTTCAATTCTGTCTACATAAAAGCTCGTACTCTTTTAACGTACTGATCTTTTAGCTTGGTCTTTCCTTGCTTATCCTGGAGCAGTCTATCTTGTTGGAACTCTAGGTATTTATAGGTCTCTCCTTAGTTCATCGCTAGAACTATTTCTCCATTCGGTATTGCTACATAACCATTAATGATTTTGCTTTTTACGATGTTTAAGGCTTTACATTTTTCCATTCCAAATTCTATATTGATGTTAATAAGCTTTTTTAATTGGTTATGGTTTCCACCATATAATCTCATCCATATACAGAAGGTGTGATATGGTGCGGGTATTGTCTCTATTGGCTTTGATGTTGAAGCCATGTCTTGTATTATTGAGAAAGGTGGAGAGGGGTTCATCGCTAAGCAGAACCAACGTGGACTTAACGAGTCTCCTTGGTAAATTCCCCTATTGATGTGTATCTCATCGGTGGTAAGAGATTGATCGCCATTATAGATCCTCTGGTTCCACTGGTGTTTGATAGTTGCCAGAAAATTGATGATCATAGAATCATGAATTTTGTATATTCGTAGTACATCTATGAGCCAGGAATGTGGTACACTGTCAAACGGCTTTTTATAGTCTATAAAAGCAGTGTGTATATCGCGTTGTTTTTTGTGTATCTGCTTAAGTACCACAGAGTCGATGATAAGTTGTTCTTTGCATCCCTTCTGGTCCTCGGCTAGTAGGTTATGACTGTCAATATGGTGATAGATACGATTTTCAATGCATCCTGTTCGGGTCTTATACATGGTCGGCAAACAGGTGATAGGCCTGTAGTAGGACGGCTCATCTGTCGTAGTGTATTTCCGTAGCACGAGAAATGCAGGATTTTGATAAAATGACGGGCCATAGCTTCATGGAGGACCCCACATTTCTTATACCAGAAATTGTGAATATGGTCAATTCCTGGTGAGTTCCAGTTGCTCGTTCCCCTAATAAAGCTGCTAACTTCCTCCTTGGTGATAGAGTAAAATTCCAATTATGGTGTTTGAATTTGATCACGTTGAGATTGTATCCATGTAGCACTTCGGTTATGCTCTTTTGGTTTTACCACTACTCCAATACTCGGTCAAATGCTCTTTGCTAGGTAGCATCTTCTCAGTATTGGTTTGATCTTTGGTGTTATTGATATCCCGATAGAACTGTCTTTGGTTGGTGTTGAAGAGCCAGTTCTGTCGTTTTCTCTTTGAGCATTTGTTGTATGTCTGCAGACGTTTCGCTTTAGCTTTTTGTTTTTGCTTTAGTAAATCCTAAGAATTATCTAGTTTTTGTTGATAGTTGAGATCGGTGAGTTTAGTACTTATCTTCTTAAATATCCTCTTTTAAGTCTGCTGGAAGGGTGTTCCTTCTTCCGAAATTCTGTGAGTGTTCCTAGTTCCTGTCTCAAATCATCAATTGTCTTGTCAAGTCTTTTATGCCATATGGGTTTTTGAGACGGCAGAGCAGTACATGAGTGTATGGAGCAAAAAGTTTATTCCGGACAATTACTCGCCGTTGGTCAGCAATGCTCAGTGATGTTCTGAAGATCCGTGTATTTCTGAAGGAAAGCACTATGAAGGCCGGTCCGGTATGTGGTTAAGTTGGTCTCAAATCTGGTGATCTTATAATAGGAGCGCATTATGAAACAATTCATTTCTGGTGTTCCTTGGCTTTCCAGCATTCGTGGCCTGAGAAACGGCGAGAGCTGGACGTGTTGCGTCGGTGGTGCGTGCCACAAGGGATGGTGGGGTTGTTGCAGTGGACATAGTCGACATCACGCTGCCTACGTCGCTAGACGAGGGAGACTGTGACTCATTTAACCTACATGATCCGCTACCTAAATCCTGAGCGCGACAAGGTGTAGATTGTACATTTTCATAAAAAGGTTGCATTTTACCTACTGCCAGGGATTTTTATATTCTGCGAACGAGGTGTGCTCCTCGGGGAATGATAGGAAATATGAAGTAAGGGAGAAGATGGATTTTTGGGGACGGTGCTGAAATAAGCTGGTAAACGATAGCATAGAGCTGGCTAAGGTACCTCGAAAGTGCGTGCCCGTGCCTAGAAAGATACAAAATTATTATTATTATTACTTGATGCATAGTTATAATTTTCGTCGCAGCACTTCTGAGCTCCGACGTACTTACACAAGCGGTACGCGGAAGGCCAAAGAAAATGACCACTCCTTCTAAGCGCTCCGTCAGTAACAACCCGATATTCTGGGTAGTCCTGCGAAGTTTGACAAGCAGTTCCAGATACTTGGGACGCTTATCTCAATCCATGACCAAGATGTTGGTTTCTGCTGGGGCTAAAAATTCGATGGAAAATATCGACTTTGTTGGTTTGTGAACAGAACGATATCAGCCTTATTGCCTTGCAACTAGGTTGTAGTGGGAAAAGCGTAATTCCAGTACATGCGGCTGTTAGCGTTTTCCATCACAGCTTCGATGTTTCCTGGGGCATATATCAATACAGGCTTTTCATCTATGACGTAATGCTTTATTTATTTATTTTCTTATTTCATAAGTTACCAATTTATTTATTTATTTACTCATACATGGAAATTATATGGCTAATCAGTAAGTATTTTTTAATACTACAAAAATAAAAAAATACAACTTCATCATTTTTTAAAAATGAGGCATCCTGTATGCATAAAAATAAATTTAATAAAAGTACATTATGGTAAAGGGCCAAATACGAGCAATTTGTCGAGGTTATTTCAGGGGTACTTCGGATTAGGGATGCACGATGTTTAAAAACCATCGATATATCGAAAAACGATACATCGAATTCGTTTACATCGATGTAAAGGAAACATTGAATTTGATCTATCAATGGTTCAAAAACATCGACCACTTTTCATCGATGTACATCGACATCGAAGATCATAGCATCGACCAACAAAATTAATAAGCATTTTAAAAAAATACGGTCGATTTATGTTATTTCACTTATATGTAAAATGGGGTAGGTATATAAAGCTGGGACAACCTGATTGACTATAAATAAACAATAATAAACACAGTAGAATACTAAAGGTGATTATTTAGAATTCGTCAAACCCAGGTTATTCCAGCCTATAAATGTAGAGGCTATTATTCCTGTAATATCATTAATATCTGGAATATTCTCGATTAAAAAATTTATTATTATAAAGTAATAACATTAACAGAAGGTACAGTAAATGTAAATAGATGCATATTTTGTACTAAATTTATTAAACTATTTAATTAGCTCAGATAAAACAATATAGAAAAACTTAAATCGAAACAACGAGGTATAAGGCGAACACATATTAATCTTGTTATGAATTTAATATTTTCAACTACCTAAACCAGTCTTTTTATCTAAAGATTTCAAAAAAAGTAATTTAAATAAGCGTTTTCCGCCCAGCAGATTAAGTGTTGTACTGGGGGTGGCACCTGCTTTAGAAAACAAGCGTTCAACTGGAACTGAGGTAGCAAGTAAAACCACATAAATCCTAACCACAGGGTTGGGGTTTTCTGTGGTAAAACCTTTATTAGGACAGCAACAAACAATATTCAATTATCCGGCAATAGATGGCATGCGGGCTGTAAAATGTCCAAATAAAGGCCGAGATTTTATTGCGTTAAAAACATCGACCGGAATCCATCGATGTATTACAACTTCGATCGGTAATCCATCGATGTCTTAAAACACCCAACGGCATTACATCGATGTTTAAGGCCCGATGTATCGATGTTTTCGATGTATCGCGAAACATCGTGTATCCCTACTTCGGATGCCTGTTTTAATACGACGCAAACTTAGAGCAGTAGCTGGTGTGCAGGCACAGATTAATTAATTGGTTGTTAATCTGTGGAGCAGGCATCCACTCAAACAACTAGAAGACGCCTGCACATCGAATATAATGGGTGGTGTTTTTTATTTAAAATTTTGTTTTGTATTTGTTGTTATTTTATGTTTTATTTGCAAATATTGTTATTTTTATTTAAACTTTTGTGATTAATTAGCTATTGTTAATAAATACAATAAAACAGTTGTCTACCGAAACTTATTCTAAATGCTAAATACCCTGTATATTTAGTTAATTTCGTTTGAATACAAATATTTGTTTAAGATGTCTACCACATAAAATTTGGCCCCCCAAAATTGCGAAGAAAAACGGCATTTTTGTTTTCAATAACTATCCGCAATTTTTGGGGATATCCTGTATAAAGCAAACTTGTAGATTTCCTGGGAACACTTCACATTAATATGTTAAACGTAAAAACAAACGGATCAAAAGGCAAAAAAATAAATACTAGACCGACCTTAAAAAAATACCATTTATCTCTGGAAAAAAGCGAAATTTCAAAAATTTCTACCCTACCATCTGATAATACACATTAAATTGATACCTCAATGTAAAGCCCGTTAACCAATCATTCCAAAAAATTCAAATTCATAAAAGTGAATCTTGTTGCGCGTTGTAACTTCATTATATTATAAAAAAATTTGTAGAAATCTAGAACCGACTTAAAAAAAAAAACACTAAAAAGTAAAAATAATGTTTTATTCCACATTGGAAATTTGAGTTTATGAAGTCAGCGTCAAACTAATTTTTAATTGCCTAATCACCAACAGACATTTGTATATTGAGTGTCTACAAATACCACGGTAAATAGGCACGGTCCTTGTTAGTTTGACACCGACTTTATAAACTCAAATATCCAATGTGGAATAAAATATTATTTTTTACTTTTTAGTGCTTTTTTTTGAAGTCGGTTCTATTTTTTATAAAAATTAAAAATCCTTGCGTAGATTAAAATTTTGGAGGTCCCTATTAAAATAAATAAGCAATTACTGGGCCTATAGCATATGAAATTTTGTCAGAATCACCGTATTATTATTATATAAATTGCGCCGTCTATACATATTTAGGTATACAAAATTAGCAGTACACATTGTCAAAATTTGAAATGATGAATAAAATTGAAATAGAATAAAATACTAGATTTTGAGGTTGCACATTTCATGGTCACCCTGTATATATAAAATTACATTACGGGATAGCCAAAGAGATACCTTTTAGCAAATGGGGTCGTATACAGTATGTCTATTACACACCTCAATGCTTTAGTTTGAAAAGGGCATTTTAAAATATGTAAATTGAATTATAAAACTCGCAACCTGTATCGCTCTTATACCTGTGTTTTTTAAATATTATTATTAGAAAAACGGGTGAACGAACTTCAAATCAAACTAAATGGGACCACCAGAAACACGTCCATACCATTTTGCGTTTGACTCATCAAGATCGGCCAAGCGGTTTAAACAATATGCGCGAACAAACATAAAAAAAAATACATACAGGTCGAATTGAGAACCTCTCCCTGTTTTGAAGTCACTTAAAAATAAAAAGTATTTCCCAGATTGGAGTGAAAATTTATTGTGTTTTCGTGGAGTAAGGAAGAAACGTATTGCTTCAAACGGTCTTACCTTTCTTCCTATATTTTGGTGGTTATATATCTATATATAGTTTATATGAACCGCCATGTATATGATATTGCAAAATTTAAAAAAAGTAAAGTTAAAATGTGCATCAAAAGTAGTACGTTATTACTTTATTATTTGAAACACTTAGGAGCCAGTAACTAAAAGTGATGTACTCATGTGAGTTTTCTTACTAATTTAATAAATAAAATGTGTTTCGAATCCCCTGTATAATGTATAACAGTTATAGATTTTTTACATCCCTTCTACTATACAATGCCTAAAATAGCACTAGACCAATCATACACGAAAAGGAGATTGTTTGCGTTAATATACAAAAATTATGAATTTTAATTTATTAAAATAAAAGGAACTGTAAAAGATAATTTTATTGGTGGTAAACTAACATTATGTCATTGTAGGAGCGTATTGTAAATAATTAAACTACACTGACCATCACTTATACTGCATTAACAAAATTATTCTAATATTGTCAATTTCGAACACCTATCAGAAGCGGATCTATGATGATATCGACGGAGGGGGCCGAAAATAATTTAATACCGATAAAGTGAGAACTTTTTTGTTTTCGAATTTTATTAAGATGTTAAAACAGAGGGGGGGCGAATTACGATTTTCAATTAATGCAGTGCCTCTGTCCTATATTTTCATTAATTATGAACCAGTTTTAAAAATTTCTACTGCTGAAAGATTGCTTCTTTCTTCTCAGGGAGTCCTGTATCAAACCACACGTCATATTCTATTGCACGAACAAAAATGAATACTCCACAATTGTGCATATTCATTAAAAAAATATGTGACCATGAAACAATAACCAGAGTGCGGTGATTTACTTTTTTATATGTTTCGGATACAATACAATCACTGCGTGAGACAATCGGGTATTCATACAGGGTGTCAGACACTGTTATAAGATTAAAACAGATTTAAGCTCCTCGGGGGAATGAAAAAGCTCTCTTTCAATCAAAATATTCTTATATATATATATATATATATATATATATATATATATATATATATATATATATATATATATATATATATATATATATATATATATATATATATATAAATAAGCGTTCAGTGTTTAAAAAAAACATAAAATACATCAGGTTTCTTTTCTCATTGTATACAAAAGCATTTTTTTTTCGCAGCGATACAGAGTAGCCCTAAATTTTTTTTACTATATAGGATAGCACTAGGGAGATACAACAACCCTCTAAAAAAGGAAAATATATTTATTTCTTTGAAAAAAAAAGTTTCGTGTTAGCCCTAGGTGAATGAAACAGTCGATAAAATAATAATGGAACTAAAAATTAAGATATTTTTTATTTTAAGGAACGATCAACTTTTGAAGACGGCGAAACATTTTACAATTATTGTCCTTTTTTATGCTTTTTTTTACTAAACAGAGTAGCTCTAGGGGGATGAAAAAGCGTCTTTGAAACCAAAATATATTTTATTACAAAAGCGTTTGGTTTTTTTAAAAAGCAGCCCCTAGGAGAATGAAGCAACATCTGTTTTATTTCAATAACGGTTAGGTTTCTTGCAAATATATGAAAAAAATGTCAAATTTCACTTATCTTTTTAAAAATTTTCTCCTTTTTTTATAAAGAAGGGGGCGAGACAACCCATTAAAAAATTAAATTGTATGTGTTTTTTTTAAACCTCTCTGTTAGGTTTCAGAAATTGTTTTCGTATTTATGGTTAGTTGTTTGGGTTTTAGTGTTACTTCCCGGATTTTGCGATATAGGCGTTCTATTTCGATTTCGAATTTCCTTTAAACTCCCTATCGAAGCCCCGTCTCACCTTGTCTAATGTGCTCGGGTTCTGGCTTCGCAAAATTCCTGCAAAGTTACTCCATTTTTTTTAAATTTTTTGACCGACATCTCGTGCTCCAATATCGCCGGCTAACTTTTTAGGAAATTTTAGGACGGAAAATACGAAAAAATGCTAAATCTCGAAAAATTAACCGTGGTTACGGGAATCTTACGTCAAATGGGTTTTGAGAACGTATCCATATTATGCAAGATAGATCAAAACGGATTACTAATTACAAATTCAAGAAACAAGCTTTTAGAAGTTTATCTGAATCCATTAACTTGTTTTCAAAATACAGATATGTAATCAATCTTTTATGGGTACATTAATTTAGGATAATTTTTTTGCCTATCCTGGTTTATAGAAAATGATTCCTTTACCCGGAGCTTCCCTCGTTATGAATTATTACTTTTATTGGGAAGAGTGAAGTGTAATTCAAGTTAGTTCAGTACATAGTCACAGTATATATGTGTCACATATTCTGTCTCTTCGTTTTTATTGGGCACTATTTTGTTCCGTCATATTGGATTCCTACCAATATGTTTACCATTTCCTTTTTACCTATGCCACACTTGAATTTTGGGCATAATTTAAAATATATTCAATAAGTATCCCATATTCACATTTAAATTTTCTGCAAAATATAAAATCAATTGAACAAGACTTTTTTTACGTTCATTTTTTAAAAAATTTATTTGGCCGTCATTTTGTTCGCCATCTTAAATTGGAACCCATATTATCAGTCTTTACCTACTCCGTTGGCCCGCAGATATCTCAGATATTAAGTTTCTGAATGGTTTTCAATAACGATCTTCTTGTTTTTACGTTATATTGGTGTAATATTTGGGGTTAGGATCCAGTAAAATAAAACAAAGACCTAACCCCTAATAATACACCACTCTAACATAGCAACAAGAAGATCGTTAACGAAAACCATTTAGAAATTCAATTTCTGGGAAATATCTGACAACCAAGGTAAAGACTGATAATACGGGTTTCATGCAGGATATACAATCTATATTTATATGTATCCTGAGGATGCAACAAAAGAGTAGCGAAACGTCGACAATAAAAAAAAGATATTTGTTTTTTTACTGGATCCTAACCCCAAATAAAACACCACTCTAAGACAAAAACAAGAGGATCTTTAACGAAAACCATTTAGAAACCTAATATCTGGGAAATATCTGCGGTCCAACATAGTAGGTAAAGACTGAAAATATGTGTTTCATGCAGGATATAGAATCTATGTGTCCTGAGAATGCAACAATAAAATTTCGAAACGTCGGCATTTTAAAAAAGTCTTTTGTTCTGTTACTGGATCCTAACCCCAAATAATACACCACTCTGACAGAAAAACAAGAGGATCGTTAACGAAAACCATTTAGAAACTTTATATCTGGGAAATATCTGCGGTCAAACAGAATATGTAAAGACTGAGAGCGTGGGTTTCATGCTGGATATAGTATCTACATGTGTGTCCTGAAGATGCATCAAAAAAGTTGCGAAACGTCGACTATTTAAAAATAGTCCTTTGTTTTTTTTACTGGATCCTAACTCCGAATAATACACCACTCTAACATAACAACAAAAGATTGTCAATATCTGGGTATTATATGCGGGACAACGGAGCAAAAGTACTGATAATACGGGTTTCATACAGGATATAAGATCTATATATGTGTCCTGAGGATGCAACAATTAAGTTACGAAACGTCGACAATTTAAAAAAAATACTTATTTTTTTTACCGGATCTTAACCCCAAATAATACACCACGCTAACACACTTTTTTTACAATTTACCAAAATATCAGGCCGTCCCCATATGAGCCTTCATTTTTGGTCAAAATGTGAAGTCAATCGGGTAAGCAGTATTTAAGCTATGTCGCGAACTGACATATCTTTTGGCATCTAGGGACGCCAAATCGTGAATATATCTAAATCCTGAGAGGGTGGTTTTCTTCACGAATACAAAAATTTTATTTGGCCGCAATTTTGTTCCGCCATCTTGAATTAGTGACACAGTTTTACTAGTTGAGCTCTATACCACAATTTGTTATAGCATACAATTTAAAAACAATCAATTAAGTAGGTTTTTCAGCTTGAATTCTTAAATATTTTATTATACCGCCATTTTTGTTCCGTTATCTTATATTCGTACCAAAATTTTACCAGTTGATTCCCACATAATACTTGATGTTTATATGATGTTTAGGCAAAATTTGAAACAAATTGGATACGCAGTTTTTTCATAATAATTTTTTTAACATTTCACTACGCTGCCCTTTTGGATTTTTACAAATATATTACTGGGTCATACCCATACGACCCTTAATTTTTTATACAAATTTGAAGTCAATCGGGTAAGAAGTCTTTAAGCTATGCTGCAAACTGATAGACAGACAGACAGACATACCGACAGACGGACTGACGGAATTGATAAAACATATTTTTTTGGCATCTATGGACGCTAAATTGTAAAGACGTACAAAAACCTGAGAGGGTGATTTTTTCACGATTACAAACATTTTATTTGGCCGCCATTTTGGCTATCTTGAAGTAGTACCACTATTTTACTAGTCGATCCCTATACCACAATTAGTTAGGGCACACAATTTGAAATCAAACCTTGAAGCAGTTTTTTCAGGCTGAATTTTTAAATATTTTATCATGTCGCAATTTTGTTCCGCCATCTTGGATTCGTACCAAAATTTTACCATTTGATTTCAACATAATACTTGATGTTTTTGGAAAATTTGAGATAAATTGGATGAGCAATTTTTTAATCATAATTTTTTAAATATTTCACTATGCCGCCATTTTGTTTCGCCATATTAGATTTTCACCAAAATGTTACTAGGTCATCCCCATACGACCCTTACTTTTTGACCAAAATTGGAGGCCAATCGGATAAGTAGTTTTTTAGCTACGCCGCGAACGGACAGAGAGACAGACCGACGGAATTGAGAAAACATGTGATTTGTCATCTAGGAACCCTGAAACGTGAAGATCTGAAAAAATCTCGCAGAGTGTTTTTTTTCACGATTACAACACTTCCCTTTTACGAGGGAAGTAGAAAATCAGTGAAATCTCAAAATTGCCAAATTGACTTTACCACTTGTTTTATACGGTGACTCTGATTGTTGAACGTTTGTCTCAACATGTTTTTAAGATGTTTTGATTTGTTTAATGCAAGATGTGATTTTTTTAAAGAAACTGGCATATAATTAGCAAGTTTTGGTTGAATTCTAAAGCTTTGTTTTGATGACTATGGTACATTTTTGCAATATTACAAGTGGATAAGCATGCTTGTTATGAGTACCACTAGTTAGTTATTACCGGGCGACTCAATATATCAATGCAAACTGGAGAATATTTTTATTCATTTTAATAAATTACGAAACTTCATAACACAAATCATAATAATCAAAAGCAGTTTGATTATATTTCCCTTCCTAGTTTCGAGGTTTTTATTATGATTTGTGTTTGTTATGATATTTTTTAAATTATTAAAATCAATAAAAAGGTTTATTTAATATAACTTTCCGCCGGCGAATATGCAAATAATTATTTGTAATAACTTTATATAAATTCTATAAACTGTAATGTATTAATTTTTTTAGGTTTTTAATTTGTTATTATTATTAGTAACTTTTCAACACCATATTTATGTAGTCTACAAAAAATAAATAATGACCTTTATTATTTTCTGTCATAAAAGAAGGTTTGTTCCAGGAAATTAAATTTTATCAAATATTTAAACATTTTTTTGGCCGCCATTTTGTTTTGCCATCTCGCATTACCACTAAAACTTTACCAGCCTCTCACTCTTTAAAACTTGATTTTTGTGCAAAACTGCAAGTCAATTAGCTAAGTAGTTTCTTGGTACTGAATTTCTAAATATTCCATTAGGCACCCATTTTGTTCCGCCATAATGGATTTACACAAAATTTTTTCCAGTTTATCCCTATAATTGCACTTTATTTTTGCGCAAATTTTGAAGTCTGTCCGGTAAGTAGACTCTTAATAATGATTTTATTACAATTTGTGACACCCATGTGTGCCATGTTGGTTTCTTATCAAAACGTAATCATTTCATACCTTTATAACCCTTTATTTTTGACCAAAATTTGAAGTCAATCGGATAAGTAGTTTTTGAGCTATGCCGCGTACCTACAGAACGACAGAAGGTCCAGGGATCCGAAAACGCAAAGATCTACAAAAATCTCGGAGGGTGATTTTTTCACGGTTAAAATACTTCCCTCTTACGTGGGAAGTAAAAATACATAGGGTCGAATTGAAAACCTCCTTTTTTCTGAAGGCGGTTAAATGTGTTTCAAAAAGTTTAAAGTAAATCTTCTAAGTTCAACGAATTAATATAAACAAATAAACAGGGCAATATGCGACACTTTAAATTTCAAAATTCATTAATGCCGCTCAAGACGTGTTTAAGCATTAAAAGTAGGCAATATTAATTTGTATTTAAAGACATTTCATAAAGCCCTTACCTTAATCCTGAGAACTTAAAAGGATGTAAATCATATATTGGAAGTTTAAATAAATACAATATAACCAGAAGAATTTTATAAATCAATAATTCTAACTTAACATATGTAGAAATAGGGCAACCATATTTAAATTAATATTTCCAAATTAGAGATTTCAACATGTATTGTCTTAAACAGAACAGAAATTATATTTTAAAATGAGTTCTAACTTACCATTCTTGTCAGCGCGATGGGGAGCAACACTCAGAAACATTTCAAACACGACACTGATCAACTAAGTTCCGCGTTACTGCGATTTTCGTTTAATAGGTTAGGTCTTCTATTTTCTGGCATTCGCGATGACAAAAAGCACAATGAGGAAATGTAGACAATATGGCAACATCGGTGGCAACCTTTTTACTGTAGTAGATATATAGAATATATTACACTTTAAGTTTAAGAAATAGCAAAAAAAAAAGACGATGGCTGTAATTAAATTAAGGTTCTATGTAAACATTTTAAACAAAGGGCCACCTCAAAAAATTAACTTTCACAATTGTTTGCAACACCGCATTGGGTCAGTTCAATATTATAGATTGATTAGCCGCGGAATTGTTAAGTTAGCAGCTCAATACATCGTAGGCATGTTCGATATACTAAAAAACGATTTTTAAATAACTATTCTTAAGTTACTAAATGACACCAGACGCTCAGTGTTTCAGCTTTTATATAATGATAATTAATTTATGAAAATTATGAAGAAAATATCGAACTAACCTTGTCAAATATCGATATTTGATCGATCAACAACAATCCTTTATGGTTCTAGTTCGCTTGGGTTAAAACACAAACAAAACAGTTGAGTAGCTATTACTGGGCACGATGGCAGAGTGTAGAGCTTTAGTGATTAGGCACGGTAAGAATTGTTTATACATTTTTCTTTTATCGATGTATAACATAATACTTACTGATAATCGGCTTCCGAATGCTTTAAACTTAATTTATGTGTGTTGTCTTATGCAATAGCAAGCCAAGCAACCTAAAGGGCTGACAAGTTATTGCGAATTGGTTGTACAGTACCGTTTCATAGAGTTTTGATTCGAGGGATTTTAGTCAGTTTCATTCTAATACGAGAAATATATATAACACAGTTTATATATACATATAGTTATTTGATAACAATTTTATAAACATTATATAATTATTATTATGTGTCATTTTCCTTGATAAAGTGAAAATTTGATTATGGGGAATGTTCTGTTAAAAGGACTTTACGTATTTATTTTTGTAGCCAAGTACCAGAACTTACCTTATAATAAAACTATCGTATGTTACAGTCTAAACTGTGTTATCTGTTGTGCGTGGTGGAATTCGTTACGAGGGATGTTCTAGGTAAAGGTCAATTTACCGATTTTTTAATATGAATTATCTTCATCTATTTTGTCTATATATAGTTTCTACCGTTTTTGCTGCATTTTATATTTTTTTGTCAAGCCAAATAGTTACACTGCGCATGCGCAAATAAGAGTTTATGGTAATAAATCTATTTTATTTACATATCTAGCAATCATTCGGGTTGAAACAAATATGTATACGTTTTTCATCTCCATAACTTTTAATGTCCAGACCTACATACGTACATACAAACATTCATTCACTCTCCTATTTAAATAAGACCACTGCTTCGATAATCCTTTATAACATTTTTTGCAGTTTCTTGCACTTGATTTTTTTAACGTTTTACTTGAATTTGTACCAACATTTTTCCAGTTCTTCCCCATTTCGCAGAAAATTTTTCTGCAAAGTGGATAAGTAGTTTTTTAATAATTTTTTTTTTACATTTTGTTAGGTCGCAATTTTGTTTCACCATATTGGATTTGGATCCTTAATTTTGCTGCGAACAATTAGACCGACAGACAGACGTAATTGAGAAAACATGTTTTTAAGTACCTGTTTTTCGGACCCTGAAACGCAAGGATCTGAAAAATCTCTGAAGGTGATTTTTTCACGGTTACAATGTTTTACTTTACGAGGAAAGTAGAACTACCTAAATTAGAATTTCATATTTCACTTCTAGCTAAACCATAACGAAGTAAAATTGTGTAGTCCGCTTATGTGAGACATCCTGTACCAAGTTTTGTTTCCTAGTGGTTACGGTTTTTGGAGCTATTAATAAAATCTGCATTTTTTAATGAAACACGGTGTTTTTATTTTGTATTATTCAGCTTAAAATGATATGTTTAAAAGTACATATTTGTTCATATTATTTTATAAAATCATCCAATAATTTACATTTCTATGATAAATATATTCACTTTTTCGAAAAAGGCTGAGATCATATTACAAAACAAAAGAAAATAATTCTGCATAGCAAATAAATTACTTTCAAAAAGCTAGTTTATTTTAAGATTTAAAAACAAAACAAACACAAACATTTCTTTTATGAAAAAAAAGTCTACAAGTCGAAGGTTTTCTAATCAAGAAAATTAAGATATGATGGCTAGCCAATATAACAAAGATGCCAGACGCCACAACCCTATACCTAAGGTATTTTCAAATTTAGGTACCCAGACCACAGACGCTTTCGCTGAGGCGATACAGGGTTGTTAAAATGTTAACATTTTAGGCCTTTTTTGGGTTGATATACATATATATACATATATATATATATATTGCTGTGGTTCTAAATATTGAAAAGCAAAACAAATATTACTTAAAAATAGCTACCTCTTAACTCATAAATGCAATTTTTAAATCACGTCTACAAAATATCAATCACCCTAAAGAAAATAGAAAAAATACAAGCAACTATCTATCACTTCCATACATTCAGGGTTTATCGGAAAACTTACAACATTTGTTTAAAAAATATGATATATCATGCTGCTATAAAGGTTTCAATCTATTGCAACAACATTTCAGCACTCTAAAAAGTAAAACAAGTAAAAATAAAAAATCACATATCATTTATGGAATTCCTTGCAGTAATTGCCCTAGTGTGTATATAGGGCTCATCTCAATATCTTCAAAACCTCCTAAACGGCCACAAATTTGATAAAAAAAAAATACCACCGCCCTCACAAACCATGAAAATCAAACTCAACACAATTTCAACTTTGAAGAAACCAAAATATTACGTTGTGAACCGAACCAAAATAAACGAGAGTTTTTGGAAATGATTTATATAAAAACACGACCATTCAATAAACAACAATGTAGATATAAAAAATCTCAGCAAGATCTATTATAATTTAATAAATTAAAATATTTAATTAGTAAATACTATAAAGAAACCATCCATCTGCCGGAAAAAAAACGAATTCCTATGTCGATAGGCGCTTCTAAATATTTGCTGGTATTTCATTCACAGTCCCGTCTTATTTACATGTGTGTCTGTTATAATTATACAATATTATGTGTTGTTTTATATTTGAAAATCTGTTATTTTCTTTCTCTCGTTTACATATTTTATGTTAAAGTTTCAGTACTAATGAAGGCCATGCAATGGTTGAAACGTTTAAAAATAAATGACAAATTTTAACACTCAATTGTTCCGTTTATTCTAAGAACCGAAAATTCCAAGAAAAAAAACTCTAAGAATATAGTTAAAAGGTTCAAGAACCCATCCCATATATATATATATATATATATATATATATATATATATATATATATATATATATATATATATATACGTAAAAGGGAAGGATTGTAATAGTTAAAAAATCACCCTCCGAGATTTTTTCAGATCTTTACGTTTCAGGATCCCTGTATGCCGAAAAACCTATTTTCTCAATTCCGTCGCTCTGTCTATCTGTCTGTCCACGGTATAGATAAGAAACTACATTTTGGTAAAAATCCAAAAAAATTATTACTAAAAAACTACTTATTCAATTTATCTCAAATTTTGCACAAACATTATTACAAATTATGTAGGAATCAAGTGGTACGAATCCACGATGGGAGAACAAAATGGCGGCTTAGTAAAATATTTAAAAATTCAGCCTAAAAAAACTAGTTAATGGACTGATTTCAAATTGCGTGCAATAAATAATTGTGTTATACAGACGAACTAGTAAAACAGTGGCACTAATTCAAGATGTCGGAACAAAATATCAGCGTCTCAGATTTTAAATATCTTCACGTTTTAGCGTCTCTAGATGCCAAAAACATATGTTTTATAAATTCCGTCGGTCCGTCTGTCGGTTTGTCTATCTGTCTGTCAGTTCACGGCATAGCTTAAATCCCATTTGGTTTGGATGTTTTAATAAATTGTCAAAAAAAGCTGTAAAACGTGTTTCAACTGAATTACATTGTAGAGGTGAACTAAGGAAATTCTAAGTAAAATATTTGTAATCGTGAACTAATCACCCTCTCAGGTTTTAATATTTTCTCGTTTTAGCGTCGGGTTATTAAATACACATGTTTTATTTAGATAAGAATATTTCGATAACTGCTGATTTTCGGTAAAGGTCATGTTATACAAAATATGTCTAGAATTTCATAGATAATTGAAATAAGCAGAAAAAGATAAGGCGTTCTATTGAAAAAATCAAAGTTGACAGTTGTACAACTTTTTTAAGTGACACTGTATAGTTTAAAATAACATCTAAATGTGTGTAGAAATAAATCTTCTTTGGGGTTACGTGGCAGACATAGGAAGTGTATAAAAATGTCTGATAGGTTATTAAATACACAGGTTTTATTTACATAATAATATTTCGATAACTCTTGATTTTTCAACTTCATTCAAATCAGGAGAAAAAAATAAGGCGCTCTATTGAAAAAATCAAAGGTGGCAGTTGTGAAACTTTCGTGAGTGACTCTGTATAGTTTAAAATAATTTCTAAATATGGGTAAAAATAAATCTAAATCGACGGGTTGGAGCGTTTTTCTATTACCTTTTTAATCTATATGTATATATATATATATATATATATATATATATATATATATATATATATATATATATATATATATATTATATTTATATATATATATATCTATATATATACGTTTATATATATATATATATATATATATATATATATATATAATATATATATATATATATATATATATATATATATATATATATATATATATATATATATATATATATATAGATATACAAAAAATTATATTTTCACAAAATCTAACCAAAGGTGACTGAACGATCAAACATGGCGATTAATTTTGATGGAATACATGGCGAATATTAAATAGAACTACCCTTAAGACCTTCAAAGTTGAATTTACTTAACAAGAAGTAATATATCTAAATGCCTACTATCTTTTACCTTATAATGTTACTGCTGGGTTCATATAAGGTAAAATTATTAGATGCCGAAAAACATGTTTATATGTATATATATATATATATATATATATATATATATATATATATATATATATATATATATATATATTTATATATATATATATATATATATATATATATATATATATATATATATATATATATATATATATATATATATATATATATATATATATATATATATATATATATATATATATATATATATATATATATATTATATATATATATATATATATATATATATATATATATATATATATATATATATATATATATATATATATATATATATATATATATATATATATATATATATATTTAAATGTATATACGGTGTGAATCGACATCAGTTTGTGGATCTGATGCTGCCTGAGAGATAGACAGAGAGACCGACGGAATTGAGAAAACATGTTTTTCGGCATTAGGAACCACAAAAGGTGAAGACCTGCAACAAACTCGGAGGGTGATTTTTTCAGATACTTCGGTTTTAAGAGAGAATTAAAAACGGACTACCTTGTATATTCCAAGATAGTTTAGAATTAATATTTTTTCGTACCATTCATGTTTTTAAACTGTTTTTCGTAGCTCTTCTAGATTTCAAAATATCACCGGCTTCCCTTCATAGTCGTAAATTTGGTACACATTATACTATGTCCAATGTCCATAAAGCGGCTAGAGGAATTTTAGACAAATCTACAGTGTGTTATTGTTCCCCTTTAACCTGGTATTTTTTCCCGTTTTGACGTCATTTTTACAACAAACAAAGTCAAATTCTCTATTTTGTAAATTTTTGGTAACTTAGATTTTTTTAATACTTTTCACCATTTAGAAACTATTTCCATTTATACATATAGCTAATGTGAAGGTCATAATGCATGTGGAAAATAACAAAAATTGCTAAATTGTAAATGCAGTAGTCTAGTTCACAAACCCAAATTGATGTTAATTATTGTTAGTGCTAGTAAAAATATGAGTGAGGGTTCATTATTCGGAATGACGCCTAGAAAAATGTGCAAAAGTTTCAAATATAAACAATTTCAAAAGATATTAATAAATTAAGATTTAAATAAATAGTTTAGTTTTTTACAAATAACTCGAAACTATTAGTGTTTAAAAAAAATTAATAAGGGATATTCTTAAAGAAGAAGAAATTTCCAATAAAAAAGTCCCAACTCCGTAAACTCTAGCTCTATTATTAATAATTTTAATTTAATGTTGAAAATAGAGCTCGGCGCGGCGAGCGCTTAGCCGTTACGATGCCACAAAACCGGCCGTATAAAAAGTAAAATATTGTTTATACTATTAATTTAAAAAAAAATATGATAGTATCTAAACACTTAAGGAACAGAATGTTTTTCACTGATTTTTAAAATGGGTCTAATGGAAATTAACAATTTTTTTTAGAATTGTCCTATATTTCAAGTCGGATAATTCTTAAACAAAAGCCACTAAAATTATATTCTATAGTAGTCCCAAACCTCAAATATATTATATAGTAGTCCCAAACCCAAAAGGATAATATTCTGTAGATTTTTCTAAAGGCTATTTGACCGCATTATTGACATTAGGCATGGTATAACATGTGACAAATTCGATTTAAAAAGCTCATGAAATAAAGGAGGCGTAAAAAAATCCAAAAATATTTTGACCCCCCTATATCTAGGAAACGGACCGTTTGCGTCCAATATTTCCTTGCGAATCGCAGGTTTTTGTTTAATATGGTGCATCAGCCGGTGTCCCTTAGAGGTCCACTTATGACCACTGCTATTTTCATTATTTATTAACCAGGCTATAACATCTAATAAACTGTTGTTCGCGAATCACGTCAAATTGTTTGTAGCAAGTTGACGATTGTGCTCTATTGCAACAACAGCTTACTATATTACATAACTGGTGTTATTTGTATGTATTATTAGAATTAGATTTATATATTTCCAAGTGTAAAGTTATGTATATTACTCTTACGCGTAATCCAGTGTGTTTTTTCTTAATTATTCCATAAATAGTCATAGAATCTAGACTAGAAAAGACATAAGTATCGCTTTCGACAACCCATTAACCTCTGTGCCTCATACTGAATCTACCGTATAATCCGCGATGAAAGTTCTGGGTTTTATATTCGAAAAAAAAAATTAGTAATATTGCAGCTCTTATTACACTTTCTTACTCTCTAGTATGCTTTGAACTTAATTACTGCTGTTTAATTTGGTATCCTTTTTATCAAACGTATGTCATAGCTCTCGAGAATGTTCAAAAGGTCATTTTTGAAGTTCTTATTTAGAATAAAGGGTGTTTATCCGCAACGAGATTTTGATGATCATCTGGTATTGTCGGAGTAAATTATAGAGGAATAGTAAATTCCTTTATTTTTCTCCGAAAACTGCATCACAATTCAGTTGACTTTCCTTTTTTTACTATCATTGTTAAACTTTCGAGTTCAACGTCCTAATACTCGTTTTCCAAGTTTTATTGCCAATCCACAAGTACTAATATTTCAAAATCGCCAATGTCATGACTTAGCTTTAACTGTATGCCCCCATTGCGTGACATAATATATCTAACTTACATTTAGCCGTTTAGCTGTTTCCTCTTACTATAATTGGCTCTGTAAATGAATTTCCGTTGAGCAAATAAATAACAAAATAAATATATTTCGTACTTTATATTATTGTCGAATATAAAGTTAAAATAAATTAAAATTAAATTTTTAAAAATTTACTATAAAAGTTCAGGGATTAGAGTAAATTTACCATATTACAGGGAGGAGGGGCAAGCGTCTATGAATACAGATCAGTATTTTCAGAGACTGCAACTTCGTATTTTATGGGAATTTCTAGATGATGATGCGCTTTTAACTAATTTGCGTTGCATTCATTTGCCAACCTTTATTAATAAAAAAATCGCAAAAAATATTTTTAAAATTGTATAATTATTACACTACCAAGGGCGGCTGAAGTCTGGGGTAGGTACCACACTTTTAATTGACTTAATTAAAGCGGGGCCTTTATTCGGGCCACACACTTGACTTGAGATCTAGAGTGACCTAGTCGCCGGTCGTTTGGCACGGTTTCCGGGATGTGTTTAAACGTTCGCAGGAAAACACATTTCTTCAATTTTGCTTCGCCTAAGAACTTCTGAGATTTTTATTTAGAATATACGGTAAAGTGCGCTGTAGTGTGACGAATAAAAAAGCCTACAAAACTTGTTGTTGCTAGACGGAGTGAACAAAAAAAAGTCAGTCTACGGACTACTACTTATTAGCGTTGGATGATAGAAACTAACAGCCTTCGATTCAAGGGCAAATCTGGTTTAATTATAATTCTAATTCTCATAAAAAATGACGCATGCGCGCTGCGTCCCATAACAATCTTTCTTAATAACCGAGAAACTCTACAACGGCAAAATCCGGGCACCCTTACTTTGCAACAAATTTGTAAGATCCTGTATAAACAAGAAATCAACGATTTACTTTTAGTATATTTTGTTTATCCAATAACCACATTGGTTTTTAGTTTTTGAAAATAAGTTATAACTTCAGCGTTTGGTAAAATAAAAAACAATACAAATTTATTTTAGTATGTGTTTGGAATGGGCCCTAGTGTTGATCACTTCGCATTTGAACGCGATCATAAACCTTTCTGTTGCTGACATGAGAGACCAGTTCTTTAGCGTTATGCGTTGCAAATCGTGTTGGTATCATGCATGCAGTTTTTTAACAACCCGGGCTTTTTCTTTTCTTGAATAGTTCTGATCCCTATTCCATCAAAATTCTCCATTTTACTTAAGTTAAGTGGCCTATAGTTGACATCTGTCATGACTATGCTGGCGTGGAGTGGAGTTTGGCGATGTATGTGTATTTTTTTGAATTTAATTATGTTTTCAGTTTTTACTCTGTATATGACAAACCGAAAACATCTAAGCCAAAATGAACACAAATTTATTAACTAGATAAAATTTCCTATCAGCGTAAGTTAAATTTTAAAAATTAAAATTTTAAAAATTTAAAGATCTAAAAAATACATATGTACATACTTTGAAACAAAAATTCCTAACTACTAAATAATATATTAATATCTGGGCATTTAATTTGAACCCTAGTGTATGTTCATAAAGCGTTTAAAAATTATCACGCTTCAGTAACGTCTCGATCTTGGAAAAATACATTGATATTTCTAGGATCAGAACCGGAAAACAAAAACATAAATATTTGCTACAATGATTTTTTACGAATTGTTCCTATTTAGTAATCTGCCTATTAAATAAAATTATGAGTTATATGTTTAGAAAGGTGAAAACATGCTCGGCTATCAAAAGTGGACCCTTTAAAAAGCTTTTAGAAAATTACATAGTATGAAATACAAAAACAGAGCTGAGAGCATAACGAAGTTAGTAACGGTGTTAAAAGTATCATTATCGTTGCCCTTTAAAGTGATACATAATTTTATAATAAAAGTGTATTGCTTGTATGTAGATAGGCACTCAGGAGAAGGTAATTTAATAAAGGATCCTTTTTAGTTGGAAAATTGAATTGATGCTTTTCAGAGGCATTTTCCTATCTTTTTTCTTTAAAATTTCATTTTTGTGCTTCGTCAATATTATTGGTAATTGGCATTTTAGTCTACTAGTACCGAATTCATCTACAATATTATTGTTATATATTATGAAAATTTCACATTGCCATTTCGTAGCCAATCAGATACATTCACTTTAAATTGTTAGGTACCAAGGTAACTAGAAAAATTTCCGGAAATTTTGTTTCTCCTGGGGTACCCTGGAAAGAATTATACTAATTTTTTTTTGCATTTCAAGTTAAAACATCACTGTCATTTAAAAACTGCCATTTTGGCGCGTGCGCTCAAATTTCAACTCAATCTACTACCTGTAGTAAAATAAAATTTAATCCATAGATCGAGCTATTACCAACTGACTTTTAATCACTTAGTGTTACTAAAATTGGTAGTTTGTATTAAATTTGAGGTTTATTAGTCATGCTTCGAAATACATATAAAAAATACACCTTTGGTGAAATAAAATTGTATGCGAGCTATTACCAACTGACTTTTAGTCAGTTAGTGCAACTGAAGTTGTTAGTTTGTGTTTTGTTAAACATAACATAGGATAAAATTATATATTTCAATTTGATTGTTCCTCTTTCGAACTACTTGCACAAAGATATAATGTACCACCTTTAGTGAAATAAAATTGTATCCGATCGATATATAGAGTTACTACCAACTGACTTTTAATCAAATTAGTAGTTTGCGTTTTGTTAAACATAAAATTAGTGAAATCAAAATATTTGAGGGCGATAAATTGAACCATACAAGCTCCGTTACATTATCTAAATAAGTGGATAACTTGGCAGGCATGACCTTCTCTAGAATTTTGAATCAAAATGTCAGCCTTGATGTTTAGTTTTATTCATACTTTTGATGTGAAATTTTCTTACCGTGTTATTCGGTAACGAACGTAAATTATTCCTGGAATTGTTTTTTGGTCACAAATATTTTAAGAAAATTGTCCCTCTTCTTCGACTCGGGATAATTTTCAAAATATTTGTGACCTCAAAAAAATTTCCGGAAATAATTTAAGCTCTTGTGACATTACAAGCGATAATTCTTATTTTAGGTAAAAAATATAATTTAACACCAAGTGTTTCTGTCTGTCAATCAGATTAGTAGTTATAATAATATACCCTGTTGAGAATATAATTCATGCGTCATGTGACTCAATGTGGTCCAATAGAACTGAATAACTTCCTTAGTTACATTTTATTACAGCGGCAATACTTTTCACCTGATTGTGGTCCATTGCTAAGCGAAGTCGAGAATTATAGTCATTGACAAATATAATTTTATTCGTTGTGATTTTATAATTTCGAAGTAAAATAATGAATTGTAATAGCTCGGGAGGCGTTGATGATGGTGAAATTCGAAATGTTTTCATTATTTATATTCTCTCGCCGAATATAGCTAGTGATACGATTAATCATCGAGAATATTGCTCGTGAAATCAAAGCAGCCCATTCTGCAGCTCTATTTCACTTGTAAATATCAACGGTAATAATCCTATCACTTGTTATATTGTATTAGAAAATAACATCTAGTTTTGGTTTTTAGTTCAAATGATAATTTTTTGAATCTCCTGGGCTACTACAAGATACGCATTAAGCTCTCTATTCATGCTGCATATGCGTCGATTTGATGCCAGGATTTCCAAATCTATCTATGCATAGTGAGGCCTCTGCAGAAATTTTCCAGAAGGCTCTTTTAACGTAACAGTTATGTCTCTGATGTATGTGGAAATCAAGATATAAATATGAATATCAATAAAACTAAAATCCTTTTTAAGTACTTAAGTACGAACCTAGATCTGCTTTTATACAAAGTTTATGCCCACTATTTTCTTTTTCTCTGTAATTTTCTACTGTTTTTTTTTAATTCCGTCTGACTGCTTGTTTGTGGCATAGCTCAAAAATTGGTTATCCGATTGTCTTCAAATTCTGGACAAAACTAAGAGTTATATAGGGATGACATGGTAATATTTTGGTAACAACTCAATATGGCGCAACAAAATGGCGGCTTAATAAAATATAGAAAAAAGTAATAATAATATGCTTATCCAATTTACACAAAATTATGGCTATATATATATATATATATATATATACATTTTACACAAAAATCAAGTGTGATATAAAGATAAACTGGTAAATCCATTAAATAGTTTTAAATATTTAGTATTTAATTTACATTACATGTTTTATGTTTTTTGTTCAGAATTTTTTGGAGAATCAGAAAATATATTATATAAAAAAACAAAATTCTGGTTAGCCACGACTTTTTGAGTTACTTCGTAAAATTATAGGTATTCTTGTTTTGAGGATTTTTTAAACACTATGCAAGGTGCGTTTTAATAAATTTTCGAAATGAAATAATTTACCAGTCTGTGACTTTTTACACACAGTATATATATATTTCTTTTTTTTTTTTGAAATAATGGATTTTCTTGGGTTTCGGTCCATGTAATGATACTAGTGTCAAGAAAAACACCACCAGCTAAGTTTCATGTTTTTATTGACGTTTCGGCTCGTTAACCCAAGCCTTTTTCAAAAAATACTGAAAAGAAAAGAAACAAAGAACAGCTGTCGTATGCAAGAAAACTTGTTTGGGAGTTCTATCTTAAAAATACATGAAAACCTAACATAATTACTCACCCTGAATATGTAGTGATAATGCTAAAACATTAATCTATTGCTAGTAGAAGCTTGTGGAACTTCATGTTATTAAAATTTATTAAAAAGACCTAAAGCAACACATTAACATTTTTCCGATCACAGATTAATACTGCACAGATGCTCCTTTGAGACCCATTGTTTCATGTATTCAAAGTCCACTTGAAAGTCTCTCAAAAACCATATTCTCGTCTCCTTGGACGTAGTGTTACTCTATACAAACATACCTACGAGACTAGCTTTAAACGTAGTAAGAAAACAGTGGGAACAAATCAGACAACATACGGACATACCATTAGAAGAATTTTCTTCACTTATTTCTTATACAAGGACAAATATTATAGGCCAATAGAAGGCTGTGTAATGGGCTCATCAATATCAAGCGTTATTGCGCAAATAGTGCTTGAGGATCTAGAAAAAACTGTCTTAGACAAATTAAACTTTAAACCTCCATTCTTTTATCGGTACGTGAACGATTGTTTGTTATCTATACCAAAAGATAAATGTGATTACATTCTAAACCAGTTTAATAGCTACCATGAAAAACTAAATTTCGCTATTGAAATCGAAAATAATAACAAAACAAATATCTTGGACCTAACTCTGTATCACATAAATAACACAATAAAAACAACATGGTATACAAAAAATACATGGTCCGGCAGGTACTTAAATTTCAATTCTCAGCATCCCTTATCGCAAAAGAAATCAGTTGTATTAAGTTTGGCAGATAGAGCTATAAATTTATCTGACCCGAAATATAGAAAAGTATCAATAGAAGAAGCAAAACATGCCTTAAGACAAAACAATTATCCACAAAAATTGATTGACTCAAATTCAAAAAACGAATATATAAATTTTGTATATATATATATATATATATATATATATATATATATATATATATGTATATATATATATATATATATATATATATATATATATATATATATATATATATATATATATATATATATATATATATTTGTCCCCGTAACTTTTGAACTTTGGAAATTTTTAAATACGGTGTTCGCAGTTTTATGTACTTTCTAGTGGCGTAATTTATAAAAAAAATCTGATTGACTTAAAATTTTATTAATTAAGGGTCGTATGAGAACGACCTGGTAACATTTTGGAATAAATCCAATATGGCGAAACAAAATGGTAGCTTAGTGAAATGTTAAAAAAATTATTACTAAAAAACTACTTATCCAATTTACCTCACATTTTGCACAACAATCGAGTATTATGTAATACTCTACTGGTAAAGTTTGGAACGAATCGAAGTTGGCGGAACAAAATAGACCCTTAGCAAAATATTTAAAAATTCAGCCTGAAAATACTGCTTAATGGATTTACTAGTTTATATTTATATCACACTTGATTTTTGTGTAAATTGGAAAAGCATATTTTTACTTTCTTCTACATTTTATTAAGCCGCCATTTTATTATAAATATGTCATCCCTATATAACTCTTAGTTTTGTCCAGAATTTGAAGACAATCGGATAAGCAGTTTTTGAGCTATGCCACAAATAAGCAGTCAGACGGAATTGAAAAAAAAAACAAATGGAAAATTACAGAGAAAAAGAAAATAGTGGGCATATCCTTTGTATAAAAGCAGTAGTACCTAAAAAGGATGTTAGTTTTATTGATATTCATATTTACATCTTGATTTCCACATACATCAGAGACATAACTGTTACGTTAAAAGAGCATTCTGGAAAATGTCTGGAGAGGC
Organism: Kuschelorhynchus macadamiae; assembly: GCA_030620095.1. Taxonomy (NCBI): domain Eukaryota; kingdom Metazoa; phylum Arthropoda; class Insecta; order Coleoptera; family Curculionidae; genus Kuschelorhynchus; species Kuschelorhynchus macadamiae. The sequence goes on from JAUTXW010004403.1 coordinate 740,199, forward strand.
CACACTATACATACATAGATTTCGAAATCGTGGCATCAAATCGACGCATATGCAGCATGAATAGAGAGCTTAATGCTTATCTTGTAGTAGCCCACGTGATTCAAAAAATTATTATTTGTACTAAAAACCAAAACTAGATGTTATTTTCTAATATAATATAACAAGTGATAGAATTATTACCGGTGATATTTACAAGTGAAATAGAGCTGCACAATGGGCTGCTTTGATTTCACGAGCAATATTCTCGATGATTAATCCTATCACTAGACTAGAGAACCTAAAAAATTTCAAATTTCTCCATCATCAGCGCCTCCCGAGCTATTACAATTCATTATTTTACTTCGAAATTATAAAATCAAAACGAATAAAATTATATTTGTCAAAGATAATAATTCTCTACTTCGCTTAGTAATGGATCACAACCAGGTGAAAAATATTGCCGCGGTAATAAAATATAACTAAGGAAGTTATTCATTTTTATTGGACCACATTCAGTCACATGACGCATGAATTATATTCTCAACAGGGTATATTATAACTACTAATTTGACTGACAGACAGAAACACTTGGTGTTAAATTATATTTTTTATCTAAAATAAGAATTATCACTTGTAATATCACAAGAGCTTAAATTTTTTCAGGAATTTTTTTTGATGTCACAAATATTTTGAAAATTGAGTCGAAGAAGAGGAACAATTTTCTTAAAATATTTGTGACCAAAAAACAATTCCAGGAATAATTTACGCTCGTTACCGGATACCACGATAAGAAAATTTCACACCAAAAGTATGAATAAAATTAAACATCAAGGCTGACATTTTGATTCGAAATTCTAGAGAAGGTCATGCCTGCCAAGTTATCCACTTATTTAGATAATGTAACAGAACTTGTAACAGTTCAATCTATCGCTCTCAAATATTTGGATTTCAGTAATTTTATGTTTAACAAAACGCAAACTACTAATTTGATTAAAAGTCGGTTGGTAGTAACTCTATATATCAATCCGATACAGTTTTATTTCACTAAAGGTGGTAGATTGTACCTTTGTGCAAATAGTTCGAAAGAGGAACAATCAAATTGAAATATATAATTGTATCCTATTTTGTATCACTCAAATTTTAATACAAACTACCAACTTTGGTAACACTAAGTGATTAAAAGTCAGTTGGTAATAGCTCTATCTATCGATTAAATTTTATTTTACTACAGGTAGCAGATTGAGTCGAAATTTAAGCGCACGAGCCAAAATGGCAGTTTTTAAATGACAGTGATGTTTTAACTTGAGATATCAAAAAAGTCCAATATAATTCTTTCCAGGGTACCCCAGCAGGAAGAGAAATTTCCGGAAATGTTTCTAGTTACCTTGGTAAAGTGTATCTAAAGTAAATTGAGACAGCGGAAAATTTGGTGTACGCTCAATTTACTACACCACGTATATTAAATAAATTTGATTCTATTCAGATAATCGGTTTACAAAAGTAAGTTTAAATTTCTATCACGCCGCCCATGCTTCACAAAGAAATCGCCTACTGTGCCGGACGTGTGTATTCCTTTAAATTATGGCCAGGGATATTTTTTTCACTGATATATATTTATGTAGATCCTAATACCCTGAATAATTTATAATTGACAGTTAATAAATAAAAATTCGGTTTGTTTTCAAATGCAGAATGTAAGATAATTGTTTCGAACAACTGTGGCAAAACATTAAGCTGGTTTCTGTGACCTACATGATACATGTTCAACATATCGTTAGATAAAAAAAATTACTTGCAGAAACCTGAATTAGTTTTAGTAATAAAGAATATTTTATTTTAGAGAACAGAGGGCATACCAAGGAGTCTTACATAACCGCCAATGTACCGATACCACTATTTTATTACAATTTTTCTAAATTATTTATACCGCATTTCAAAGTTTACTTGCTTTTGTTGGTATTTGAACCTAGGCCCCACATTAACTAGGTACGCGCCTAGTAAGGCTACATAGCTTTTTCACAACCCATCTTCAGCAATTTAACTGCTGCAAACTGTTAAAGGAGAAAATAACTCCGTCATGATTATCAATAATTGTCTGCTGCTAAATTGCTGAATTTGTATGTTGAAGTAATGGTCTTTGTAGCCTAGATAGTTAACATGTATGCCTAGTTAGTGAAAGGTCGTGGGTTCGAATCCCAGTGAAAATAAAGTACCTTCCACGAATTTTCAAAAGAAAGATCTAAAATGCCGATTAAATATTAAAGGAAAAACGATTTTTAATATATATGGATATTCTTTAACCAAAATGAAATGTAATATTTTTAAAGTCTGACATCAATAAACCTTATTCATATTTATTAAAATTTTTAAATATTTTTGCAACAGGGTAAAAATATAAAGTTGGCTCAAATTAAATTTATCTGACGTATCAATTAATTGAGAGGCCATCGTTCATCAAAGCACTTTGGCTGTTGTTAACTATAATAAATTCGTTGCCTTCCCTAGTTTAATGCTGTTATGCCACAGGAGTATGTTGTTTCGATAAACCAATTAGGCAACCCTTCATGGTGCTAAAACCTGACCACATAGGCTTGCTCTAAACTCCTTTGATGCTCCGTTGCATATATACGTATACCTAATATCTCCCCTTTAAAGTATGTAGTAATAATATGTTAGAAAAACTTTCAAGCCTCCATTCAGTTTGTTAAATTAGGATATCTAATGCACCGTAAAGTTGAATTTTACAATTTTGAAGAAGTATACATATATCAACATTATATTTGACTTTTATTTTGTTTGTCAGTTTATTTCGAAAGTTTGAAAAATAATTTTTTCTATTTCCAAACATTTTTTATTATTCAGTCCTTTTGGTCTTGTAAATGTTTCGACACAACTTAGGTAGATTGAGCCTTATTTTGCAAAATACGGTTAACCTAGTAAACTCAAATGGCATCATTTTTAATATGCTCTTGACCGAAGGCACACACCATGCGGTGTAACGTTTCGGCCCTATCCCCTAAAAGCATTGCAGCCAGGGCAGGATTAATTATTTTCACCGAAACGTATTTATGGGGCGAAAAAGTGACGACCAAAAAAAAAGTCATGTCCTTCATATAGCAGAGACTTATTCCCTCCTTCAATATAATAATATGTAAAAATTACCTACTTTAGTTTTAAAATGAAACAATGAAAAATATATAAACTCTAGCCCCGGGGGTAATGAGTAATGCGACCCTATTCCCATCCATTCCTTCTGCTATAGAATGTAACATTTTCATCACTTCGACGTTAAAGAGAGAACTGCATTAAACTTTAATACCTTAATACCGTCTTTTGTCAAAATGACATTTAGAGATGATTTTTTGATTTGAAGTTTGGCAAAGCTTCATCGTTTTGTTGATCCAAAAAATAGTTAATGTCTGAAGTGTGTCGAAAAACGCACAAGAGCATAAGCTCCAATCAGGTTAAATAAATGAGTAGTACATGGCAGAAATCTTGCATTTTTATTCCGCTGCAAAATTTGAGCTTACACACTTCAATATTTATCCGCTCTAATAGCGCCGTTGTCGCAGGACTATCTCCTAATAATTTTAAATTATCTTTACTTATTTTTATTTATGATTTCTTCAGCAAGTCCCCTTCTGATTTTATCTTCTGTTTGCATAATATCAATAAAGCTCAGCATATTTTCCGTCGATAATTTCTACATAGCGCACAGTTTCTACCATTTGTATGGTATGGTTGATGGTTGTTGATGTTTTGCTTTCAAGATCGTTTCACTGATTGTGTCTTTCTGGGTTCGCGCCCGCTTTCTGGCGCATGCCAGTGTCGCCGAGCCGTAGCCACGACTGACTACTCAAAATAAGCCTGTAAATTTAAATAATTTTAAGAACTCTCCATAAAAAAATGGATAATCTTAATAAAATTATACCTATTTACAAAATTAGTTCAGAGACTTTTTAAGAAAAATAAAAAGTGCTATATTTTTACGATTATAATTAAACGGGTATGGTATTTTAAAATAATAAAAAAAAGCAGAAATGTGGCAACATCGCTGATACATTTTTTGTTCTTGGGGTGTCACATTATCTCTATATAGCAAAATTTGTAACAATAGCTTAATCCGCTTTAAAGAAAAATTACGTTTTCTACTAAACTTTTGAAATTGTATACGCACCTGGAACCGCTTAGCGAACTTCGTGTGCTTCTAATTACTATAGATAAGCAACTAACTAACGGAATTTGGACAACAAGTATTCTTCAGATGACATTTGCTATGCAAGAAATTTGAAGTAGGCATAAATTTGTGGTACACTTAGTTCAACTTTATGCCGCAATCTGCACAAGAAAGCTTATTGAGACAGTTATTACCCTGTTGTTAATCAAGAATTAAGAGAATATTGGAATGAATTTAAATTCTCGATTCTGCTCCTGAACATAAATCACAGGATTGTGCAGTGCGACATGTTGATGTGGGTTAGGACATTAAACCTCATTACTCATTAGTCTAGGGAACGAATCGGATGTCCAGCCTGGTCGTTTAGTAAAAAAACCGTGTTTCTTGACAAGAAATTATAATAAAATGTATCTAAATTCAAAATATCTGAAAGTTTGTAGTTTTTCAATAAACAAAAATATAAACTTTTTTGAAACAGAAAAAAAATATGAAAAAATATTGAATTGTTGATAATGTTTACGAACACACTTTTACTCGTTATGTCTATTACTTCGTCGGTTAATAAAACGTTGAAATAAATGTAGATGCGTTCTAGAGTTACTTTGAATCCTTGCACATTGAACCGGTTTAAAAAAATTAGGAGTGATTAAAATGGATGTGTTTTTTAAATATTCCCTAATTTATGGCCGCAGTGTACATTTGCAAAGCGGTTTATTATTGTAATAAACTAAAAAAATAATTATTATTTGTTGATTGATATTAGTTACTTTAAGTTTACCAGATTATTTTAGTTAGATGTTGTTAGATTAAAAAATTAATTATCAATTTATTACACTGTTTATCACGGCTACTCAGTTAGGCTAGTCGAAGGAGATTCGTAGGGCCGTATTGATTTTCAGACTTTTATGGACGCCACCAACTTTAGTAGTTGACATAAAGAAGGGAAGAAAAGATAATAGACACGGTTTTGTAATTAAGTTCTATGGAGATAAATTAGGCTTTAATTATAATACCTACCTAATTAACATAACCTGAAAAGTCAAAAGATAAACACAAACAAAACGAGCTAATTTTAAAAACTCAGATTATCTGGAAATCAACAGTATGTAATAACAACAATGACAAAATGAATGAAATAAAAGGTTCTAGCTATACCAAATCAAATAATGAAAGTATTCAATTTTAAATTTCAATATATAGCACAGGATAAACATTATAAGAAAATATCAGTTTAATTCATTAAGCAAAAGATGATGTTATATAGGATAGTAAGTACTACAATTTTTATAATCAAAAGTGAGATAAACCAGTATTTGGTTATTTATTTTCCAAATATGCATATAAATCTACAACTGTTATTTACGTACTTTATTCAAATTTTAACCAAAAATTGGCATTGACTAGGCCTTATCTAGCTACAAAATCACAAAACAAAAAGTTTAGCAGAATGACATTAGTGGAATGAACAAAATTTGTGAGCGTTAAATTAATAAATATACCCAGTTACATTAAGGTTAATTATGTAACTATTTGAAGCTGAAATGAGGATAATGAAAATTTAAAAAAATGTAAACACTCAGCTATATATAAAAATAACCAGCTGCATATAGGTTATCTATATTTGATTTAGTCGAATGCCAAAAGCCTATATAAACTGAAAACCCAATATATATGTTCGGTTGTTTTTGAACTAAAAATTAATAAAACGTTTAAGCAGAGTGATATAATTGGAGATATTCAAAAAATGAATGCATAAAACTGATAAAAAATGAAAAATCCAGTGTCGATCTATGGTAATATGTAAAAATAATGAAAGTATTAACGGTGCAAAAATCCAGCTGCGCTAAGAGGTGCTGTATTCCTTGAATTAGAAAACTAGAATGAAACTAGAGTATTTATCAGTAAACAAACAGTGATTTTAATTCACCAAGTAATATCTCAATAAGTAAATAATTTTACGTAAAAAATTAAGAAATATACAAAATTATTATGCAACAGTAAAAAACAGTCCAAATAATAAATTGTCAAGAAAAATAATCATAAGTTGCAATTTTCCAAAGGAATCAAATGCGTCTGGACCTTACAAATGCGTCTCAAACAGCAGCAACATCTAGCCAGTGGAAAAGTCTCAACATAAAACATCTAGGAGAACAGTAGATCACCACACGGCAGAAAGAAAACTATCCCAGCTTCTCCTAAACATCCAAAAATCTTCTCCGGAGTTGGATTAAAAAACACCTGCACTCGCCAGTCTTCATCAGATACAGTTCCAGTCTAAGATAATTTAAGTAGAATTATCATGATAATTGCGGCAACTTTATAGGTTTCAATTAATACAAATATAAACTAAAAATGATGATATCCAACAAAATTTTGAATTATCCAAAATTTAAAAAAATTGATTAATCTAAAATTGAAAAATGTTAGTTGTTTGCACCAAAATTAAACGAACGATGATTGTTCCAACATTAAAAGCCTGAAACAAAGAAAAATCACGTATCAGCTTACACATGGACAAAATGGCGTCCTATGAAGAATCTTTTACCTGTTCTTCGTGCTTATATTTCAACTAGTTGAATTGTTGATTGTATTTCCTTCCATACATAAAAGATTAGATCTAGACCATTATTATTTGTCAAACTGATCCGACAATAATAATTTAATTTCTTTTAAAGATAAAATGATTAAATTTGCAAATAAGTTGTAACAAACAACAAATAGTTTGTTACATTATGAACCGCTTGTATTTATATTAGTTGGACAGAATTGCATTTTGACATATAGAATTTATTTTTATAATAGACATTGTTATTGGAACATTTTCTATGAAATCGTAATGCACATATATATATATGTGTCCTGAGAATTTAAAAAAAAAGACTTTTGTTTTTTTTTCTGGATCCTATCCCCAAATAATACCCCACTCTAACATAAAAACAAGAGGATCGTTAACGAAAACCACTTAGAAACTTAATGTCTGGGAAATATCTGCGGAACAACGTAGTAGGTAAAGACTGATGTGGGTTTCATGCAGGATTTAGAATCTATATATGAGTCTTGAGGATGCAACACTAAAGTTGCGAAACGTCGACAATTTAAAAAAAGTTGTTTTTTCCCTGGATCCTAAACCCAAAAGATACACCACTCTAACATAACAACAAGAGGAACGTTAACGAAAACCATTTAGAACCTAGTATCTGTCGACAATTTAAAAAAAGATTTATCTTTTTTTTAACTGGATCTTAACCCCAAATAATACACCACTCTAACAAATCTTTTTTAACATTGTTCCGTCATATTGGATTTTTACCAAAATATTATCAGGTCAGTCCCATATGGCCTATGACCGTTAATTTTTGGTCAAAATTTGAAGTCAATGGGGCAAGTAGTATTTAAACTATGCCGCGACCTGACAGACCGACAGACGGAATTGATAAAACATATTTTTTGGCATCTAGGGACCCTAAAGCGTAAAGATGTGTAAAACCTGAGAGAGTTATTTTTTCAAGATTAATAAAAATTTATTTGGCCGCCATTTTGTTCTGCCATCTTGAATTAGTACCACTAATTTACTAGTTGATCCCTATACCACAATTAGTTATGGCACACAATTTGAAATCAAACCATTAAGCAGTTTTTCAGGCTGAATTTATAAATATTTTATTAAGCCGCCGTTTTGTTCCTCCATCTTGGATTCGTACTAAAATGTTACCAGTTGATGCCAACACAATACTAGATGTTTTTGCAAAATTTGAGATAAATTGGATGAGTAGTTTTTTAATAATAAATTTTTTGACATTTCACTAGGCCGCCATTTTGTTTCGACATATTGGATTTTTACCAAAATGTTACCAGGTCATCCCCATATGACCCTTAATTTTTTAGCTACGCCGCGAACAGACGGACAGACAGAATTGAGAAAACATATTTTTCGTCATCTAGGGACCCTGAAACGTGAAGATCTGAAAAAATCACGAGTCTGATTTTTTCACGATTATAATACTTCCCTTTTACGAGGGAAGTAAAAATTACAAATTAACAATCTTTTTATTTCCCTCGTAGAAGGAAAGAAATGTAATCGTAAAAAAACACCCTCCGAGATTTTGTCAGGTCTTCACGTTTTAGGGTCCCTAGATGTCGTAAAACATGTTTTCTTAATTCCGTAGGTCTGTCTGTCTGTCTTTTCCCGGCAGAACAAAATGGTGGCTTAGTAAAATATTTAAAAATTAAGCCTGAAGCCTTATGGTATACAGATGAACTAGTAAAACTGTGGTACTAGTTCAAGATGGCGGAACAAAATGGCGGCTAAATAAAATATTTGTAATCGTGAAAAAATCGCTCTCTCAGGTTTTGCATATCTTCACGTTTTAGAGTCTCTAGATGTCAAATAATATCTTTTATCAGTTCCGTCGGCCCGTTTTTCGGTTTTTTTGTCTGTCTGTCAGTTCAAGGCATAGCTTAAAAATACTTACCCTATTGACTTCAAATTTTGGGTAAAAATTAAGGGTTATATGGCAATGACCTGGTAACATTTTGGTAAAAATTCAATTTGGCAAAACAAAATGGCGGCCTAGTGAAATATTAAAAAAATGATTACTAAAAAATTGCTTATCAAATGTATCTTAAATTTTTCACAAGAATCAAGTATTATGTAGGAATCCACTGGTAAAATTTTGGTACGAATTCAAGACGGCGAAGCAAAATGGTGGTTTAGAAAAATATTTAAAAATTCAGCCTGAAAATCTTTTGACTTAAATACTACTTATTCAATTTATCTCAAATTTTGCACAAAAATCAAGTATTAGTTAGGAACCAGTTGGTAAAATTTTGGTACGACTCCAAGATGGCGGAACAAAATGGCGGCTTAATAAAATATTTAAAAATTCAGCCTGAAAACTACTTAATGGACTGATTTTAAATTGTATGCCTTAAATAATTGTGGTATACAGATGCACAAGTAAAACTGTGGTACTAATTCAAGATGACGGAACATCATCAGAATGGGAGCTAAATATAATATTTTTATGTTTTATGAGTTCAGTTGGTCCGTTTGTCGGTTTGCCTGTCAGTTCACGGCACACCTTAAAAACTACTTCTCAGAGTGACTTCAAAAATTAAGGGTCGTTCGTATAGAGATGACCTGGTAATATTTGATAAAAATCCAAAATGCCAGAATAAGATGGCGACCTAGTGAAACGTTAAAAAAATTATTACTGAAAATCTAATTATCCAATTTACCTCAAATTTTGCACAAATATCAAGTGTTATATAGAAATGAACTGGTAACATTTTGGAATGAATCGAAGATAACAAAACAAAATAACGGACTTTTAAAATATTTAAAAATCAGCCTGAAAACACTACTTAGTAAATTAATTTCAAATTTTGTGCAAGCATTAAGCGTGATATAGAGATAAACTGGTAAAGTTGTGATACGAATTCAAGATAGCGGAACAAAACGGCAGCCAAATAAAATTTTAAAAAAATCAAGGTATAAAAAAATCGTATACAATTGACTTGCAGAAAAATTAAATGTGATATAGGGATAAACTGGTACGATTTCAACATGACGTAACAAAACGGCGGTATGTGTCAATTTAAAAACTACTTATTGAATTTATTTTAAATTATACCCAAAAATTAAGTGTTACATATGTGATCTAACAAAATGACGACGGATAAAAATGTTTTAAAAGTCAGTATATATGTGTTACTAAATGACTATGTACATAACTAAATTGGGTCACACTTCACTAGTCCTAATAAAAGGAAAGATTCATAACGAGGGAAGTTTCGGGTAAAGGAAATTTACCGATTTTTGTATAGTGTTCTGTTTTCGACTTATTCTATACTTGGCAATTTGTATCATTCCCTTTCTCTGTTGCTGAAATTGTAGGCATTTTTGTTATAAAAATCGTGGACGAAATCGTGATGTTAATATTTACAAACTAGGAAAGGAAAAACAAAGTAGACATTTGGCGGATTACGATAGGTCAAATGTAATAATTATTACTTAAAACACAGCATTATCATACCTTGTGAACACCTAAGTCATTCATGTAGGCTTTGGTAATAATGCTGCAAACGACCTGAATTTTAGGGAAATCCTAATTATTCTAAACGTAGTGTTTTCTGAGTGTAATCGGCCATAGAAAATTGATGTTTTTTAGAAACTTAAAAAATCATTACATATTTGTGTGCCCATTTTACACTTATCTGTTTTCGGCTAAGATTTTAAAATCTAGTTATTCCTTATCAGTATAGCTTTGAATGAATGGTTGTACAAAAATTAAATAACCAGTTAAGGAATAAGTTTGTATACCAACAGATATCTAACTTGTATCTTTCTCGAAGTGACACTTTTCTGCTATATTTTTGCTGCATATAGATCTCTGTTTTTCAATCTAACAGAAAATAACCGTTTTGAAACCCAATGTTTAAATTTTCCTTTATCCCAATAAGTAGGTATATTTTTATTAGAACCCATCTTCAAATAACATTCACATTGTCAAGTAGTGCCTAGGAATGGTCGATCTTTTATGAAAAGGTTCAAAGTAAAATGATATTTTTCATTCTAAGGATGTAAGTTATGGTTATGAATGGGTTTGCGACCCAAATTGTGTAAATATCTATTTAACTGACTAGTTCATGTTTTGACAAGCTACTAAATTGGCACTTAAATTCTTTGTTAGATTTTTCTTTTGTACTGAAAATGTTTGTATTAGACTATTTATCACGTAATATTTTATATCTATATTGAAAAACGGAAATACTCACTCACACTCTTATTAAATTTGTGTTAGTTTAATAAATATAGTATATGAAAATAATGCAAGGTAATAATGTATATGACACAGATATGCTTGCTCTGGAAATACGCAGAGGCGTATTAGGATTTGAAGCCGCCCAGAATTTTAATTTTTACTTCCCTCGTAAAAGGAAATATCGTACTCTTGTAAAAATCACCCTCTCAGGTTTTTACAGATTTTTTAATGCCTTAGATGCCAAAAAAAACATGTTTTCTCAATTATGTTGGCGTCTGTCTCTCGGTCTGTTCCCGGCATAACTAAAATACTACTTACTTAATTGACTTCAAATTTTGGTCAAAATTAAGGGTCATATAGTCATTCATAAAGGTCATATATATCAAAATGGCGGCTTAGTGAAATGTTAAAAAATTATTACTAAAAAACTACTTATCCAATTTACCTAAAATGGCAATATTGGTGCCAATCCAAGATGGCGGCTTAATAAAATATTTAAAAAATCAGCCTGAAAAACTACTTATTAGATTGATTTCAAATTTTGTGCAAGAATTAAGTGATATAGATAAGAACTGGTAAAATTGTGGTAGGAATTCCAGATGGCAGAACAAAATGGCGGCCAAATAAAATTTTGCAATATTGAAAAAATAACCCTACAGTTTTACATATCTTCAGGTTTTGGTATTTCTATATGCCAAAAAAATATGTTTTCTCAATTCCGTCGGCCTAACTGTCGGTCTGTCTTTCTGCCTGTCAATTCGCGAGCTAGCTGAAAAACTACTTTCCCCATTGACTTTTTGAATTGAAATTTTGGTGAAATATTGGGGGTCTTAGGGGGATCCAATTTGTATCAAATTTTGCACAAGAATCGAGTGCTACATAGAAGTGAATTGGTAACATTTTGGTACGAATCCAAAATGGCGGCCTAATAGAATATTTAAAAAATCACTCCGAAAAATCTACTTATTAGATTAATTTCAAGTTTTGTGCAAGCATCTGTGATATAAAATTTAAAATGGCGGAACAAAATGGCGGCCAAATAAAATGTTTAAAAAATCAACGTTCATTTTGTTTCTATTCAGTTGACTCAAATTTTGCACATAAAATAAATGTGTTATAGGAATAAACTGGTACGAACCCACCATGACAGAACAAAATGGCTGTCTTAAACAAATTAGTCAATAATAACACACGCGTGAGTTATTAGTCATAAGACACGTTTCATAATCCACGCCTCATAAGTCAAGAAATGACTTATGATATTTTAGAAACGTTTAAGCTTTATTTATAAATTTAACATATTTATTTATTTACAACTTTACATTGAATGAGAATGAAATGCAATTTGAGGATTGAGAAACATTAAAACCTTGTAAGTTTGAACGAGAGAACAGGCTCTGCTATTACATCAGCTGATCCTGGGACACTTGCAGCACCCTGATTTTTTTACAATCTCAATTTTAGTGTTGATGGAATCTTGTATATATTCCTCTGCCACCGTTGCGGGCCTCCATCCTCCATGCCGTTTTAATGTTGTGATATTTGCCCTTGCTTTTGCCAATAACATAGCGAATGATCTTATACAATGACCGGTGTATAACTCAGGGTGTTGTAGGCTAAAGTACGAAACAATTTGTGTTGGTATTTTTGACAAACTGTTTATTCCAAAGCATTGTCTCGTAGACCCGGCATTTTTATAAAGACAAAAAATCTTTTGGACTTAAGTTTACGTATTTTCTGCATAATTCTACATGATTGACTCGAAATGCTTCCTGCCTTATTGTGAAAATACGAGTTTTCCTGGTCTTTGTATTAAGTGTAATTACATACAAGTAGAAATCGCTGCTTTAACATTTTCCACACTCAAATTAGTCAATTCATCACATTTGCAAGCTCCCACAATCCCCTTGATTAAAGCTGTTTTCATGAGCAAAAATTATCTGTCAGGTGCTTCTTTCAAGAACTTTGTTGCGTTTTTGATTTTTTTGGGTTGTGATCCTTTGTCTGGATCTTCAAAAACCTTATAAGTTTTAGAAAATTAGAGATGTCAAAGTTTTTGTAAAGCTGGAGATTTGCCTTGAGGTCCATAAAGAAGATGGTAGATATTTCTTGTTTAGACCAAGAAAGTAAGCAAGCAAAACACTTTCGTTTATACCTTTAACGTGTCTTCAAGCACCTTAACCTCCTTATTGTAAACGTCACGAGATTTTTCCAGTAAAATTTGTAATGTAGCCGCCTCTGCCTTCTCAGTAATTTCTTACGAAATTTCTTTCTGATCCATTTTTGATAAAAACTAGTTTCTCGTATTAAAAGTTCACCATTTTTTCGTCATAAGATTAGGAAATAACTAAATGACGTCTTAATGCCATAGTTATTTATATTT